>OX382282.1:3768468-4368468 GCA_947507595.1 Pyralis farinalis | reverse complement strand
TACAATGAATTTTCATATACTTTTTCTTCCCGCTTAGCACGTTAACAATGGATTTTCATACAGTTTTGCCGCCCGCATATTTGTAGGGGTACAAAGACGAACTTTCTGACCCATTCTTACGCAAGTAACAACCTACTTTCCGACCAGGTGTAGTATAAATTATATTTCGCTAGGCGTGTGACCTAACCTAAGAAAGATCTGATCTCTGGATTGTGGAGGTCGGACGGCAGTCGCTCCATGTCAAAATCACTACCTTCGCCAGATCCTTAGGCTTAGGTAGCGGACCCCGCCAATCTTAATGTATTAGGCAACGGGATAACGCTAGGAAGAAAAGAAGACGTCATTCGAAAACCTTTCTTCCCCAGCAGATGTCGATTTTACGAGCAATGTGGCCGTCCCACTGCCACTTCAGCTTACTTATCCTTTGTGCTATGTCGGCTACGTTAGTTCTACTGCGGAGATCCTCATTTCTGATACTATCACGCAGAGAAACCCCGAGCATAGCTCTTTCCATAGCACGCTGAGCGACCTTGAGCTTCCCCATACGGCCCGCAGTGAAGGGCCATGTCTCATGGATGAATAAGCTTCATTGAATGATTAACACTATGGGGTTTATACGGAAGCTCAAGGTCGCTCAGCGTGCTATGGAAAGAGCTATGCTCGGGGTCTCTCTGCGTGATATAATCAGAAATGAGGATTTAGTCTCCGAGTTGACTGGTTCTTGGCTATGTCTAAGAAATATAGTAAGGCACTTACTCTTCAAGATGACCGGTTCTTGGCTTTGTCTCTAAGGATAATAGTAAATTACTTACTATCCAAATTGACGGTTTCTTTGTTTTATCTCTAAGGATAATAGTAAGCCACTTAGTCTCCAAGTTGCCCGGTTCTTGGCTTTGTGTCTAAAGACAATAGTATAGTAAATCACTTACTCTCCAAGTTAACAGTTTCTGGATTTTGTCTCTAAGATAATAGTAAGGAAAATCAAGAACCGACCAACTTGGAGAGTAAGTCCAAGTTGATCGGTTCTTGATTTTGTCTCTAAGATAATAGTAAGGAAAATCAAGAACCGACCAACTTGGAGAGTAAGTCCAAGTTGATCGGTTCTTGATTTTGTCTCTAAGATAATAGTAAGGAAAATCAAGAACCGACCAACTTGGAGAGTAAGTCCAAGTTGATCGGTTCTTGATTTTGTCTCTAAGATAATAGTAAGGAAAATCAAGAACCGACCAACTTGGAGAGTAAGTCCAAGTTGATCGGTTCTTGATTTTGTCTCTAAGGATAATAGTAAGGAAAATCAAGAACCGACCAACTTGGAGAGTAAGTCCAAGTTGATCGGTTCTTGATTTTGTCTCTAAGATAATAGTAAGGAAAATCAAGAACCGACCAACTTGGAGAGTAAGTCCAAGTTGATCGGTTCTTGATTTTGTCTCTAAGATAATAGTAAGGAAAATCAAGAACCGACCAACTTGGAGAGTAAGTCCAAGTTGATCGGTTCTTGATTTTGTCTCTAAGGATAATAGTAAGCCACTTGCACTCCAAGTCGACCGGTTCTACTAAAAAAATATCTCATTTTTTTCAATGCAGACTCATACCGGGGAGAAACCGTTCGCTTGCACGATGTGCGACAAGCGATTCACACAAAGCAACAGCATGAAGCTGCATCTACGGACATTTCATCTGAAACAGCCTTACCCAAAGAGGTTGGTATTTGTTGAGCTTTACAGCATCAAGACAAACTGTCTTGGTCTAAGTGATTTTAAGAGAGGTACGGCACATCAAAGCAGCCTATTTGTATAAATACCTCACAGAAAAAGTTGTGATGTTCCCGCGTGTGAGTGAGGTCACCAGTAAGCTTTTAAGGAGTTGCTGTGTTAACAGTAGAGGAGGCATCGCGCGAGTGATACTTAATGTATGACAAGATGTTGCAAGCGTCCATAGGCTACAGTAACCGCTTTATATCAGGTAGGCCGTATGCATGCATACCTCCCGACGTTGTAAAAAAAAAGTTTACCATCAATCGATACCAACTGCTTACCGGATGAACTACACACTAGGGTTGGTGTGTAGTGTAAAAAGTATACTCCGCCACGCTGCTCAACTACCAGTGCTATCAAGCCGCCTGAAAGCCACTGACCAAGCATAACGGCTGTTATCTATCGACAACGGTCAGGACCGACGGCTTAACCTGCCCTCCAAACACTGATAATCTCGAAATAGATAAACCCATCTATAAACATGATGCGGTTAACGTAGCTTAATCTGCGTGTTCGGTTGGAATGGCACGCACAACGATGGCCATCGAGCTCTCTCACTGGATAAGGATTAATCATTATTTTTGCAGAAATCGAAGAAAAAAGAAGGACGAACCGCAAGAAGCCGTAGACGACTCGAAATCAGACGACGACGATTCGGAGAGTCTGCCGGAACCGGAAATGGACTCGATGCCTGAACCGGAAACAGGAATCGAACCAATGCCCAACATGCCCAACGTAGCGCCAGATAGACACATGCCAGAGGAAAACATACATTATTTAACACTCACGTAAAAAAAAGAGCCAAGTCTTTACGGGTTTTGTATTAGTAATAAATACAGGCGGTTATTTACTGAAATTCAAATTTACATGCAATTTGATCTATCTATAACTTCACGCCAAATCCTGTACGGGGTAGGCAGAGAGAACCGAGCGCCACGTGACTCGATCCTTGCATACCTCACTCGCCTCTTTAACATTCATTGCTCTTCTCATGCACGCTCGCCGCTTTCTAGGGCTCCTGACATCGCCTGATAGTACACGATCACTTTCATCTAGTGTAGACCAAATTTTGTTTGTGTTTTTTTTACTAGATCCAAAAAATAATTAACATCGGTCACGGCCACGTTGAAATAGAGTCCAAGATTCAAAGTATCTATATGCTACACATAGATTTCGGCATCTACGAGGTCTTGAATACGTATTTAAATTTTCTTCTATAATGGGGGCAGGGGGGCAATTCAGAAAAGCGATGATAACGAAGTCGGGGAGATACAGTTCGGTATTGTAGTTACGTATCTATCGTTTACATCAAAAAATTATTTACACCACTTGATAGCTAGGGAATCAAAGAATTCGTTACGTAAAACTCACGGCCGTGTCAACGACGCCCGTTTTTTTTTGTTTTACTTCCAACAAAATATCAGCATTATTGCCATTGTAGAAGAGTCGAAAATCCTAAATGCCTTTTGTAATGTAACAAAAAAAAGACAAGCTCGGTGGCTCAGTCGTGAATGACGCGCCTTTGACACCAACGCTCGTGGGTTCGATTCCCACACAGGATAAACATTTGTGTACAGTCTTGATCTGGGTGTTTTTAAGAGAGGTAGTGCGCATCAAAGCAGCCCGTCCGGGGAAGTACCTACATCTCAGAAAACCGCAGCCAAATAACAACTACCTTGAGGGTTGTTGTGTTCCTGCGTGTGAGCGACGTCACCAGTAAGCTCCTGAGGAGTTGCTGTGATCATGTGGCATCGCGCGAGTGATACTTAATGTATTACGAACATTCATAGGCTACGGTAACAGCTTTACATCACGTGCGCCGTATGCTTGTATGCCTTCCGATGTTGCACAAAAAAGATGTTTTCTATTACGATGCGAAGCTTTTGGCAGCATTGGTTCACTACCACAAAATATTAACATTCTTTTTTATAAAACTAGATTGGCAAACAAGCATGCGGCCCGCATTAGAAGTTAAGGTCACCGCAGCCTATAGATGATGTTACTTGCGCGCTGCTAATCTTGTGACCTAAGGATGTTTCGCCACAGTACCCAGTAATTTCTCTGCCATATCTCACCCTTCGAACGGAACACAGCTATATAAATATAGCTGCTGGGCGGTAGAAATAGGTGAGACAGAGGTACCCACGCAGACAACTTTTGTACAAAGTCTCCCTCTGGTAAAATATGTGAAATGATCTCTAAATTACCGAAGCGTAAGGGTCCCTTTAACTCACTTTGCCTGGTATTTAACGTGTAAATAAAATGGGAAGAAACAATACTTTAAAAAGGCTATTACGCCCGTGGCCGTTATGCAATACGGCCCGCTTTGTGTGTATGTTACGAGGCAGTTTACGAACAGCAGGAAATAAGTTGAAATTGAAAAATCATGTTTATTTATTAATTGTAAAAGTGATAAATTCAATTTGTAATTTGCAAGGAATTTTGAAATAAATAAACGAAAAATCGCAATGTCTGGTATTTTTATTTTGAATCCAACGCCATATAATTCGGTCCTTACTCACCGCTAGTGAGGTGTGAGTGTAGGCTCTTCTTTAACATTCATGTCTCTTATACACGCTTGCCGATTTCTGGGACTGTTAAGGGCAAAAATATTTTTTTGACGAACTCGGTGGGTGCAGTGTTGAAACCTATTGGGTTCGATTCCCACACAGGACATACATTTGTGTGCATGAGCATGTCCGTTTATTTTGGTCTGTGTGTTTTTAAGAGAGGTAGGGCGCAACAAAGCAGCCCGTCTGGAGAAGTACCTCCACTTGACAGAAAACCGCAGCCAAATAGTAACTCCCTAGAGGGTTGTTGTGTTCCTGCGTGCGAGTTGAGGTCACCAGTAAGCTAACCTAAGAAGTTACTGAGGTAGCAGCAGAGGTGGCATCGTGCGATTGATACTGAATCTATTGCAAGCGTATGCCGCGTAGCCGTATACTTGTATGCATCCCGACGGTGTGTAAAAAATAAAACATAAAGTAGGAAAAATTTTCAATAATGAATTTCGTCGAATATTGACCGTTGTTAATTCATAATAGGCTGCAAATCTATCTAGTTATGAAAGAACGAAATTTTCGACGTGTTTAGTAGGTGACTAGAGGAAGTGCACTCACGATAAATACATACATACATATCATCACGCCTGTCTCCCATTGGGGTAGGCAGAGGCTATAGAACGCCAGGTGCACCGATCCAAACATACCCCTCTCGCTTCTTCCACACTCATCAACCTCTTCATGCATGCTCTTAGGTTTTGGGTACCTTTGATTTGGCCCTTTTTCAACGCATCACCAATTTGATCTATATGTGTGCGTCTAGGGCGGCCCCTCCCGACACGATAAACCGCAGCCAAATAGCAACTCTGGATGATCTTGTCACTGGGAGTGACTGAGGTTATATTTTCCATCCCATTTTTTTTTTATACAACGTCGGGCGCGAGCTTGTATGCAGAAGCATACGGCCCACCTGATGTAAAGCGATTACCGTAGCCTATGAACGCTTGTAATACATTATCACGCGGTGATACCTCTGCTGTGTTAAACAACAACTTAGGGACTTACCGGTGACCTCACACGCAAGAACACAACAACAATCAAAATTAAGTTAATTCAGTCACAATTAATGAAAAGAGTAAACTAAATGCTGCACTTTGTTACTTGTTTCCCAGAGGATTATGTTACTAATATTGCTTGAAGATATGCACTAAACAGTTCGGCATTAATAATATGCATTTCGTATAATGGAGTGGATGGGTTTATCTATCTCGAGTTTCTACGTGCTTCGGAGTGCACATTAAGCCGCCGGCCCTGGCTGTTGATAGATGACAGTCGTTAAGAGGGCGCATAAAGCTAGCGTAATTTCAAATTTCACCCGCGCGTACCTCCCGTCCCTTTAGTGTTCCCGGTTGATCACGACCGCGGCGCCACAGACAGCGCACCGAACGAGTGACGTCACACGGATGAGCCTTCGTAGTATATGCGTAAGAAGGAGATAAAATATCTAAATGTGTTATTGTATGTCGTCGTCTGCAACGAGATCACGTACTTGTCGTGTATTTTATCTTGAAGAATATTAGAAACAATACACTAAGGTATGTAGGTAATCGATTTTATTCTTCACAATATGTTATTTTATTGTAGGTATGTTTTTTTATTTTTTTTACTACTGTAAATATATAAGTAGAGTAATTTTTTATACTCCACGTAGTATTGATAATAATTGACTAATTTTTCCATAAGGAAAATATAATTAGCTGTTTTTGGGCTATATGCACAACACCTTAAATCACATTTAAAGTCAAAGCCAACCTCAAACTCATTTGCATATGGGCGCATGTTTTTTTTATACGACGTCGGGAGGTATACAAACATGCGGCGCATCTGATGTAAAGCGGGTACCGTAGCCTATTAACGCTTGTAATATATTAAGTATCACTCGCGCAATGCCTCCTCAGCTGCTTACGCAGCTACTCCTTGGGAGCTTACTGGTGACCTCGCTCACATGCAGGAATACAACAACCCTCTAGGAAGTATTTGGCTGCGGTTTTCTGCGAGGTGGAGGTACTTCCCCAGACGGGCTGAGTTGCCCCAGAGTTTCAAACAAAAGAGATGTAGTGCACAGCGATAGCCGGATTGGCGAAGTACAACAACTACGAGAGATGTTATGTCAGGTAGGGTACCTGACATAAGACATCTCCCGTAGAAGTAGTTGTGTGAGCGAGTTCAATAGGAAGGAGTCGTTGCATTACCAGCGGGGTGGCAACGCGCTGGCGATACGCCTAGCTTTGCAAGCATCCGTAATGTAACCGGTAACATCAAAAAGGCCGTATTGTTGTTTCCCATCAGACGTATTAGTAGAAAGTTATTTATAATTTTGTACTAGTAACCATTCCAATTTTATATAAATCAAGTTATATTTTTTAAGATTTCTAAATATATGTTTATGATTATTTCATAATACATGTATTACGAGAGTTTGGGCTGCACACTATCGCTGCTATTTAAAAAATCAAGTCCTCAGCAGTGTCATGATAATAAGTTATGCTCTTAACTTTTCTTTGTCACTCAAAAAGACTAAAGTATTTTACGTCATTTGACGCCTTGAGGCCCATTATATACTTGGCGCCGTAACACGCATGGCGGAATTAAGCCACGCGGGCCTCAACGGGTTAATCAAAATTTTAAGTGTTGTAGGTTAGTTTTATCAATCATGATTGTCATAAATGGTAATTTTGACAATACGTTATTTCTTTCTTGAGGATCGATAAAAAAAATATAATCTTGAATCCGATCACGAGCTATAATTATTTATAATGGCGGCGCTAGTGTGCAACCTTAAGGTCATAATAATAAGAGCATTTATACTTGAAATTGAAAGTTAACATTAGGCGTTAGTAGACTATAATATGACCCTATGGTAGTCTACTAACGCCGATATTAACTGACTACATAGCTAGCCTAAAATAGGAAACAGCAATTATGTTTTTTTTATAAATAAATATGGTTTACAAACACGGCCTTATCCCTAACACTTGACAATTTTATTTTGTCAGTTCAAGAAAAGCACTAGGCTGTTTGTAGTAAGTAAGATAACAGACGATAAAAATACTATATAATTTAAGAATTTAACACCTTTATAGATTTACAAATAATACAGCTTATATAATACAATTTATATTATGTTGTCGCAGAGTCGAGAAATGCGCTGTGCTATATGTGACAAATATGGTTAGAAAGAATTTTGGTGAATAATTTTATTATAAACCTACCCAGAATATTGATGTACACATCAAGCTTGATATTGTAGTTCAAAATGAGCTCAACATGAACAACTATACAAACGTCAAAATGACAAGTTTGAAGTGGTATTAACTGTAGTCATATATTTGAGGCGCTTCATCAATATTCTGTCAAGGATAAAACTTTTTCCAACTGTATCAGGGGTTCATGAAAAGATTTTTCATTATCACAATTGCCATCCATGCGGAATGCTAATGCTAAGAGTCCAGCCTCTGTTGGATCAGTAAGTCGACGTTTTTTGGGTGTTATTTGCTACCTCAGTTTCATGTTTCTTGTTTGGCGTGGGTCGATCAATTCCGGCAATATGTGTTCCATATAAAATTCCGTAAGCTTTCCAACCATTTTCATTTCCCAAAATTCATCATCACGAAAGATTTCTTCAACTGTAATACCATGATTTTCACCACACCATACTGCAAAAAGACATATCTTTCTTTCACTCATATGAAGTTGTCCTTGGTGTTGATAATAAAAAAGTACAGTTATGTATGTATGTGTAACTGTACGCCACATCCCTTGCGGGGTAGGCAGAGAGAGCCGAACGCTACATGACTCAATCCTTAGATATCTCACTCGCTTCTTTAACATTTATTGCTTTTCTCATGCACGCTCGCTAGTTTCTAAGACTCCTGATATCAACTTCTCATAGAACACTGTTATGACTTTGTTATATAATTTATTTAATGCAAGTATGAGAAAAACATTAACTCAAAAAAATTCTAAACACCGCAGCAACGCTTGCAGAATGCAGCTAAATAACAATTTCTTGGAGGGCTGTTCTGTTCATGCGAGTTGGTGAAGTTCATATGCTGTGTAACCATTTCACGACAGACAGATCGTATGCTTATTTGCCAAGTCATTTTTATAATGCGCAGGGTCTTATTGTAAAAATGACTTGTGGATCATTTTCCGATAATATCAGTTTTTTTCTGAGACATTAAAAAAAGATTGGTCACATAATTTCAAGTACACGAATATGGAGGAAAATGCATAAAATGTACATATAAGAAGTAATTATACTTTAGCTTTAGATAATGCAAGGGTATTCTGTTCAATTAAAATAAATATCGAACTTGTTTATTATGAAATCAAAAAAAAAATTAACATGAACTCTTAAATAGGTTTTAATCAGGTCTACTATAAATATTTCAGTACCTATTATACGATACAGCAACTACCCGTTAGGTCGTTAAGAAGATTATTGATTTTTAAGAATTTTACTCGCTCGAGAATACTTACAAAATCAAACTGGGAGTCTCGTGAACGGAGTTTACTCTATGGCCCGATTTTATTTTCGCAGCAAATCTGAAATAACACATGAATTGTGAAATGAAATTAAATGCATATACTAGAAATTCTAGCGACGAAAGAGAAGCAGTCAAAGTAAAACATCTGTGTGTTTTGCATATACTATGCGCACATATGTAGATATAATATTAAAAATGTGAATTTTCGTTTGTTTCTTAGGCTTTCACGCGAAAACTATTCACCCGATCATCATGAAACTTTGTACACATATTCTTGGAGGTATCGGAAGTAATATAGGATACTTTTTATTTAAAAATAAATAAAAAGTAAAAGCTAGTATGTAATAAAACTATTGTAAGTACGACCAATCGGACCAATTGTATGTACATCAAATGTATGTAACGTGTGTAAGTTTCTTACCATCACCTTTATATATATCATCGACTGGGTAAATGCCACCTCTGAAAGATTATTGTGATCTTGCGAGTGATTGAGGCTGCCCGGAACCTTGTGAAAAGTTGCTGCGTTAGCTGTATGCTTCTTACTCACCTGACTTAGTACCAGTACATCAGGTGTGAAAGAAGCATACGGTCTGCCTGATCTGAAGCGGTTTCCGCTACCCCCGCTGCTAACGCAGCAACTTTTCACAAGTTTCCTGCCAACCTCGCTTTCTCGCAGTAACACTATAATCTTTCAGAGGAGGTACTTCCCACAGACGGGCTATCGCTGTGTCTCTTTTTATTTTTGGACCTCTAGCTGTAAAGCCAGGGCCGCATTTGTTATACGGGAGGGTGCCCTACGTGCGAGTATATATATATATATATATTATATAATGACTGTATAAAAGTCAAAGTGTTATGTCATCTACATATATATTTATTATTGAAAGCTGCAGTCGAAATTTCCATGCGAGATCTTACGTTTACAAAAACAATTTATGATCTCTGTAGACCTACCTATAGATAATTAACATTTATCTACATAGGTACTTAGAAACCAAATACATTCGAAATATATAATAATTTACTTACTTTCTACAATTAGCCATTATTTGAATTTTTTTCCTTCTCAGCTCTCGTTTGTTGACTTGTTTTTTGTTCTTCTTATTTGCCATTTCTTTATCCTGACTAAAATAATATTTTCGGGACGCGGGAACGCGGCTGCAATACACATAAACACAGTGTTCACGTCTCAAACGAGCGATCACGACTGATCGCTGAAACAAAACATATCGGGAACATCGCGTGGCATGAGACAGAAATAACTGTATCGCGCGGAATAAAAATGACGTAATCGCCATATACAAATTTTCTTTAAAAACGTTAATATCTCGTAAACTATAATATATTTTTTGAAATCCCTAATACAGGCACTTGGTAATATATAAAATAAATAGTATAATTATTTTCGGCTCACTAACATGCGTCACTATGACAAAAATGTAAAATCCATATTTGTGTCGAGGCAACTTTGGAATTTTTTGTTTCGAGAAAATTTTTATTAATTGTGATTTCGGTCAATCTAAGACCTTGTAATTATAGTGTAGAACCCATAGATTTTTTTTTAGTTAGTTTGAACTGAATTTAGTTAGCTAAAATTGAAGTTTACGGGTGGCGATTTATCTTTATGCCCCCTCTTAAGCTAAGTCAGTGGCCCTCGGGCGGCTTGAAAACACTGGCCTCCGCCAATCCGCATTTGAGCAGCGTGGTGGAGTATGCTCTAAACCCCTTCAGTTGAAGGGAGGCCCGTATCCCAGCAGTGGGATGAGTAAGGAGTTATGTGGTTGTGTAAATGGAATACGCTTTGATTGCTTGAATAAATTACCTGAAACAATTCTGTCCTTGCTTGATAATATTTTCAAAGGCACATTAAAAGTACTCTAAGTAAGGATTATATTATTAAAAAGAATCTATGAATATCTGGCCGACTGAGAAGTCTGGAAATGATTCAGCACATGTACCCTTTAACCGCCGTGCCCGTAATATTACGGGATATGAAAAATGTGCTCCACGCGCCACAGACGTAATTTCACCTTAAGTTGTATAAATTGTTTATTGGTGCATTTATATTAAAGATTAAGTTGCAATAAACGTTGTACATTACAATCTAGGATGTATTTTTAGTAATTAACAAATTTTGCTGCGTTTCATTATGATATTTATAGAAAAAATCGTTGTAAGGTGTTACTTAGTACCAACACGAATTGCCAATAACGTGATATTACGTGTACTAGGGATGGGCAAATCAATGTAATCTAAATGAAATTTTATTGAATAATCATGGTGCGAAAGCAAAAATATTGTATTGAAATCCAAATTATTTCGTAAAATTCGAAGCACGAATAGTCGTACTAATTAGAAGCATGTTAAAACAATAAAAATGTTTATTTTATGTGTTAAATATTAGATATAATTTATTGTTTCGATAAAGAAGCGAGAACTGAGAACTTCACTAGTTCAGACTGTCCCCGATCGCCGTCATCGTGATTTTACGTGCGGCTCAAGGTCAAACGACGCCATATTTGCTGTTCCTCAGCTGCCGTCACCGTAATAACACGTTCCTTGTACAAATTAGTGTTGTTCCCTTGCCATGTTAGAAGACTACAAATTATTAAATATTTTAGAAGAAAATAATAACTGTTCGACCTGAGGTACGATCAGAATTATATATGAAAATTATTAATTTGATAAATCAAGCTCGAAGAGATGCATCAGAAAACGAAGATGTTATACTAGATTCATTGCTAGAATATTGATTGAAACGTGGTAAATAATGTTATTTTTTTATACCACTAAGGTAGCAAACAAGCTTACGGCCTGCCTGATGGTAAGCAGTTACCGTAGCCTATGGACATTTGCAACACCAGGGGTGTCACTCTTGCGTTGCCGACCCTAAGAACCTCTTCACGCCTTTCTTGAATAACCCCCGTACTGTAGTCCCTCGATACTTGATTAATAAAGACTGATTTAATATTAAATAAATTTTGAACTTTTATTCATTTAAACTAATCGATAACACTATTTCCAAACCCTATTTGAAATTACGCCGACAGGCCGCTGGCGTTAGGGTGTATGATGATGTAACAAAATATGGCGGTCAAAGGGTTAACATCTGTACCACTTGTCAACATTACACACTGTCATAATTTTTTTGTGATAGAAATTGACGATTTGAAAAGATACCTATATTGGCAATTTTCATATATATTGGCATTTCTTCTTCGCCAATGGTTATTTGAAATGCTGGTAGATTAAAAAAGAGAACCCAAAACTATGAAAAATTTATAAGGTACAATATTGAGAATGTATGAAATAAGCTCCTTGTGAGCTTACTGGAAACCTCACTCACACGCAGGAACACAACAAACCTCTAGAGTTGTTATTTAGATGCGGTCTTTCCGTGTGATGGAGGTACTGCCCTCTTTGATGCCTCCTACCTCTCTTAATAACACCTGGCCCAAAACAAACAGAAATGTTCATGCACACAAATGTTAGTCCTGTGGAATCGAACCCAAGAACGTTGTTGTCAAAGTCGCGTCATTGACTGACGAACAGAGAGAACTGAAAAATCAATCAAATCAAAAAATAATTACTTGGCTAGTTCTCTTGTGGATCAGGTGAAGATACAAAGAGAAACTAGTAATTACGCACTAGATTGTGATGAAAGTAGGAAAAAATTGTTAGTAAAAACGCCATCGAAATTCGAGCGTTGCGAAAAATTTGTTGCGTGACGCTTGTATACTGTATTCGCAATGTTGATGTTAGAAACAGAGTTGGTCTGGAAGAGAGCGTTGCTGGTCATGTAGTAAGAATGCAGGAAGAAAGAATTACCAAACAGATATACAACGCGAAAGTAGAAGGATGCAGGAGCCAAGACTAACCTACCATGACCAAATTGGTCGTGTTCTATCAGAAAGTGATGTCAGGAGCCTTAGAAACCGGCGAGCGTGTATGAGAAGAGCAATGAATATAATATAAATTTATTAAATATACGAGTAAATAAATATTGTCAGATAAATTACACAGCGCCATCTAGCCCCAAAGTAAGCGAAGCTTGTGCTATGTGTACTAGACGACTGATAAACATATGTAAATACATTTTTTTTTGTAAATACATACTTATCATACGTAGGAAATACCCAGACCAAGACAGACATGTTCATGCACACAAATGTTTGTATTGTGTGGGAATCGAACTCACGAGCGTTGCTGTCAAAGTAGCGTAACAGCGCGTTTCACCACTGCGCCACCGAGCTCGTTTGAGAAGCGAGTGAGGTTTATAAGGATCGAGTCATGTGTCACTCGGTTCTCTCTGCCTACCCTGCAAAGGATTTGGCGTGAAGTCATAGATAGATTGTGAAATTGTTTGGAAATATTTATTTATTTATGCACTCCCGTTATATACTAAATAATTAACAATTTATACAGCTTGTACAGCAAACGTTTATTTCTCGGCCGCGACGACTGTCGGTTTGTTCTCGTCCTTCCGCCCCTTCTCGAGGGACTGTTCTGGCAGACGTCCGAGGAGATCCCGTTTGCAGCATTTATCACTCTGGAAATGACACATAATTTTAAGACTTACTAATAAAGAGAGAGGTGATATCCTAGTGTATAAAAAATTTGCGTTTTCTGATCAGGAACACCGTTCCTATATGAAATCTGTTTGTCTGTGTGCGTTTTTTTTTCGAATATTCGAATTTTGACTTCAGATTCGGATTCAGCATAAAAAAGTAGAATAGGAATGTTCAGGAACACCGTTCCTATCTCTTAAGGAACATGGTCAAAATGGCCGACAAATTAAAAAAAAAATTGAATTGTTATATAATTGACGAGCCAGGTGTTCCTCTGGCAATGCAAGCTTGCGCATTCTCAACTGGTTTATATATACATTTGTATTGAGTATGTATAACTTCACACCGGGTCCATTGCGGGGTAGGCAGCAGAGAGAACCGAGCGCCATAACATTGGCCTGTGTGGGAATAGACCCCACGAGCGTTGTCAAAGTTGCGTTATTGATCACTGCGCCACCGAGCTCGTCAATTGAAACAGTGATAGCCCAGTGGATAAGAAACCGGGCTATTGACCACCTGGTCTACGGTTCGTATCCCGGCATGTACCTACCACTGAATTCGTGTTTTCGGATTTATGTACTCGTACATATTTACACACCTTACTAGCTTCTTTAACATTCATAGCTCTTTTCATGCACACTCGCTGGTTCGTAGGGCTCCTGACATTATAGTTGTAATTATCACTAATATTGGCTAGTTCGCGATCAACATCGCGTCACTTATCCTCCCATTTTTTTAATACATCGGGAGGCATACGGCCCACCAGATGTAAAGCGGTTACCGCAGCCTATGAACACTTGTACATACATATACTTGTATGTCTCCGGGCGTTATGTAAAAACAAGGTTACTTCTCGTGGAATTTTCTTTCGAATCCCGCTTCGGCATGAGGCCAGATACCAGACACATATGAAAATGGTGCCAGAAACCGTACACTGGTGGAACAACCATAATATGGGAAGGGTGTTTAGGTTGGATTGTGTCACATACCGGTATGTCCAGGTCGCTGGATCCGTCTGTGTCGCTCGAGCTGTCCGTGTTGTAGTGCCCCAGGCCCGGCAGCACGGCGACACAGCGCAGCGCGCCGACATTGTCCGGCGACTCCGATGCAGGCGACGGCTGGCTGTTCTCTTGTGAATTACTGAAAAAGAACCAGATATGCTGTACACTTGTTTCTTAGTTGGTCTGAAAGATAGGAAAAGGCACGCTCCGTTGGTTCGGACGTGTAGAATAACGCAGGATGAAAGACTGACGAAACGGATATACAATGCGAAAGTGGAAGTAGGAGGAAGACCAAGACTAAACCTACCATCATTAAATTGGTCGTATTTTTTCAGAAGGTGATTTCAGGAAACCTAGGAACCGGCAAGCGTGCATGAATAGAGCTATGAATGTTAAAGAAGCGAGTTAGGTGTGTAAATATGTACATAAATTCGAAAACGCGAATTTATTGGTACATGCCAGGATTCGAACGGGGACCTGTTGCTCAACAGGCCGGTTCCTTATCCACTGGGCTATCGTTATTTAAATTGACGAGCTCGCTGGCGCAGTGGTCAATAACGCAACTTTGACATCAACTCTCGTGGGTTTGATTCCCACACAGGTCAAACATTTGCGTGTATGAACATGTCTGTTTGTCTTAGTCTGTCAACAGAGGTAGGGTGCATCAAAGCAGTCCGTCTGGGGACGTACCTCTGTATTCCAGAAAACCGCAGCTAAATAACAACTCCCTGGAGGGTTGTTGTCTTCCTGCGTGTGTGTGACGTCACCAGTAAGCTCCTAAGGAATTGCTGTGTTAGTAGCAGAGGTGGCACCGTGCGAGTGATACTTAATGCATTCCAAGCGTTCATAGGCTACGGTAACCGCTTCACAACAGGTGGGTCGTTTGCTTGTATGGCTCTCGGAAGTTGTTTAAAAAAAAATCAAACGGTGGAAGTACGAAGAAGTCGAGGAAGGCCAGTATACTCTTCAAACACGACCATATTGATAGAGTATAAAAAAAATTAAGAAAGCAGTTGCAGTAGAGTATGTACCTAAAACGCGCTGGAACGAAAAAAAATATTTGCCCACAGGGCAGTACACCGTTTTAGTTTAGAGCATATTTCGTTATATTTTGTTTTTGAAAGGTCTCCCAACTGATATGAAGGACAATTCGATTTAAACTACTTTGTATGCTTCCGCTGCTGGTCTTGCACCCACTACCGTTAGTAGGTGCATGCCAGAGCAGCAGTGGCGGGTGCATGCGGTTCATGTTTCAGACGGCGACCATTCGCAGAGACGACCGCAGCAGCCGAGGCAGAGAAGACTGGAGCAGTCATGGCAACGGCGACATGCATCTACGGTAGCGGATGGATGCCGGACGGTGTTAGTTCGCATGAACTAATCAGTAGCAGAAGCACATGAAGTACTTTAGGTCAATTTGCTTTGTCTCTAGAGATCAAACACGTTTTTGCCAATCACTAGAAAGGAGAGGTTTCTAAGAGATGTAGGGTATATAAATGCAACCCGTCTGGGGAAGTACCTCCACTTCACAGAAAGCCGCAGTCAAATAACAACTCTTTGGAGGGCTGTGAGTGACGCCACCAGTGAGCTCCTAAGGAGTTGCTGTGTTAGCAGCAGATGTGGCATCGCGAGAGTGATACTTAATGTATTACAAGCGTACATAGGCTTAATAACCGCTTTATATCAGGTGGGCCGTATACTTGTCTGTCTCCGGACGTTGTGTAATAACAAGGTTACTTCTCGTGGGATTTTCTGGCGAATCTCGCTTCGGCATGAGACCAGATACCAGACATATGGTGTCTGAAGACACCAAGAACGTTTAAAATCATGCCAGAAAGCGTACATTGGTGGAACAACCATGATATGGAAAGGGAGTTTAGATTGGCGGATGAAGCGAATTCATTTAGATTAGAGTTCCCTATTAGAGAACTAGCTATATATTGTAAATTGTATTCGATTCTATAATAAATTACCTGAAACAGTTCTGTCCTTGCCTAACAATATGTTCAATAGGTACATCAAAAATACTCTGTGCAAGATGGGTTATTATAGAATCGATGACTATCTAACTGATAGAGATGTTTGGAAATTATTCAGCACATGTATTAATATATCTTTAATTGTACCACTTGATTTCATTATATGTACACTCACATACTCGTATATTTATTGTAATATATTTTAACGATGGAAAAAAAAGACCCATATTGGCAAGTTTCTTTTGGCATTTCTTCTTCGCCAATGGTCATTTCCGAAATGCTAGTAGATTAAAAGTAAAAAAAATAAAACTGGAAAATAAAGATACAATATGATTTAATTTAAAGAATGTAAGTCGTGTCTATTTGCCATTAGACCCTTAGAAGGGTCTAATGGCAAATAAATGATTTTTATCTTTAGCTCCACCTTACAGAAAACCGCAGCCAAATAACAACTCCCTGGAAGATTTCTGCGAACGAGTAAGGTTACCAGCAAGCTCCTATGGACTTGTAGCATGTTATTCTAACGAGTAACATCTACAGCGCCTGAGGATGGCTCGTGGAGAGGCGAACCACGTGTCGCAGCGACGACCAGGCCAGTCGTGGCAGCGACGGTGGTGGTGGGGGCATGCGGTTTCTGTTCCAGATGGCGGACGACCGCAGCAGCCGAGGCAGAGACTACCGGAGCAGCCATGGTAGCGTCGGCATGTTGCATCTACTAACGGTAGTGGATGGGTGCCGGCCGGCGCTAGACCGCATGAACTAATTGGTGGCGGAAGTACACAAAGCAGGTTAGATAAATTGCTCCTATGGAGTGGTTGTGTTAGCAGCAGAGGTGGCAACGTGCGAGCGACATTACCTGTATTGCAGCGTTTATAGGCTTATTATACTCGTATATGTTTTAGATTAGCATACGGCCCATACTTTGTGTCACTGAATTATCCTACTAATATTATAAATGTGAATGTCGTTTGTTTGTTACGCTTTCACGCGAAAACTACTGAACTGATCATCATGAAACTTTGTACACATATTCTTGGAGGTATCAGAAGTAAAATTGGATACTTTTTATTAAAAAAAAAATTATCAATGCGAGCGAAGCCGCGGATAAAAGCTAGTATAAAATAAAACAGGATCAGTTACCTGACGACGCCATTTTTCGCTGGTGGAGTTCCTTTGTCATCCTTGTCTGCTTCCAGCTCGCTTGCTTTCCTCTTCCTCACTATAACCTGCAACATTTTTTTTATACTACGTCGGGAGGCATACACGCATACGGCCCATCTGATGTAAAGCGGGTACCGTAGCCTATTAACGCTCGCGATATATTTGGCAGAGCTGCGATAGCCAGCGGAGCCACATTACCCTCAAAATTGCCGTTTGGGGTAGACTGATGTCATCCAGCTAGCGTTTAGACGGTAATAGTGAGAAACTCCAAAATCGACACACTAATAGCTAACATATTGTAGTTTTGTATCCTTTAATTTGAAATTTAAATGTTCGTTGGTGAGGAAGAACGGTCCAAAATCGTTCCAATTAGAAAAAAAAACATATGGGAAAACGTATGGCCGGCCACTCTGCAGTGCAGAGTCTGCACTGCACTCCCATCAACAGAAAAAGTTACAGCACTCGTCGCTAGATGTCGTACAGGGTTCCATATATTTTTAAAAAATTAAAAATAAAATATTTAAATATTTTTTAAATTTAAAAAATATCAGCTCTGCCTACACAGCTTGCTGTTATTTACTAGTAAGTTTCACTCGCGCGATGTCTCCTCTGCTGCTTACACAGCAACTCCTTGGGAGCTTACTGGTGACCTCACTCACACGCAGGAACACAGACCCAGACGGGCTGCTTTGATGCGCCCTACCTCTATTAAAACATCGAGACCAAGACAACAAACATGTTCATGCCCACAAATGTTTGTGTGGGAATCGAACCCACGAGCGTTGGTGTCAAAGTCGCGTCATTTACGACTGAGCCACCGAGCTCGTCAAAACATTTAGATAAAATTTTATTTTCAATCGTTTTTAAAGTCTATAACTGAGCTAAGGGGAACCAGAATTGCTGCCCCACAAAGGGGAGAAAGCCAATATAGAGACAAGGACTAGGTAATGGGTTGTCTGTCTTGGTCTAGGTGTTTTAAGAGGTATATTCAGGAACACCTTTCCTATATGAAATCTATATATGTTTGTCTGTGATGCGTTTTTTTAGAATATTTTCATTCAGATTCAGCATAAAAATGTAGAATAGGAATGTTCAGGAACACCGTTCCTATCTCTTAAGGAACATGGTCAAAATGCCCACAAATAAAAAAAAATGAATTGTTATACAATTGACGAGCCAAATGTTCCTCTAGCAATGCAAGCTTGCGCATTCTCAACTGGTTTTTTAATGTGGCCTGCTAAAATGTCTTCGTTACGCCTGATGGAAAGCGTCAATGAGAACCAGATGAAAGAACAGACATCACAGTGATTAACGCTATGCTGGCTGTCTAGCCCCCCCCCCCCCCCTTGACGGCCCGCTAAGGTGCCTCTTCACACCTCGTCTGAACGCCCCGGGGTTATAAGATTTTGATTGTCCGACATAGAAATGAGTCGCCGAACTTCTTAGTCTGGAAGGTGAGCAACCCAATTCTATGTGGATTCGTTCTCAGTCTAGCCCGAGTGTTCCGTAGGAGGAAGGGAGAATGAGGTAGGGCGCAGCAAAGCATTCTGAGGAAGTAACTCCCTGTAGGGTAGTTGTGTACCTGCGTATGTATGTCAACAGTAAGCTCTCAAGGAGTTGCTGTTCGTAGTAAAGATGGTATCTGACCTGTGGAGACAACTGTGTTCTTGGGTATAACAATTGACTCCAGACTACAATGGGGCCCACAAATTGAAACATTATCAGGAAAACTAAGTTCTTCAGCCTATGCAGTGAAAACTATTAGACGGCTCACTGATATTGATACGGCTAGAATAGTTTATTTCAGCTACTTTCATAGTATTATGTCATATGGAATTCTTCTTTGGGGTAACTCCGCGGACATTAACACCATCTTTTTATTGCAAAAGAGAGCCATAAGAGCTATCTACAAACTTGTTCCCGGGAGAGCCTTAGAGAAAAATTCAAAGAAATAAATATTTTAACAGTCGCATCGCAATATATCTATGAAAATCTTTTATATGTCCATAAAAACATAAACTCATTTTGTAAAAAGAGTGATACTCATAGCATAAATACTAGATATAAGCATAATCTTGTGTTACATGCAAGCCGTCTCCACAAAATAAGTAATTCTTTTATGGGGCAATGTATACGGTTCTATAACAAACTTCCCAGCAATATAAGAGAATTGTCAATAAACAAATTTAAAACTACTATTAAAGCCAAATTGTGTAGCAGGGCATATTATAAAGTATCTGACTATATTAATGATAAAAATGCCTGGGAGTGAGTCGATCCAATTATAATGTAATTAATAAAATATGTAAATTTGTTTGGACACCAAAAGAGGGATGCCTGAGTTTTTTGGCAGTATTTTTATCAGTGCTCACCTAGTCATAAACTGCACGGTAGGGAAAAAAATTGTGACGATTCCAAACAAATGTAGCCATTTTTACGGAATAAAAAGATTTTGACTTTGACTATCGCGTGAGTGATTCTCAATGTATTACATTTCTTAGATGTGCGGGTTTCCTCTGTAAGTATTACTCCCGCGATGCCACCAACGCTCGTGGGTTCGATTCCCACACAAGACAAGCATTTGTGTGCATGAACATTCTGTTGTCTGCATATGTATGGGCGCATCAAAGCAGCCCGTCTGGGGAAGTACCTCCACGACACAGAAAACCGCAGCCACATAACTCACTAGAGGGTTGTTGTGTTCCTGCATGTGAGTGAGGTCACCAGCAAGCTCCTAAGGAGTTGCTGTGTTAGCAGCAGAGGTGGCATCGCGGTAGTGATACTTAATGTATTGCAAGCGTTTATAGGTAACCGCTTTACATCAGGAGGCAAGCAAATTTAAAGACATCCGTAGTCGTCAAAAATAATTGCTAAAGCAATTCTTACATCTTACAACTTATTCTTCTGTATGGGTTGCGGAGGTCTGATAGCAGTCACACCGCGTCAAAATCAGCATCGTCTCCAAATCCTTAGGCTTAGGCAGCGGACCCCGCCAATCCTAATGGATTAGGAAACGGGGTAACGCCAAGATGAAGAAGATAGGAACCGAGACAGTTGCCGCCGTCGCCTCTTGGCGTAAATAAAAAAAAAAAAACAAATAATATTCTTACCCCTTGCAGCTTATTCTTCTGAGTGTGCTGTGCCGCTGGCGCGTTGCGAGTGGGTGCGAGTTGTGCTCGCAGACGAGTCAACTCTTCGCTTTCAGCCAACGTGGATACCCTCTCTCTAAAAATAATAATAAATATTGTCGGACAAATTACACAGCGCCATCTAGACCCAAAGTAAGCGAAGCTTGTGTTATGTGTACTAGACGAATGATAAACATACGTAAATACATTTTTTTTTTGTAAATACATACTTATTATACATAGAAAATACCCAGACCAAGACAAACAGACATGTTCATGCACACAAATGTTTGCCCTGTGTGGGAATTGAACCCATGAGCGTTGGTGTCAAAGTAGCGTAACAGCGCGTTTCACCACTGCGCCACCGAGCTCGTCTAAATTATCACGTGTCACCATTTTCAAAGACTATTTAATATAAGAAAAGGCAGGCAGGCAAATCGGGCATGTAGAAAGAATGCGCAATGAAACGAGGACACAGATGTCGAAAGTGGAAGGACGTAGAAGTTGTGGTTGGTCATGAAACGCGACCTACTTGGTAACCTAACTCACTCGCAGAAACACTACAACCTACCAGAGAGTTCTTATTTGGCTACGGTTTTCTTTATGATCCACATTGACTTCGCTAGTTAGGCTGCTTTACGTCTCTTAAAAACACCCAGCGCAAAGGGAACACACATCAAAAAGGTCGCGCCTTTCCAGAAGACGAGGTCGAGAGCCCTATGGACCGCCGACCGTGCATGAAAAGAGCTATGCATGTTAAAAAAAAATCGGCCAAGTGCGAGTGGGACTCGCGCACGAAGGGTTCCGTACCATTATCTATAAAAAGGCAAAAAAATCACGTTTGTTGTATGGGAGCCCCCTTAAATATTTATTTTATTCTATTTTTTAGTATTTGTTGTTATAGCGGCAATAGAAATACATCATCTGTGAAAATTTCAACTGTCTAACTATCACGGTTCATGAGATACAGCCTGGTGACAGATGGACGGACGGACGGACGGACAGCGGAGCCTCAGTAATAGGGTTCCGTTTTACCCTTCGGGTACGGAACCCTAAAAACGAGTGAGGTGTATAAGAATCGCGTCTTGTAACGCTCGGAAGATAGATGGAATTACTTTTACATGTCGGATGGTAACCAAGCATACAGCCCACCTGATGTAAATTAGTTATCGTAGTAAATTAATTACTATATGGATACATCAATGACAAGTGGTAACTTTAAAGATTAATCGTCACCTGTGCTGAAACATTTCCAGACATATTTGTCAGTTACATAATCCATCAATTCCATTTTCTATTTCTATAACTTCACGCCAAATCCCTTGCGGGGTAGGCAGAGAGAACCGAGCGCCGCGTGACTCGATCATTACATACCTCACTCGCTCCTTCATTCATTGCTCTTCTCATGTACGCTCGCCGGTTTTTAGGGCCCCTGACATCACCTTGTGATAAAACAAGACCAATTTGGTCATGTCATCAATTGTATAATAAGTCTATTTAGAGTATTTCATTACTAGTAAATAACAGCAAGCTGTGTAGGCAGAGCTGATATTTTTTAAATTTAAAAAATATTTAAATATTTTGTTTTTAATTTTTAAAAAATATATGGAACCCTGTACGACATCTAGTGACGAGTGCTGTTACTTTTTCTGTTGATGGGAGTGCAGTGCAGACTCTGCACTGCAGAGTGGCCGGCCACACGTTTTCCCATAATTATGTTTTTTTTTCTAATTGGAACGATTTTGGACCTTTCTTCCTCACCAACGAACATTTAAATTTCAAATTAAAGGATACAAAACTACAATATGTTAGCTATTAGTGTGTCGATTTTGGAGTTTCTCACTATTACCGTCTAAACGCTAGCTGGATGACATCAGTCTACCCCAAATGGCAATTTTGAGGGTAATGTCGCTCCGCTGGCTATCGCAGCTCTGCCAAAAATTTTAATTCTAAATTCATGTTTTCGGATGTATTATATTTGTAATTATCTAGCTAGTTCTAGTCCTAGCTCGGCGGTGAAGCAAAACATTGTGAGGAAATTCGCACGTCCAAGAAATTATATTTACGATAGATGTGTGACGTAACCTAAAAAATGTCTGGTTTTCCCTCTGGGTTGTAGAGGTCTGACGGCAGTCGCTCCATGTCAAAATCAGTTTCCTCGCCAAATCTTTAGGCTTGGGAAGCGGATCCCGCCAATCCTAATGGATTAGGAAAAACGGGATAACGCTAGGAAGAAAAAGACCGGGGTACGATTCAGGCAATGTATTATATAATCGAATACAATTTACAATAAAAGACCTAGCAGTCCTAGCAAGCCAATGTACCTACTGGCATTCCGCTTCTAAGAATTTCACTTAAGTTTGAAAACAACTTTATATTTAAATCATATATTATGTAGTCATAAATATACTGAGAGGTAACTGTAATTTCTTTGAACAGCTCCCTGATTGTTTAAAAAAACACAGCGGTTGGTTCTTTTTTGAAAGCTAAAAGTTGTTTCAATGTCAGCCGCCTTTCTTCACAACGCTATACTATACGACACAATGCTCTGCAAGTAGCTGAAATAGACTAAGCGTGTAGTAGCCACGTCTGTCGGTTGTCTGATTTTCCTAACTGCATATGCGGCAGAGTTTAGCTTACTGGTTCGCAAGATCGTCCGTTGTCACCCCTGCTGCTGACATAGCAACTCCTTAACAGCTTACCGGTAACCTCTCTCACTCGCAGGAACACTACAACTTTCCAGAGATTTCTTATTTGGCTACGGTTTTCTTTACGATCCATCTTGACTTCGCTAGTTAGGCTGTTTTATGTCTCTTAAAAACACCCAGGCCAAAGGAAACAAAAAAAACAAGAATCAAACCCATGAGCCTTGCAATTAAGTAGTCATTGCTAACCGCACTGTTTATAAACCTATTATTATACATATATATGTACCTGTACTCTTGCATCTCTTTCTGTTCCTCAATATTTATCTGTTGTGCCGCTTTAGCCTTCGTTCGCTCCACCAAGTCCAGGAAACCAACTTCATCATCATCAAGACCTCGGATCATGTTCTCTGTACAAGAAAAAAAATAAGCGCAAATTTAATTAGTGGAGCATGTTCCGTACTCTTAATATATAACAATATACCAATTTTTTTTAACTTAACCCAAATTTGTGCATAGTAACTTCCCAAAAACAAACTTGACACTGCAGTTGAAAAACATGTTCTCCTTTTTTTTTATACGTCGAGAGGCATGCAAGTATACGGCCCACCTGATGTAAAGCGGTTATCGTAGCCAATAAACGCTTGCAATACATTGAGTATCACTCGCGCGATGCCACCTCTGCTGCTAACACAGCAACTCCATAGGAGCTTACTGGTGACCTCACTCACACGCAGGAACACAACAACCCTCTAGGGAGTTGTTATTTGGCTGCGGTTTTCTGTGAGGTGGAGGTACTTCCCCAGACGGGCTGCTTCGATGCGCTCTACCTCTCTTAAAACATCCAGACCAAGACAAACAGACATGTTCTGGCACACAAATGTTTGCCCTGTGTGGGAATCAAACACACGAGCTTGGTGTCAAAGTAACGTAACAGCCCGTTTCGCCACTGCGCCACCGAGCTTGTCTAAATCCTATACTTATCAACAGCAAATGTATGTTTGTACTCACAATATCAAAAATTTACAATGTGATTTTAAGATCACAGGCATCTCATAGGTTTCTCTGTAATCTTCAAGTAAAGAACTATTTGCCATTCCTTTTTTAAAATTTTAACTTCAAAATTTATGCATCCTTTTCATAGACAAGGTTGGCGTTCCTTAACTTCCGTGTTCAAACTGAAGGCAATTAGGCAGATCCTAATGTAGGATTGGTATGGTTATGTTTTTGTATTATTTAAATATAACTGTCAATCTCTATCTCAATTAGATATATCTATCACTCTTTATTTCCATGTGTCCCTTATGGTGTGGGCAGAACCAGCGTTAAAAGAGGTAAAGCGCATCAAAGTATCAAAGTCTGTGGAAGTACCCCCACAAAATAACCCTAAAAGTCCCTAGAGGTTGTTGTGTTCCTGCGTGTGAGTGAGGTCACCAGTAAGCTCGTATGGAGTTGCTGTGTTAGCAGCAGAGGTGGCATCGTGCAAGTGTATTACAAGCGTTTATAGGCTATGGTAACCACTTAACATCAGGAGGGGCGTATGTTTGTATGCCTCCCGACGTTGTATAAAAAAAATGAAGCAGAATCTCTTTTGGTGTGGGCAGTACTGAGCCTGACAAATTAATTAGACCTATGCCGTATTATTTCGATAAAACAAAAAACAAATGACTGTTCAATAAAGGTTAGGCAAGAGTTGGCCAAGTGGTGGTAGACACCATGGTACTCACTAAGCTTATGGGTTTCTTCATATTCTGCCTCCTTCTTCAACCTTTGCTCTTCAAGACGTTGATACAGTGGTCGTGTGTCATAGGGTTCCTCTGGTGCCTCTGTAAAGGAAATGTTATTGATACATTTCAACTGAATTGACGAGCTTGGTGGCATATAGATTAGTAATGTTACTTTGACACCAACGCTTGTGAGTTTGATTCCCACACAGGACAAACATTTTGTATGCACAAACATGTCTCTTTGATTTGATCTGTCTAGTGAAGTACCTTCACCTCACAGAAAACTACAGCCAAATAACAATTCCGAGGAGGAACACAAATAACTCTTGTTGTGTTCCTGCATGTGAGTGAGATCACCAGGAGTTGCTGTGTTGGCAGCAGAGGTAGAATCGCGCGAGTGATACTTAACGTACTGCAAGGTGGGCCGTAAACTTGAATCCCTCTCGACGTTGTATCAAAAAAAATTATCATGAAAACAAGGATGTAAAATGCCTACTAATGACACCAAAGCACGTGTATGGTAGAAGTGAGCAATGTGGCAGCAGACGAGAAGGAAGAAGGACACAGAAGGAAGAAGGGAACGAGAATTAACATAATAAGCTGAAATATTTCGAATTTCATCAACCTCTATTCTATCCTATCATCTTGCATAGAAGAATGGAGAACAGAGGATGGTATTACAATGCAAGAATAGTCATTACGGCATCACTTATGCTGTTACAACCGTGTAAAAACCTGTTTACGGCTTTTTTGAAGAATTGTATGCTGTAGTAAATTCTTGACATACAAATAGTACATGAATTAGTTCATTTTATTTTGGTTTCCTTTAATCATGAGAGATAACCGTTAGCTGGCTAGTATGGGACAGCGAGTGAAGACATTTGATGACATTCTCCACTATTAATCTCTTGTTACCCGCGGGCCGCTTTTCCGCCAAGAAATGTATGGGAAAACGTATATAACGGGGTCTCACAGGTTAACCTGTCGAGTCCCGACTGCCATCTATATGGCACTCGCTTACGATACTATGGAGTACCGGTACCGGGTTTCAACAGGTTAAACATGCCACAAAAGGTAGGTCTATGTTCTCCAGGGATAGATATGTAATGTACTAATTGATGACATACTTAAAGTTAAAAATAAATAAACACTCCTCTAAATACTCCACAAAGTCTTCGAGCATCAGGCAATGACAACGAGAGAGCAGCAGTGGCACGGTGATGAAAGCATGAAAAGCAAAAAACAAATATATGCATTTGATTGCACGGCCACCTCCATCATCCTATTGCACTGCCCCTGACTTTGTGATAAGGACTATTCTTATATTGAAGAACTGATTCTGTTCTCCATTCTTCTCTGCCAGACGATAGAATAAAAAGGGGATGTTGAAGAAACTCAAAATCATTACATTACTTTACAGTTCATTATGATTTTTCTTAATTCCCTTCACTAATGTCTCTTTCTTCCTTCTTGTCTACTGTCACATCGCTTACTTCCCCCATACACTTCATCGCATTCGCCTCCTGATGATTTGAGTGTGCCAAAACAAGCCAGTTTAATCCAACAAGCAGGTTAAGCAACACTGAGGATAGCCTGGCTATAGATGAATTTATCTAGCTCCAACTTCCATGTGCTGTGGAGTCCCAGCCATTGCTGTAGACGACAGTTGTTGAGCCTTTCTATTGAAGGGAGGCCCAGTTCCCAGTAGAGACAAGAGAATGAGCCCAATTGTAGGAGCCTATAGATATTATATCGAACAACGTTATACAATCGGTAAAACTCACTAAAGTACGACATACATAGCTGTCGAGGATGCCAAGAATATTTAATAGAATAAAATTAATTATTATAAATGGTTTGTTGTGAGCAATCTAATGGACTTATGTACATTATTTAAATTTAGCATCTAAAAACGATGAAATAAGAACTATAGTCGAATGTATTCAAGAATACCAACAGAATCGATTGCGTACCTTTTGGTTGATCTTCGGTCCGAACTTTTTCCCATTCTTCTTGGCGGCGACGTCTCGCCTCCAATACTTCAGATTCTGTTATAAATCCCGAACTCATCTTTGATGAAAATCTTCAGAGAATATGTAATCACTAAACTAGAAAAATACTTTTTGTTTTATCAAGAAAGAAAACATACAAAGCGAATCTACCTATGAATTTGTGGTTTTATTCCACTTCTTCTAATAGATAGAATATATTTGGCGCTCGGTTCTCACTTTCAAAGATTACTGCATTACATACTAGGTCTAAGTACATACTTAATCTAACCAAATAGTTACTTCAACTTCACTTGAAAATTACGCGATGAAGAAATATCATTTGATTAAAGTCATTATGTTTTTTGTAATCTTACGGATATTAATCGCGGTCATTTGATAGGCGTGTGCGGGGATATTGATCCAAAGCGTAGAGGCTTTGAGAAGATTGATGTAATGTTGTACATTATGACTATATTAATACGATAATTGCGATTAATTGATTGCACGTTAATAAAACAAAGCAAACAAAGTGGAAAAGTACAAAATTGAAATTCAAGGTTGATGTTTTAAATAAAATGCAGATTTTATTTCTATAAATTAAAAAAAAATATATTTCTATAAATGTATTGTAAGCTTTCTGTAAATTAAATAAGATTCTTATTATTATGTAAAGTGAATACATGTGACTTTAATGTAATGTACAATAAAAAGCAATTGCAAATATTTATTTTAATTTTAAGAACTAGGTGTCTGTGACTTCGCTGCGTGAACCTAATACTACCAGTGACCTATGTGTTCGGCATAGTCATTTTGGTCACTGCACCTTTCGACTCTTAATTTGTCCCCAGCGGTAGAATTAGGAATCGCTTCGCCAAATGAATGTCGTCATTTGGTCAAACCCGAGTTCCATAAGTTCCGCAACCTCTTTGTCCCTTCGACTTTGGATAAAATTCATTTGGTGATATAAAAATAACAGTTAGTACGTTCACTTACTTCAAAAAATGATAATTTAGGTGGTGCAAGTCACAATAAGTCCAGAATGCAAAATTGTAAAAAGAAAGCCGAAAACTATAAGCAACCGTACAGAAAAAAATAAGATTGCATTCAGCTATTTCCCAAACCATAAAATTTTCTTCGTTATGTCCTAGCAACATTGTTGGCCTATCACAACGAGATTGGAATTGTACTAAAGATTTTGTTCCCTATTTCATCATTTACGCCAGACGACGTCCACTGCTGAACATAGGCGTTTCATCGTGCGCTCACTTTTTAACGTTTTATGTTGGAACTGCTTAACGAGCTCTTATTTTTGGAGTTTACTTCATAAGAAACCATTTTGAATTAAAAGGACCAGTACGGAAATTTTATAAGGAGTAAAATCAAGTGAATGAGTTAATTAAAAAAGCCGTCTCTAAAATGCACCCAGAAACTAATAAATAAATAAGATATCCAAATCGCTTCAAGTATGCATATAACATTTTTATACAACGTTGGGAGCCATACAAGCATACGGCCCATCTGATGAAAAGCGGTTACCGTAGCATAACTGTTCAAACGCCAATGGTATCGAAGTGTCCCATGATTTTTCCTCCCGTTGAGTGCCAATGGTATCGTTAAACTTTGGTCGCACTCAACGGGAAAAAAATCATGGGATACTTCGATACCATTGGCGTTTGAGCGGCTAAGAACGTTTGCAAAACATTAAATAACACTCGCGCGATACCACCTCAGCTGCCAACACAGCAACTCCTTGTGAGCTTAATGTGTAGTTCACATTATGAATAATATCAATTTTATTCTTATTATTTTAAAATATGCGTCCATGTAGCCTCTTTTTCTATCCAATTTATTTCATAATTATCTTTCGTAAGAGTAAACTCCAGTCCAGCGTGGTTCAGCTCCAGCGTGGGAGCTGAACCACACACACTTTTTTGAATTTCAGAAGTAAACATTGAAAGGACTTAACGCAATGAATTAAATTAAGAAGAAGACGCTGTTAGTATCACCGTCACCTGATAATGGCCAATTTGTGAATGTAATTTTTTTGTCAGATAAGCCGGTTTTACCATCGTTTTTTGTTAATTGGTGATATTTTAGTATTTCACATTTAGCTGGATTTCTAAATGAACTTTCTTATAAACGGCATTAGCTAATTGAATAATAGAAAAATATGTCAGATCCAGAGAATCACAGTGTGACATCCGAAGACGGACAAAAAGATTATGTTGAAGATGGCATGAACAGTATGATTGTTAAATGCAAATTTTGTGCATCAAAAATACTGGAAAAGAAAACAGCTAAATACATTGCGCAGGAAGTGAGTTTCAGTCCATCTCTCGTTCGTTTTAGATTACTCAAATCACAGAATTTCTGTGTTACGGTTGTGTCTAGCTTAAGCTCAAGCGTTACCTAGAGAGTTGTTGTGTTCGTGTACTAAATGTGCTTACCAGTAAGCCTATTAGTAGACAATGTTTTGTAACAAGAGTTGAAATGCATGTGCAATTCTTCTATTACAAACATTTGTAGCCTATGATAACTAGATCTATCACGGTATCCCGGTGCACATAATAAATTAACTTTTCGTACTAGCTAGTCATGTAATTCTTTGGTACAAATATACATCATTTCATGTACTATTGACCCGTTAAATGCCGAGCGGTTTGATCAAACCTTGCGCGTTACAACAAGTATATAACGGCATTTGACGGGTTAAGTATTGTGTATGTCATTTAAGTAGGTACATAACAGTGATAGTCCAGTGGATAAGGAACCAGCCTGTTGACCAAATGGTCCCCGGTTCGAATTTTGGCAGGGGCATGTATCACTAAATTGGTATTTATGTACATATTTATCACTAGCTTGATGGTGAAGGAGAAAAATTATGAGAAAACATGCACATCTAAGAAATTATATTTCAAAAGACATGCGACCTAACCATGTTGCCATCCTCCTCTCAAGAGGAAAAAGCACTTGGATGTGTAGTTTAAAAAGTGAGGTTTTGTCCTCATCCAAAATCTTCAAACCTAGCATCCTGTGAGACATGGCTGAATTTCTGTGTTTATTGGAGATCTTGAAAAACACCTAGGCTAACCTAACAACTACAACTACGGGTGTTTTTATGCAATTTCAGTAAATAATAAAAAAATATTACAAACATATTTCACACTATTATCTACCGAACCATTCAAAATGTCAATAGTAAGGAAATAGCCATCTTCACCTAAGCAAGTATGAAATTTCCTTTTTTCTCAAGTCTTTTTTAACTTTTAATAATTACACAGCTAGCACATATAGGCTGATGTAATGAAAATTCAATTTTTATCAAGCCCATACAGCATTTTTCATGAGGTATAATAGTCAAAGGAACAAAATCAAGTTTCATAAATTAAAAACAAAAGTATTTTACGGTAAGTTATAAAAGTAGTTTCATCATTATTACATACATACATATTGCGTCTGTCTCCCATGGGGGTAGGCAGAGAATATGGAACGCCAGGTGCACCAATCCATACTTCTCTTTCCTCTTTCACATGCATCAACCTTATTATTTCAACATTAGTCTATAGTAATATAAACAAATAATATAATAAGCTAAGTTTATCTGTGGCAGAGTTCCCCCTACTTCTGAAGAAGTTTGACTAAGGACATATTAAAACCAATTTTTTCTATTTATTTCAGAAAGAATTACCTCTAATGCAGCAAGACACTAATAGGCAAGAAGGCGAAGTCCAAAAGGAGATGTTAAACGGATATTACCATGTTGAGAACATGTATACGTTTGAAAACATCGGTTTTACTCATCAAGTAGATTCATATAAGTACTTGACTTGTGCGGACTGCGATGCTGGGCCCGTGGGATACTACGATATAGATACTAAGCATAGTTATATAGCTTTATCTAGAGTGGTTCATTGTTAATGGAAGGCTAGTCACAGTAAACATATAAGCAGTAGGATAACTCCAAAGAAACATTCGAAATTATATCACTTAGATTCTTAGTGAATTTTGACAAAGGTGCTTTTGAACAACTGTTTATGTTTTACAATGTGCACAGCGTCATGCTCACTGTTTGCAAATATGCAAAAAAGATAATTTATTTTTCATTTAAGAGAGGTAGGACGCATCAAAGCAGCCCGTCTGGGGAAGTACCTCCACATCACAGAAAACCACAGCCAAATAATAACTACCTAGAGGGTTGTTGTGTTCCTGCGCGTGAGTGAGGTCTCCGGTAAGCTCCCAAGGAGTTGCTGTATAAGCAGCAGAGGAGGCACCGCGCGAGTGATACTTAAGATATCGCAAGCGGTAATATGCCGTATGCTTGTATGCCTCCCGACGTAGTATAAAAAAAGTAGAAATAAATTGACCTCACTTCCCCAGACGGGCTGCTTTGATTCGCCCTACCTCTCTTAAAACATCCACACCAAGACAAACAGACATGTTCATGCACACAAATGTTTGTCCTGTGTGGGTGGTCAAATTTTTTTTTATCATGAAGAGGTTATATAATAGCACTAATTACCATGAATATAGATACAGTGATACTACCAGATTGTCTGAAACTCAGCGTTTCAGATTCTATTAGGCGATTTTATAGTCGGAGATTAGTCTGCTGTAAACATAGCGGCCGATATAATCTATGTAAACATTACGTTGTAAAATTAGTGTGTAAGAAAATCGCTTACAATATGACATATTGTAAAGAAACTAAAAATTTATGTAAAAATATTGTAATAAGCTCATAAATAATGTTGTATTTTTTTTAATAACACAAAGTAATGCACAGTTTTTATTATTTTATAGATACTTTTAAAGGCTTGACTTTTATTTTATCTTTTTTAAGTTTTGTTCTTCTTTTCGCGTTATTCCGTTTCCTAATCCATTAGAATTGGTGGGGCCCGCTACCTAAGCCTAAGGATTCGACACTGATTATTAACATAGAGCAACTGCCGTCATATCTCCACAACCCAGAGGAACACCCAGGTTAGGTCACACATATTTCGAAATATGATTTCTTGGGCGTGTGGGTTATCTCACATTGCTTTCCTTTACCGCCGAGCAAGTGATAAATATGTACATATATCCGAAAAAACGAATTTAGTGGTACATGCCCCGCCGGGATTAGAACCGGGGTCCAGCATCCAGCAATAGGCCGGTTCCTTATCCAATTTGCCAATGTCAAGGTTGGGAATGCAAAGTTTCTTAAAATAAATCCGGCGTGAGATGTTTTGTATGCAGTTTGTCACACAAAAAACGATCGCGCCCGCTTTTTGTGTGACAGGTTGCACAAACACGAATGTTACAAAAATCTCGCTTTTCCAGCCCCTTTTTAAAATGCAAAACCCATAGGGGCGGGAAAAGCAGGAAAGTGACAACGATCCGGTACAGGATTTTTTTAAACATTCTGATCGCTGCCGCTTTCCCGCTTTTCTTGCCTCTGTACATTTGCTCCGCCAATCCGCATTTGAGCAGCGTGGTGGAGTATGATCTAAATCCGTTCGGTTGAAGGGAGACCCGTGTCCTGCAGTGGGATGAGTATAGGGTTGATATGGTGGTGATACGTTTTGGCTTTTATGTGACAAATGATTGGTGCCGATCGGTGTATGGCCGCTCATCTAAGAGAACTTTTTCGCGTTATCCCATTTTCTAATCCATTAGAATCGGCGGGGTCCAAATATAAAATACAGCTAGAGTATAATTAAAATAGGAAGAAAATCAATAAAAAATCCATCATTTGCGAGTCCGACTCTTTCTCTGTGGGTTCCGTAAAAAATGTTTTCGCAAATTATTGTCGCAAAAAATATTAATATTGTAAAAAATTATTTCGCAAATTATTGTCGCAAAAAATATTTTTTTGTGATGGAACTACAAATTTACGTTTTTCGGATTTTTTCCTTGTGCTACATGACATTGCTTCTCACCAAATGTCATGATTCTAGGTCAACGGGAAGTACCCTATAGGTTTTGATTCCCTTGCGAGTGTCAAAATATGCGCATTAACGAGGTATAAACATCTGTATCTTTTTATTCCATTGACTTACAAGTTTCATTTTTTCACTGCTCGAAGGGATTACAGATCTGTGTATTTGATATTAATTTCAGCTTGATAGCTCCACCTATTCCTGAGAAAAGGCCTTGACATATGGACAGACGGACAACAAAATGATTCTATAATGGTTCCGTTTCTCCTTTTAAGGTACGGAACCATAAAAAATAACATAATATCGTAATGGTGACTTAAGAAAGAGAGTTGGTCTGAAAGAGAGTCTCGGTGTTAAATAAAAAAAGGCATGCTCCGTTGATTCGGACATGTAGAAAGAATGCAGGATGAAACAATGACGAAACGGATATACAATGCTAAAGTGGAAGGATGTAGCCGAGGAAGACCAAGACTAACCTACCATGACCAAATTAGTCGTGTTTTATCAGGAGCCATAGGAACCGGCGAGCGTGCATGAAAAGAGCTATAATATATATATGAATGTTAGAGAAGCGAGTGAAGTGTGTAAGGACCTCGTTTTATGGCACTCAGTTCTCTGCTTACCCCGCAAGGGACCTGGTGTGAAGATATTCGTACGTACATACATACATGTTATTAATTTTTATAGACAACTAAAACAGAAATAAAACGGGTATACACCAGGATTAGTAAGAAAGAACTCGATGGCGATCAGTCACAGAACACACAGGTTAAGCAATGTAGAATAACGCCTGTCTATGGATGGATTTGTCGATCTTGAGCTTCTCCGTGCTTCGAAGGGCACGTTAAGCCGTCGGTCCCGACTGTTGTCGATAAATGACTGTCGTTATGTCAGTGCCCTTCTTGCTTGAAATCACTGGCCCCCGCTTATCCGTAGTTGAGCAGCGTGGCGGAGTATGCTCTAAACACCTCGGTTGGAGGGAGACCCGTATACCCGCTGTAGTATGAGTAAGGGTTGGTGAAGTAAGAAAGAGATGTTAACAGGACGATGGATATTATGAGGAAGAATATGTGGTCTCATGTTCTGGTCTCTACGAGTTCAAGATTTTTTTTATACAAAGTCTGGTGGCATATAGTCATAAGACCCACGGTGTAAAGTGGTTACCGTAGCCTATGAACGCTCGTAATGCAAGAAGTAGCGCGCGTTTGTACAGTGAGTTGTAGGTATTTGGTTGACCTTGACCCCTTGACGGCCCAGCGTGTATATTGCTATTGACAAAATTACGATACAATGAATACATTTACCTACTTCCTACAATTATAATAGGTAGGTAATTAGGTACATAGGAAATTATTTTTATTCAAAATATTATGTAAGTAAATTATTGTCTAAATCTATTAAACGAGTAATTAAGCTAGTACTTAATATCTAGTATCTAAATAATCTATTTTATACAGTCTCACCCCAGAAACCTCTAAATTTTTATTCTATTTTTTGGTAACGAATGTTTTTTTTTTTCATTTTTAATCTGTGGGATTTTATTGTAGGTAAATTTTTATTACGCTGACATACGGTCCTGAAATATATATTTTTAGTTTTGAGCTTGGGTATGCCGATCTATTTTGTAGTCTTAGGCCGCGAGGACAATTGGACCTCGCAAAGGGAAACAAGAGGTGGTAAACCTTTCGGTTTTCTTTATCGTACTGTTTAATGTCTGTGAATAAAAATTTAGTGTTATATGTCTAAGAATGCAATCAGTAAAAAACATTATCTTATGCCGTGAGCAATAAGAATCAAAATCGTATAAATATCTATTAATACTTATTCGGTGGGATAGCGAACGAAAATTTCAAAAGACTAATTATCGGTTTCCGTGGTGTAGCGGTTATCACATCTGCCTAACACGCAGAAGGCCCCCGGTTCGATCCCGGGCGGAAACATATTCTTTTTGTCTGCCGCTTTTTTGCCATTTTCGTTTACTTATAAAACAAGTAAATATACTCGAATAAATATAAACTAGAAAGTTACTTAAAAAAAAAATCAAACTTACCATTCTACGGACAAGCGCTGGCAACAAACTAATATTAATACGCAAATCTCTTCAGTTCCAGTTTGCTATGAAGATACTATAGGCGCTTTGGGTTATAGCAAGAGCATTTAAAGCCTAATGGATAACGGACTGTTTTTGGACTTATGTATGTTGTTGTACTACAAATTGGTCCCTTGCGGCCATTGGGGTCATCCGTGGCACCGCATAACCAAATACGTACAGTACCTACGTTTCCACGTGACGTCCCCGAATTCATTTTTTCGGGACTGACAGCTATAAATTTAAACCGAATAGTTATATATATCAACATGGACATCTCCAATCTCCATCTGACGCCGAGCTGAGGCGCAGTGGTGAAACACAATTATCATTTATCATCAACATGTTTATACTTTCTAGATGACATTTTAACCTCTTTGAGTCTTTTACAAAACAGTTAATTGTTGTTTGTCACATACGTGATATCTGTAGACGCTGTGTGAAAGTTAGGAGGTCTTTATCTTCTCGCGGTATTTTTAAAACAATCAAAATTATTTAATACTAGCTGTGCCCGCGACTTCGTCCGCGCGGAATGTGACTAAAAGTTCAGTTATAATTTTATTTATTTGATTTGATTGTAAGTATCTAAATAAGCAGAGTAAAATAGCGAACAGCAAAATAATAATAGATATGTATTAGGTACTTCGTTCGGTGCGGAATAGTTATTTTTATTATTATTTATTTATATTAATAAAAATAAATAAAATTTCTAAAATAAAAGTAGCCTAAGTTACTGCTTATTACATCAGCTATCTGTCAGTGAAAGTCCCGTCAAAATTGGTCCAGGCGTTTCAGAGATTAGCCGAACAAACAGACAGACAGACAAAAATTGAAAAAATGTTAATTTTGGTGTATGTACCGTGTATATATCCATATGCAATTAATAAAAAGCGGTTATTTTAATATATAATAGCATATTGGTACAATAATAATATGTCAAGTGGTAGAATTGAAGATTATTAAGAAAAGTTTGCTGTGTTGAATTATTTCCAGTCATCTTTGACAGTTACATATAATATTCATCAATGCTGTAATAACCCTTTTTACAGAGATTTTTATGTCTTTTTCGAGCATATTATCAGGAAAGAATGAAACTGTTTTAGGGAATTCATTGTAGAATTGAATACAATTTACAAGAAAACATCCACCAGCCCTAGCCAGCCGATGTACTTACTTACATACCTACGCAACTTATGTCTACTTCTAAAGATTCTCACTGAAGTTTAACTATATTTTTTTGCATGCACAAGCTAAGTAGTTAGAGTCAATGCCAACCTCACCTGCACGTTGTGCTCTCTACTAATTATCATGAGTGGTCCTGGCTAAAACGAGAGGTAGAGTCTATAGAAGGGTCACCAATAACCTCCTGAAGAGTTGCCGTGTTAGAAGTTGCAGTAGGTCTGTTTTATTTTTCACTCATTGTGAATAATAAATAAAAAGTTCTACTATAACTTTTATTTTCTTTCCATCATACATAACATTGTCTTACATACTTGTAAAATGCGCCGTTTGTTAAAAAAAGACAAAGTGTTCCGCATTTGGCGCCATTCACATCATAACTTTCAGAAGTTACGACTGTAGAAGCAACAAAATATGGCGGGAGCGAATAAACAGGTTTCGTTCCCGCTTGTGTTTATAACTACGTAAGTAGGTACTTAGCTATAAACTATAGTAACCATTTTACGTCTGGTGGGCTGTATGCTCGTTGTATCTTAGAACATATCGTGCCTCCGGATGTCATGTATTAAAAAAAAAACAATTATGGTCATGGGCGCAGCATGACCTCGCGCTAGGTCCGATCTCTATTTCTGATGTTTCTTACTTACGTTTAAAGCTCCATCAATCTCAAATTAGCGGTTGCAAAGCGTAAATATATCAAATTCACAATGATACGCCAAAACATTTGACATGCCAATAAAATCAATTCAATATAAACCTTATTACAAATGGTCTCAGTTTATAATTGCTTGTGGTTTACTGCGGACGTGATAGGACCACTGAGGAAGAGGGTCAAATGTCATAATGTTGGTGTTACATTCTATGTTTATTCGTGTAGGGCCATGAAATACGATTTGTACACGTGCTGCCTGCTTGCTGGGTGGCGTAACGACGAGCTCGGTGGTACAGTGGTGAAACGCGCTGAATACGTTACTTTGACACGAACGCTCGTGGGTTCGATTCCCCACACAGGGCAAACATTTGTGTGCATGAACATGTCTGTTTGTCTTGGTCTGGGTGTTTTTAGAAGAGGTAGGGCGCATCAAAGCAGCCCGTCTGGGGAAGTGCCTCCACCTCACGGAAAACCGCAGCCAAATAACAACTCCCTGGAGGGTTGTTGGTTACCTGCGTGTTGCTGGTGCTAGCAGCAGAGGTGGTGGCATCGCGCGATTGATAGGTACCTAATGTAATGAGAGCGTTCACATGCTACGGTAACCGCTATCCATTAGGTGGGCCGTTGAATTGAATTTTGACGAGTCTGCTGATGGAGTGGTTAGTGATGCCAACTTGACAAACACTTATGTCCATGAACATGTCGGTTTGTCTTGGTCTGGCAGTTCTTAAGTGAGGTAGTGGAAGTACCTCCAGTTTGTGTGTATGGTTCATTTTCATAAAATACACTGATATGGTTTGCAATATTAGAGGAATCTCTTCCAGCCAACCATTGAATTTGAGTTCTTGAATGGAGAAATGAATGACGGTGATCAATGTAAAGGGGTGTACAAAGTTATATATCAATAATGTTTTAATGAATATATTTATAAATGTTGATAGTAGGAACAAAAATGTAATAAAATATATTTGTCAATACGTAGTCTACCCACGAATTGACCTACATCTTTATCTGTCTATAAAAATCTCGTCTAACTATGTTAGTGCGGTCGCACTCCTTCGAAACCTTAATATATCGTCGAGAATAGTAGTATATTTCAAAAAAAAAAAAAAAATAAGAAATAATTTAGTGTAGAAGAGTCGTCGTGTCGAAGTTGATCTCACAGAGGTGTCAAAAGTTCTTTACTATGTCCGATAGTTTCGTGGCCACAATCGACTGTCGCTTTCACCGGCAACATCACCTTACGCGTCTAATAATAAGTGATATTATCTCAACGGGCGGTAAACACGCACTTACGTTCATAGCAACTAAATTGAACACGTGTTATATTGTATCTATTTGATTAATTAAACTTTTCATCGTCTTGAGGCTTTATATAGTATAGCTCAGTGGATAAAGAACCGACCCATTATCCGACGGTTCCGGGTTCGAATCTTCGTGTGGGCATGTACCATTAAGCATAAGCATACGGCTCACCTGATGTAAAGCGGTTACCGTAGCCTATAAACGCTTGCAATACATTAAGTATCACTCGTGCGATGCCACCTCTGCTGCTAATTATTTGGTCTGAGCTGCTAACACAGTAACTCCTAAGGTGTTAACATAACCAACACAACAACCCACCAGGGAGTTTGTTTGGCTGCGGTTTTCTGTGAGGTGGAGGTTCTTCCCCAGGCGGGCTGCTGGCTGCACCTTACCTCTCTTAAAATATACTAAGACAAATAGACATGGTCATGTACTCAGATATTGTTCTGTGTGGGAATCGAACCCACGAGCGTTAGTATCAAAGTCGCGTCATCAATGATTGAGCTCGACAGGTTACGTTGGGAACAAATGTCTAGCCATGCCACCTCCCCAAGGCCTTGGTAGAAGGGGTAGGTCTAAGAAGTGCTGGCTTGAGTCTTGAGCTTGAATCATGAGGGTTGACATGCCCCCCAATGATCTCACTATAAGGGATACCGAAAACGATAAAGTGGAGGAGTAAAAGCCGGAAATTGGACCCCGAGCTACGAAGCGAAAGCGTAGGACGATGATGATGATGAAAAAACATTTTTTTTATAAGTTCAGAATAGTTATATATAGTTTATAGTTTTTGCCTGATGGTAAGCGAAAGAGGAGCTCAAATCGCAACTGCAACTGACAAAAGACTACACAGTGTCCTGTCAGTTGACGCTGCCACGCTGACTCGCAAGATCCTAATTCACGCTTCGTTTGAAGGATCCCATATTGTAGGAAGGAGGGGACACATGTGCAGGCAAGGCGTTCCACTTTTCAATGGTACGACAAAGATAGAAGTTGCCGAACTTTTTGGTACGCGAAGAAATGTTCTCGACAGTGGAACAATGACATCGCAAGACCGCACGTGTGGTTCTATGACGGAAGGGAGAGGGTGGGATAAGGGAAAACAGTTCTTCGGAGCACTCATCATAGTAAAGGCGGTAAAATACGCTTAGCGAGCCAATGTCCCTACGGAGTTGAAGAGGTGGTGGTTTTTGTTTCATAATATCTACTCGAAATTATGAAGCATTCTTCAAAATTTTGACATTATCGTCAAGAGTTAACTAGGAACTGAATAGGTTCATCAGTATATGCAGCGTGTGAGTGATGACGTAGCGCTGCAAGCATCCATAAAACACCGTAACTACTTACATCAAATTGGTTTATGTTTCATTGTTGTCGTACTCGTGTATAAAAATACCTTTAATCTCTCCGACCCTGAATCTATAGATGTGCGCCTAAGATATACGCACAATATTCACTGTCAGATAAATTATCCAGTGAATCTGCTTTCACTTCATGATGTTTTTTGATGGTAGCATGGATGGGCCGTATGTTTGTATGCCTCCCGACGGTGTATAAAAGAAAACCACTAAACTCGTGTTTTACATGCATACTTGTAATTATCACTTGCTCGGTGGTGAAGGAAAACACCGTGAGGAACCCTGCACGTTATTAACCGTATAGTGTTTTCAGATTTATGTACATAGAACTAAGATACGGTATACAAGTTATTTAACAAAAAATTAACACAATATTTGGTACAAAAATGCTTCTATACGTCAGATAAATATCTTGACTAACAATACCATTAAACTGCCACATAATCTATATTAATTTAACTCGATGTATAAATTTGTTTACTTACCATTCTAAATTGACATAATGTAATCAGCTATTTAGATTTGTATAGATTCATTCTATCTATCTATCTATAACTACACGCCAAATCCCTTGCGGGGTAGGCAGAGAGAACCGAGCGCCACGTGACTCGATCCTTACATATCTATAGATTCATTCATGCATATAATTTATTTTGTAAATTAGAATTATTTGAAAATGTTTACGCATTGATTATATTGTATTATACTGTTGCAATGCCCTCGCAGGGCTCATGTTATGGACTAAATACTTAGCTTAAGACCAAATGTATTACCACATGAATGCAATTACTAAATAAATATAAGATATAGATGAATAGTAATCATTGCTATTGGCGGTGATGGTTACATAACTAGTTAAATAAATGTTTATGTGATTTGGAAATATCTGACTGAATCAATGTGCGAATGCCGTGTTTAACCTTGGCCGAGTCGCTAAAATAGCCGTTACTTGGTGACTATTTCACACAATTAGCCGACACTTCAGTCTCGATCAAAAGATAAACAACACCGGCCATGTGCGAGACGAACTCGCGCAGAGGGTTCCTTGATAAATTCGTCACGGGAATCCAGTTTCGATATTTTCCCCCGTTTTTTCCGAGCACCGAACATGCTCTATCGAAAACGTAAACTGAATTCAGGGAGAAACTTAACTTTGCCTAAGATTTTCAGGAACAACGTTCCTATATGAATTCTATATGTTTGTCTGTGCGTTTGTCTGTTGCATTTTTTCGAATATTTGAATTTTGACTTCAGATTCGGATTCAGTATAAAAAGTAGAATAGGAATGTTCAGGAACACCGTTCCTATCTCTTAAGGAACATGATCAAAATGGCTGAAATATAAAAAAAAAATGAATTGTTATATAATTGACGAGCCAGGTGTTCCTCTGGCAATGCAAGCTTGCGCATTCTCAACTGGTTCTCTTTGTTCTAGAAGTAGGCGCATCAAAGCTGCCCGTCTGGGGAAATACCTCCACCTCACAGAAAACCGCAGCAAAATAACAACTCCCGGAAGGGTTGTTATGTCCTTGCGAGTGAGTTTACACCACTAAGCTCCTAAAGAGTTGCTGTGTTAGCAGCAGAGGGGGCATCGCGCGTGTGATACTCAATGTATTGCAAGCGTTCATAGGCCACGGTATCCACTTTACATCATGAGGGCTATATACTCGTATGCCTGACATTTATATGACATTGTTTCTTGTCAAATTTCATGATTAAATTTGAGTCAAAATTTGCGGAATATCTTTTGATTTGACTTAAAATTTGTTTTTTCATGACACCAAGGGATTGCAGACTTGAGTATTTGATATTACTCGTAAGTTCAACTCGATACCTCTACGCGTTCCAGAGAAAAATAATGTTGACGGACGGACAACGAAGTTATCCTATAAGGGTTTCGTTATTCCTTTAAGAGTTACGGAACCTTAAGAACAATCTCATTTCAACAACAGAGATCGTTCGTTTGATACTGTAGATTTTAGGATTGCGGAATAGTTTTTAAATGTAGTAATAGTCAACGAAATCCTATTAACAATGATAAAGATTGTTTTAGGGTTCCGTACCTCAATTGGAAAACGGAACTCTAATAGGACTTTGTTGTCCGTCTGTCAAGAGCCTTTTTCTCAGAGACTTGTAGGGCTATCAAGTCGATATTAATATCAAATACTCAGGTTTGTTCATCATTAATCAAAAGTAACGGTTGCTTATGCCATATACTTTGATACTCGTTTGGAAATCAAATCGTATAGAGTACTTCCCGTTGACCTAGATTCGTGAAATTTGGCTAGAGCCTAGAAACAATATCATGTAGCATAAGAAAGGAAAAAATCTGGAAGCCGTAAATTTGTAATTACATCACAAAAAAAACCTGTTGAGAATGCGCAAGCTTGCATTGCCAGAGGAACATCTGGCTCGTCAATTATATAACAATTCAAATTCTTTTTTTTTAATTTGTCGGCCATTTTGGCCATGTTTCCTTAAGAGATAGGAACGGTGTTCCTGAACATTCTTAATCTACTTTTTTATGCTGAATCTGAAATCAAAATTAGAATATTCGAAAAAAAAGTGACAGGCAAACGCACAGACAAACGCATAGACAAACATATAGAATTCATATAGGAATGGTGTTCCTGAAAATTTCATTTGGGATGTCCAGATACCGATGTGCACAGTGCACACAGGCGCTGCCTACAGGGAACATATTTTTTTTGCGATTACCAATTTATATTACAGTTGGTAAACTACTCGCGTACTATGTCAACGTATGGAGACAATATGTATGTATGATGACAATACTATGCAGCATTCGAATCCCCCTCGTTACACTTATTTCGCGACACCAATCCAAACGAAGGCGTTCTTTACCCTACGTCAAATTATAAGTACATTATGAGGCATCTAGTACAAAGCTTTCGGACGCCTAAATATCAAAGCATGATTTCCTGTACTTGGTTCATACTAATGCCTAAAACCCCCAGAATGTGTTAGTCGCACAACAATCACGTTATCTTCAGACGTCCCCGTAGAAGGACGCGTCGCGCAAATCATCAGTGAGCTTGTCATGACCGGCCACGTTTGAACTCATTATACAATTTATAAACACAGGTACAAGATGGGTCATCGTCATGCAATACCAATAGAAGTCTATCGTAATACTGTTGTTGATTAAGACCGCAGAGGTCGCCGGTAGTAAATCATGAAGCGAAAATGTTCTCTAATCAAACTAACTTCAACGTACTGCATGCAGACTCTTATTAAATTGACGCTAATTTGTAACACAAAATGACATTTGAATTGTACATTGAATTGAATATACAGCTTCTCATTGACTTTTTTATTCTAAATTTAAATAAATACTTTATCGGCAGCTATTCTTACTGACCAATTAAAAAAATGTGTGTGTGACAACCGTACATTGCAAAACCTGTAGATACTACATTATGTTATAATAAATAATTTGTTGGACTATCAACTGAGGGGCATGCCATGTCGCCACAGTCCTCACAAGAAATATTAACTAATCAGCTGCAAGTACGTGCAGTACTAGACAATAAAATATGCACATTCCTTGATTTCGTTTGGCCAAGAACCAGCGGCGTAGCGCGGGTGTCGGCCGCCCGGGGCGGAAGACAATTTTGCCGCCCCCTTATTTAGGTATTTCAATTTAATGTATACTATACATTAATTCTAGAGAACTTTTCGGCAAGAACAGTCATCATCATTATTTTGCATTATTCGGGTTAGATTTTAAATTAAAAACTTACAGTTCACACTGTTGAATGTAACCGTAGCGGAAAAATTCAATTTTTCACAAAACTCAATAATTTCACAACCACTACACGTACTTATTTGCACAGACATTACAGTTTTAAAGCGTAACATAAATTACGATACGAGACAATGTGAAATGGACAACAGAGGATCCATCAATAAAACTTTCTTTGAATTGTCAAAGCAACAAGTACTTCCTTGAAGGGACTTACCCGTATGCCCGTACCTATAGTTTTTAAATAAATTACCTACGGTGAATCCCGCAAGTCAGTATAGACGGTGTTGCCAGCAGTCGCTACAAAATATTTAAAGAAAGGGGATTCCCCGAATTTGTCACAGAATAAGTAATGAAAAATTCCGTGCTCTTTTCAATTGCTCCAAATTTGTAGTTGCGCTAAAAATATGAAATGGTTCAAATATTTTTATTATTTATTGACAAATTTTGCCGCCCCCTAAAAAGTGCCGCCCGGGGCGGGCCGCCCCTGCCGCCCCCACTACGCTACGCCACTGCCAAGAACGTAAACTCCTAGACGATATCCTACAAACCTGTCAATTATGGAAATAGACTTAAGAACGATAAGAAAATAAGAGGAGAAATATGAATGCAACAGAAGTGCACCTATTCATATTCGTCGAATAGTCAATATTTAAATATGAACAGTGACTAATCGACGAATATTCACATTTTGCGAATATTTCTATTACGACTATTTGCAGAGTTTTGTTTAGTTATTATTAAGCTTCTTAAAAATAACACAATATATATCTATTTTCTTTTTGAAGTATCGATTGATGATGGTGAAAAAAATAGATTCGCGTAAGCTATGAATACGAATTTTGACTTTTCGCTTCTGTCGACGATCTCAATGGCTGCCTCTTTATAGCTGTGGCTATGGTGATAAATTGTATGGTGGTGGCTTGCCTGATAGTAAACAAACAACATAACCTATATTTGGAATTTTTAGTAACAATCATTTAAAGATATAGATAAAAATTATTCATTTGCCATTGGGCCCTCACGGCCACTTAGACACATCTAACGTTCACTCGTCGGATCCCGCAGTTGCCGTTATTCCATATATATGTCGTAATATGAAAACCACACATGTGGCTCGCGGTACTCGACGAGTTTAAATCAGTTCATATTGTATCTTATTTTTTCATGACTTTCACTCTCTTTTTCCTTTTTTTTAATTTACCAGCATTTCAAAAATGGCCATTGGCGAAGAAGAAATGCCAAAGGAAACTTGCTAATATATGTATTTTCTTGGTGATATGACATACTTGGTATTCTGTAAAGTGAAGATACTAATTCAGGTAGTTTCGCATTAGGTTAGAAATTTTGTTATTAAGTTTTATATAACTAGCCTGGCCATAAATACTGTTGTATAGAAACTTTACTTTTTTTCAACAGTAATTATTTTAAATTAGAAACACATTTATTATGTTAAAAACTTCTTTGAATTTCGCTGTTTTACATATTTTTTCGTGTTGTTATGTATTATGTTGTTATGTATCAAATGACAATATGGGATGGGATGTTAAAGAAAATAGAATTGCAGAATAGCCTTGCACAAAGTGGGTGAGCTACCGGTGATATTCAAGACACTTCAAAAGCTATCAGCCGTATGTTCGCATATCTTACTATCGACAGATATACGAGTACTAACACTTCCTCTGTTGAAGACCATAATAGATCGGGGCGACCGCGTGCTGTTAGAACTACAAAAGCTGATAATGCTGTTAAAGCCAAAATTCGCCGAAACTCCATAAGGAAACAAGGGCACAGAAATATCCTCTTTACTGATGAAAACATTTTCACGAATGAAGAGCACTACAACAAGCAAAATGATAAAGTGTACGCACAAAGTTCTAAAGAACCCGCCAAGTGGTCGGAAAGGTACAACGTGGTCATCATCCTGCATCTGTAATGGTTTGGTGGGGGTGTCTTATAAAGGAGTCACAAAGCTTTTTTGTGAAAAAGGAGTGAAGACCTCAGCCAAAGTGTATCAAAAGACTGTCTTGGATCGTGTTGTGAAACCTCGTGTGTTTATGTACCTTCCGAAGTAGTATAAATATAAATATAAATATATGGTGTTCTTAAATAATATGGCCAAATTGAAATGGAAAATAGTATTATGTATGCTGATTATAATAATAAATATATTTTATGCCCCACGTGTTACAAATTCTTTCATAGAAAAAAAAATCCGTTATAAAAAATTGCTTTCTGTTGTATGAAACCAACCAGCTAGGAAAACACTTGCAAGCATGCCATGCGATACGGTACGCAGGTACGCAGCCGCGCTTAGCGGGCCTTCGTAAAAATGCAAACCGCACATGCGCCATCTACGTAGCCACCGCGCTGCGTAGATGGCGCACGCGTGGGCGGTCATCAGTCTGTTTCTGAGTGTCGCGCACTACACTACTACGCGTGACCGTAATCATGCCTGGATGTCGTTACTCTAATCAGGAGTCCAAATGGTACTTTGTTATCGCGAGTGCAATAACATCACTGCAAAGGTTCGGAATACGAGTGAGCCATCACACCATCCTCGGCGCAGTATACAGGTTTCGTGAACATGGCAGTTACTCAACGATGAAGGGCTACATCCATACCACTTCACTAGGGTACAAGAACTCATGCCACAATATCATGCGCCTCGTGTTGACTTCTGTCGTTGGCTTCGTGCGGAGCGCCGTAACATTTTGTGGACAGACGAGTCAACCTTCACACGTTTAACATACATAATGCACTTTACTGGACCAATGTTAATCCTCGTGTAGTGCGGCCAGATCATTTCCAACGCAGATTTAGTGTGAACGTGTGGGCGGGTATACTCGGTGACAGAGTGTTAGGACCAGTTTTTTTAGAGAGACTGAATGATACCTATCTTCACCTACTGCAAACACAATTGGACAGTATGCTGGAAAATGTTCCACTTGAACATCTAAGGGGTTTATTATACTTCCAGCACGATGGAGCACCAGCCCATTACGCCTTGCGTGTTCGCGAGTATCTGGACGTTACGTACGCCATGAGGTGTATAGGAAGGGGAGGGCCAGTCCAGTGGGCTCCCCGTTCCCCTGACATAACGCCGAAGGTTTTTTTTATGGGGTCGTGTGAAAGTGTGATGGAAAGTTTATGACCTTTTTTAAGAAAAGTGGATCAGCTGTTATATCCGTAAGTGTTCTAAATTTCCATTTTTATTTAACTAGATAGGTAGCTATCAGCGCTACTCTACCGGCGTTAACTAAGTAGGTACTCACCGAATGTGAACGCACATAAGCGACGTCTCTGGTGTTAAAAATGATACGATAACTGCTTACAATCAGGAAGGACCTAAGCTTGTTTGCCACCTTAGTGGTGTAAGTGTACCTTTTCCTATATCGAACTTCGTACACAATTACCAACAATAGACATATCAATTTTTTTATAGTTCCCATAAACAAACTTAGAATAATATTCTAAGTAAACAAACCACTCATGAAATAACTATCTAATTCGTTGAAAATGTATCTAAGTGTAAACTAATCAGACTTAGTGATGAATGTTTGTCATATGAAGCAAATCAGCTGTTTCATCTGTTTCATACTTTGGATCAGGCGCATCTATTTTTTTACTACGTCGGGAGACAAATAAACATACGGCCCACTTGATGTAAAGTGGTTACCGTAGCCTATGAACGCTCGCACTAAGGTTTATCGCACGCGGGTTGCCACCCCCGTTGCTCACACAACCACTCCTCTCATTGCTTTCTGGTAACATCACTCACTCACATTAAATCAACAACCCTCCAGTAAATTGTTATTTTGCTGCGGTTTTCTGTGAGATGGAGGTACTTCCCCTGTCGGACTGCTTTGATGCGCCTTACCTACCTATGTAAAAAACATTGTTAGGTGATGTATCAGCTGGCACAGTTACAGCCGTCATAGGTATTTCTTTTTTGTATACAACGTTGGGAGGCGTACGGTCGACCTGATGTAAAGTGGTTACCGTAGCCTATAAACGCTTGTAACACAGGAAATATCGCTTGCGCGTTGCCACCCCCGCTAGTGATACAGAAACTTTTCAGAAGCTCACTCGTAAACTTACTCACTCGCAGGAATAGTTGTTCTTTGGCTGCAGTTTTCTGTGAGGTGAAGGTACTTCTCCAGGCGTGCTGCTTTGACGCGTCCTACCTCTTTTCTTTGAGCTTTACGACTGGCAACTGTCAGAAACTCGAGACAGGCTGTGGTCGTCGCTGCGTAAATGGCGTATTCGATTAGACCCGCGACCCGTGCATCGACCCTGTCAAACTGAATTATTAACAAATGATGGCAGGGCAATCATTATGCACCATGAACCAAGTAGGCACTTTATTTATTTGATTTCTCAAACTTTTTTAACGATGCCGGGACACGAAGTTTCTTGTCTATCGTAACAAATAAACGATATTCTTTCTACCATTGAAGTTCGGGCATATAAAAAAAAACACCTTATATATACTTCCCTTTTCTTATAAACTGTAGATCCTACATATTTTATTTAATTTGGGATGAACTATTTATACTGTCAGGCTCTGTAGATAGTTTGAGTGTTCATAGGCCAGGGTTGTGAGGAACTTTGGCGGTGAGCGCATTGACCTTACACCTCTGAAGTACTAGCGAGGAGTAAAATTATTTAACTAAATACAAAACTTTTGTTTTACATTTTTATACTGGAATTTTCATATACTTTGGTAAGTATTTCTACGCTAATAAGAAGGTATATGAAAGTCAGTGTATTTGATATTATCTTTTAATTTAGTATTATGTATATTGATAGATAAATAAGTAAATAATGTTTTCCGACGAACAGTTGATTCGGACGACTAATTTGGGACTAGATAAGTCCCAAACCAAAATAAACTAACGAGATCCTGTACTATGAGTATCGGTTGATCTTCGACCACAGAAAAATATAATACCGCATGTCATATTAAAATCAATACTCAAATGCGTTGCTCCCTTTATAGCAACAGGATTCTGTCCTTGCACACCTTTCTCGCTTCTTTAACATTCATAACTCTTCTCATGCACACTCGTTTGTTCTAATTTATGCTTAAAACTTATAGCAATAATAATAAAAATATAAATCACTTTTTACACTCACTGTACGCCAAAACCGCATAACCGCTGAAAAATCATTAGTCTTTTACACAAATGTCTCAAGATCATTGTTCGATAAATCTACTACGAGATTTTAACTTCAGACTTAAGTAGAGGTTAAGATCATAGGTTATCGTTAAATATATCTATTTTGAGACTTGGATGTTATGGATATTTTATACCGTAATTTGTTTTTTACATAAATAAACATCGACTCCAATAACATCTGATATGAAAAAATGCACTAAAAGGTACAAAACAATTGCTTTATTTATTTGTTTAAATGACTAAACAAATATTATAGTGTCTATTTGTACTTAAACAGAAATTAGAAATATATTTTTAAACTAGTTAGAATAAAATCAATGTATTAATGCAATAGTATACAATTATTGTTATTTTTGGAGTCGGTGCCAGCCAAGGTTTTAAGATTTTTTGCGAAATTTTATTTGATTTACAAAATATATTTAAAGTTATGTTAATGCTATAATGTAGCAATGCTTAATTAAACCAAACTGACCAAATTGTCTATCTGAAGGTGATGCCAGGAGCGCTAGAAACCGGCGAGCGTGCATGAGAAGAGCAATGAATGTTAAAGAAGCGAGTCAGGTGTGTAAGGATCGAGTCACGTGGCGCTCGATTCTCTCTGCCTACCCCGCAAGGGATTTGGCGTGAAGTAATAGATAGATAACCTAATTAAACCTATTTACATAAATACATAACTAATGCGTTTGCAAGTAAACAAACTAACAGCCGTAAAAGCAATTATTACAATTGATTGACTAGTAACAAACAAACTAAGTTACAAACAAATTAGTAAAGTGTTACAAACTTTCAAATAACTTTAATATAAGGAATAAAATAATTACTTAAGAGTGGTAGGGCGCATCAAAGCCGCCCGACTGGGGAAGTACCTCCACCTCACAGAAAACCGCAGCCAAATAACAACTACCTAGAGGGTTGTTGTGTTCCTGCGTGTGAGTGAGCACCAGTAAGCTCCCAAGGAGTTGCTATGTAAGCAGCAGGGGGGCATCGCGCGAGTGATAATTAATATATCGCAAGCGTTAATAGGCTACGGTACCCGCTTTACATCATGTGGGCCGTATGCTTGTATTCCTCCCGACGTAATATAAAAAAAAATATAGTTTTTATGACTCGTAGTTTGATTACATACGCGGCATACAAAATTTATTTTTTATTTTATGATCCGTTATTTCGCCCAATCCAGAATCGGCCTACTGTTGCATTACCCACCGGTAATGCAACAGTAGGCCGATTCTACTAAAAAACTGCAACTGCACTGCAGCGCGGCGTGTGTCAAAATGCGTACATTTTGACGTTTCCTTAAGCGATCTGACAGCAGCGACGATTAACGAAACGTCAAAATGTACGCATTTTGGCACACGCCGCGCTGCAGTGCAGTTGCAGTTTTTTAGTAGAATCAGTCTACAGATATGTGTGGGTTAAGTTAGGAATGAAGTCGGAATCTCTAAAGTTGGAAGTTCTCTAATCAGGAGCACGCAGGTTAGGCAACGTCGAATGCAGACTGTTTATGGATGGTTATACTGCTTGTTTCGACGGGAACGTTGTCATCAGTCATGGCTGTTGATAGATGACAGTCTTTGAGCTAAGTTATTTATGAGCGGATTGAAAACATTGGCTGTCAATTCGCAGTTGAGATGCGTGGCGGAGTAAGCTCTAAAACCCATTCGGTTGAAGAAACACCCATACCCCCCATTGGGATGAGCAAAGGGGATTAGTGTTGTGTGGTGAAGAGTAGATCAAACTTGGAAGAGTACCAAGGTTGGTTTCATTGAAACCTTGTGTTGACTTTTGACATGAAGTACTTTCTCTATTAAAAATAATGTAATATATTAATTGGATATGTCTCGGCGCGACGTCAGCCCAAATACAAAGATATATACATTGGCTGTAAAAGTCGACCTAAACAGAAGCAACATTAAAAAATCGTACAAAAAAACATTGGGGTTGGCATTGTGCGATCGATATTACCTGTATTGGAAATTCAACGGCTATATTCACCTTTGCCACCAGCCATTTCCCATCAGGTGGGCTGATATGCTAGTATGCATACCGAGACGTTGTTTAAAAAAATCGACAGCAGTCGGTACCTAAACCGAAAGCTTAGCGTAGATTTCCAACCACGCAGAAGTACCGGAAACCCATCCGTGGATAGGCTAAGGCCGACTTTGTTTAACCTACATATTCAATTAGATTAGACAAATACGCAAAACAACGCTACTGAGCTTCACCGAGATAAAACGATGATTTGACGAGCTCGGTGGCGCAGTGGTGAAACGCGCTGTTCCGTTACTTTGACACCAACGCTCGTGGGTTCGATTCCCACACAGAACAAACATTTGTGTGCATGAACCTGTCTGTTTGTCTTGGTTGCGTGTTTTTAAAAGAGGTAGGACTTATCAAAGCAGCCCATCTGGGGAAGTACCTCAATGTCATAATAAAACCGCAACGAAATAACTCTTTAGACAGTTGTTGTGTTCCTGCGTATGATCGAGGTCACTAGTAAACTGCTAAGCAGTTGCTGTGTTAGCAGCAGAGGTGGCATCGCGCGAGCGATACTTAAGGTATTGCAAGCGTGCATAGGCTACGGTAACCGATTTACATAACGGAGATCGCATACTGGCATGCCTATCGACATTGTTCCAAAAAATCGACAATAATCGGAACCTGAACTGAAAGCTTAAAGTAGATTTCCAACCACGCAGAAGTACAGGAAACCCATCTGTAGATAGGTTAAGGCCGACTTTGCTTAACCTACATGTTCAATTAGACAAACACGCTCAACTACTACTGAGCTCCACCGATATAAAAACCTATGACATTAAATTGTAAATAATTTATACATTGTTAGAATATGACAGCTAATTTGTGATAATTGTCTATATAGTAAAAGTTAAGAAAAAACAGCAATTTGTTCAATATTTTCTGAATTATTCGTGGGTGTTGTTATTAACAGAGTGATGCAAACCATACTTTTCATTCGCAGTGAAATCGGTGAGTGTATTTCTGATTCTCTTATTAGCGACGCTAGTTTAACTCTTCCTGATATCTCTGTATAGTTATGTAAAGTGATACCATAATTTCATCCGAAGGAAACACATTGGCCTCCCCCTTAAATCTCCACAGCGATCAGTCCCATGCCGCTTGCATCTCTCTCTCTATCTCTCAGAGAATCTCCGAACATAGCTCTCTCCAGCGCACGCTGTACAACCTTGAGCTTCCGAGAGAGACCCATAATAAGCGACCACGTTTCTGTGCCGTAAGTTATCACTGATAACTTACACTGATCGAAAACTTTAGTCTTGAGACATGAGAAAATCTTTTTCAATTTCCCAAACGCTGTCCATTCGAGGACCACTGTCTTGAAATTGAACCTAGCTAGCTAGACTGTTTATCCTAGTTGGACATACTCGTCAACTACTTCGAAAACCGAGCTCGTAACTGGAGCAGATACAACATGAGTACATTCGACATAATCTTCATTTTGTCTATGTCTCACTGTTGCTCTGTCGAGATCTTTGATCAAGCCCTTCATCGATTCCATTCCATCCATTGGCAAATCGAAGATGACAGCCCCACCACTGTGTCTCCTGTGTAGCCAGAATTGACAGCGGCGACCACCAAAAAGACAATGAACAGTGAAGTTCATTGCTGTCCCGGGACAACTACAGCTGCCTTGGAACTCACAACGAATTTAATCAGAAGAAACTTGTAGGAGTAGGAACTTTTGGAATTGACTTCCCCTCTTGGCAAAGTGAGAGACAGCAATACGACAAATAAGGCATTAAAAAACCTCAAATGGCTAGTCATGATCAAATCGAAGATGAGTGTTACATTTGCCGTTGATGTTCATGCCGTATGTCTTCCAGTCCAGTAGTGTAAAAACATCTCATAACGCAGCAGTGAACAGTTTCGGAGAAAGAACTTCTCCTTGTCTCACTCCTCTTTGGATTTGGGCAGGTTTCGAACTCTGATCCTGTAGTCGGATTGATGTGGTCGCGTTTGTAATCGCGAGGTTACCGTAGCCTATAAACGCTTGCAATACCTTAAGTATCGCTCGCGCGACGCCACCTCTGTCACTAACACAGCAATTCCATAGGAGCTTACCGGTGACCTCACTCACACGCAGGAACGCAACAACCCTCTAGGGAGTTGTTATTTAGCTGCGGTTTATTGTGAGGCGGAGGTACTTCCCCGGACCGGCTACTTTGATGCGCCCGTGTTAAATTCTCAATTGGTCATCATACTACAGAGAAACTTTTTATTGATTTTTAGGGCCGACAACGCATGAGTGACACCCCTGGCGTTGCAAATATCGATAGGCTACGGTGACTGTATACCATTAGGTAGGCAGTATACTTGTTTGCCACCTTGGTGGTATAAAAAAATCTTGAAAAAATATTCAGTGAAAACCAGTAACTCCTTCTTTTTGGAAGTCGATTAATAAGTGCGATGTTGTGTACATAAAAAATATTGTGTGGAGTGGTTAACAATGGCTGCTTTAACACTAACGCGAAGGGTTCGTGGGTTCGATTCTTATACCACACTAACATTTGCGTTTATGAACATGTCTTTTTGTCTTAGTTCTATTCGAGTATTTTTTTTGCCATGCAGGCATACGGCCCACCGGATGTAAAGCGGTTACCGTAGCCAATACACGCATGCATTACATTAAGTATTACACATACTCGCGCGATGTCACCTCTGTTGCTAACACAGCAACTCCTTAGAAGCTTACTGGAGTCCTCACTCACACGCAGGAACACAACGACACTCTAGGGAGTTGTTATTTGATTGCCGTTTTTTCTGTGAGGTGGAGCGTGTGGGAATCGAATGTGAAATAATGAAATCGTTGGTGTCAAAGCAGCACGTTTCACCACTGCGCCACCATGCTCGTCAAGAAGTACGTTCTTAGAAAGGTATGGCGCATCAAAGCAATAAAGCTGAGAAAGTTACTTTCACCTCACAGAAACCGGTAGCCAAATAACAACTCCCTGAAGGGTTGTTGTGTTCCTGATAGTGAGTGATGTTACAAGTAAACTCCTTAGCAGCAGGGATAGCAAGGCGTACCTACAATATTAACTGTATTGCGGGCGTTCACAAACTATGGTAACCATTTTACATCAGGTGGGCCGTATGCTTGTATGCCTCCAGATGTTCTATCTATCTATAACTTCACGCCAAATCCCTTGCGGGGTAGGCAGAGAGAACCGAGCGCCACGTGACTCGATCCTTACATATCTCACTCGCTTCTTTAACATTCATTGCTCTTCTCATGCACGCTCGCCGGTTTCTAGGGCTCCTGACATCACCTTCTGATAGAACACGACCAATTTGGTCATGGTAGGTAAGTCTTGGCCTTCCCCGGCTCCTATATCCTTCCACTTTTGCATTGTGTATCTGCTTCGTCATTCTTTCATCTTGCATTCTTTGTACATGTCCGAACCATCGGAGCATGCCTCTTCTTATTTTAACACCGACGCTCTCTTTCAGACCAACTCTGTTTCTAACATCATCATTGCGAATACGGTCTACAAGCCTTACGCCCCAAATTTTGCGCAGCGCTCGCATTTCGACCGCGTTTATTACCTCCAGATGTTGTATAAAAAAATATATTTTTGTTATATGCATGCATCAGTTTGTTCTCAGCTTTTTATTTTTAAATACGTCTCGTGTCACTTAAACCTGTTCAACAAATTATCTAATCTTTTGTTATACAACCTTGTTGATGTGTTAAACTGAGATGGGCGTGAAAAGTACAGTTGAGGTCGCGACAAAACTGACATATGACCTTCTAGAATTATTCCTGTTTAAGAGATTCCTATCCGCATAAAAGCAGCCAGATTGGGAAGTACCTCTTAGAATTTCGCAGCCAAATACCAGAGTGATTGAGCGCGGGTACCTCTGTCTCACCTATTTCTACCGCCAACCAGCTATATTTATATAGCAGTGTTCTGGTTTGAAGGGGGAAATATGGCAGAGAAATTACTGGGTACTGTGACGAAATAGACTTTGGTCGCAAGATTGGCAGCGCGCGAGTAACATCCCTGTGGTGTAGCGAGCGTCAATAGGCTGCAGTGACCGCTTACCATCTGATGCGGGCCGCATGCTTGCTTGCCAATCTAGTTGCATAAAAAAATAACAACTACTTCGAGAATTGTTGTGTTTCTGGGAGTGAGGGAAGTTATCAATCTTGAGGAGTCGGCGTAGCATCAGTGGTGACAACAAAAAATGCAAACGATACTTTCTGAATGGAAAGCGTTCATAGGCTACGGTAGTAAACATTAAGTGGGCCATATGCTTGTATGCTTCCTGAAGTTGTATAATAAATCTATACTAATATCTAAAGCGGGAGAGTTTGTTTGTTTGAAGTTTCTCTAGTAGTTCTAGAGAACAAGGCGTTCTCTAGAACTACTAGTATTTTTTTATACCATTAAGGTGGCAAACAAGCATACGGCTTGCCTGATGGTAAGCAGTTACCGTAGCCTATGGACATTTGCAACACCAAGGGTGTCACTCTTGCATTGCCGACCCTGTGAGAACCTCTTCACGCCTTTCTTGAAGAACCCCATTCTGTAGTCCCTTGGGAAAACCTCAGCAGGGAGTCATTCCACAACTTAATAGTTCTCGGTAGAAAGCTTCTCAGGAACCGCACAGTACGCGACCATTTCAGTTCCAGTGTATGAGGGTGAACTCTCAGCCGTCGGCGAGCAGTGCGATTATAAAACGAGGCTGTTGGCATGATGTCGAACAACTCCTCAGAACACAACCCATTGTACAATCGGAAGAACACGCGATGTGAGGCGAAATCTATAAAAAAAAACTGAAGAGTCACCGTTAACAACTGCTTTTAATAACTAACTTCTTAATAACTATTCAACATTTAAATACTAGATATTTTACACATAACATAGGTCTTATCATGGTATTCATTCTTATTTTATTCTTGTACACGAGGTCTATCTACACAAATATGTCGCGCTTAACAATGTATGAACGACAGACTGACAGACTATGAACCCTACTAAAGAAGTACCTCCACTTTATAGAAAACTGCAGCCAAACAACAACTCCCTGGAGACATTTCTCCAGAAAGTTGTTATTTGTTTCGTTTAGTTTAAAATAATTTTTTGTTTAGTTTAAAACAATTTAATTGGTTCGATTCCCACACAGAACAAACATTTGTGTTCATGAACATCTCTGTTTGCCTTGGTCTGGGTGGTTTTTAAGATAGGTAGGGCGCATCATAGCAGTCCATCTGGGGAATTATCTCTACCTCACAGAAAACCGCGTCAAATAACCACTCTCTAGAGGGTTGTTGTGTTCCTGCGTGTGAGTGATGTGACCAGTAAGCTACTTAGGAGTTGCTATGCGCCAGCAGAGGATGCATCGCGCGAGTGATACTTAATATATTATAAGCGATAATAGGCTATGCAAATTGCTTTACATCAGATGGGCCGTATGCTTGAATGCCTTCCGACGTTGTATATAAAAAAAACAGGAAAGTTTTTGTTGTGTAGGAGTCGAACCCATGAGCTTTGCCTCATACGCGCTCTGTGATAATTACTTCCAACGTAAACGACTATCTACAACACATGGATTAAGCTACTGAAATTGTTTACGTAGCCAGTCTTCCGAGGGGGGCACCCTTCGCGAGCCGATTGGAGGGAAGTGGTAAACTCTTAAGGTCGGCCGTACGGGTTACATCAGACTTCTCTTGATTAATCACCACCTAGTGGTTGCCTTTAGCCAGGAACGCTTCTCTTCACTAATCACCACCTAGTGGTTGCCTTTAGCCAGGAAGGCTTGGCTTCATAAGCAGTGATCAGAGTTTCCTGAAAGAAGCAAGTTATCGGATTGAATAGAGGAACCCTATTTATACGGTTCCTTTGTTAACCTGTCTTACTTTGAAAGTTACTTCGAATTTCAATCGTTCAGAAACGGTATGATAAAGTTTTAAATGCCAGATATTTTTTTACATATTTTGTATTTTTAGAAACTTAATTTACATACGTTTCGTATTGTAGAGAAACCGTTATCCGATTGTCAAAATATACATATATAATTTTCTATAAATATATAAATAAATAGTACCAAAATAAATATGTTCAAGTGATTTGTAATTAGTAGCAGTCCAACATTGCTAGATTAGGTTTTTTTATACTACTTTAAGAGCCATACAAGCATACGGCCCTCCCGATGTAAAGCGGGTACTGTAGCCTATTAACGCTTGAGATATTAAATATCACTCGCGCGACGCCTCCTCTGCTGCTTACACAGCAACTCCTTGGGAGCTTACTGGTGACCTCACTCACACGCAGGAACACAACAACCCTCTAGGGAGTTGTTATTTCGCTGCGGTTTTCTGTAAAGGTGGAGGTACTTCCCCAGACGGACTGCTTTGATGTAGACCTCAGAGACCTCTCTTAAAACATCCAGACAGTTGGCGACAGACCTTTTAAGACATGTTTACCTTTTTGATGTATATTTTATATATTTGTTTTTAATACTTCTTTGTTTTTATATTGACAATTGTATAGTTTTGAGTGAAACGTACTCCGAAATACAAGTAAGTTCCTCCTATAATATTATTTTATTTAGCTGCTGCCCTATACTCCATCCACAGCTCTATTCACTATTAATACAGACATGTTCATGCACACAAATATTTGCCTTGTGTGGAAAACGATCTCAAATAGTTATAAATAAATAGGTTAAGTTAGACTTATGATCATCAATCACAAAATTATAATTCAAAACTTATAGCATTCGATAAAAGTAACAATTGTAAATCGGAATTTCATCAATCTGTCCATTGTATTTTCGGTCAAATGATAATATGGAAAATACAAAAACCAGCCAAGTGCGACAAAAAAATTACGTTTGTTGTATGGGAGCCCCTTCAATATTTGTTTTATTATAATTTAATTATTTATTTTTAAAGTGAATATATAACTAAACATTCTGTGAATATTTCAAGCGTCTACATATTGCCGTTATCAATATCGAGCAAAAACGAGCAAAAAAATCACGTTTGTTGTATGGGAGCCCCCTTATATTTATTCAGTTTTTTTATTATTTGTTGTTATAGCGGCAATAGAAATACATCATCTGTGAAAATTTCAACTGTCTAACTAACACGATTCATGAGATACAGCCTGGTGACAGACGGACGGACGGACAGACGGACAGCGGAGTCTCAGTAATAAAAACGGACCCTCCGTTTTACCCTTTGGGTACGGAAACCTAAAAAGGGCTGAACGTTTTCGGTTACAATTCGTACAAAAACGTTTTGCCTTTATGTTAGGTAACCGTTGCTATGAGTACGCAATCCTAAAACATAACAATTAACTGCTTTGACCTTACAGATACAACCAAATCAGTATATGATAATGCATAATTTATTATAATAGAATAATTTTCCACCAATCATATAATTTGATACGCTCATTGTCAAAATTTATGCACCCAATTGTTTTTAATTGTAATATTAATTGATAATTCCAACAATGGTATAAATTATACACGGTACCTTCTTCGTAGTTACCTAAACCTACCTAAGGTCCGCTGCCTATACCTAACGATTTGGCGAAGACACTGATTTTTACATGGAGCGACTGTCGTCTGACATCCAGAGGGTAAACCAGACCTTTCGTTGGCATGGTCACACGTCTTTCGGAATATTGTTGGACGTGCGGGTTTACCCGTGAATCTCGTGATGTTTTCCTTCACCGCTAGTGATAATTACAAATATACATAAATCCGAAAATACGAGTGTAGTGGCACACGCCAGGATTTGAGTTGGTCAATACAGCGGTTCTCTGTACACTGGACTACCGCTTCTAATATTATATACAATAACCTTTAACTCCTTGATATCCGTCAATCTGTCTGTCTTAGTGGTTAAAGCGTCGGTATCTATTGAGTTATTATAGATTATGAGGAATTTTGTGACAAATAATATAATAACAGATTATTTTTTATTGGCTTTTGGTCTATTGTAAAGACGGTAATATGTACAACCATCAACCTGTGTGCGAATGTAATGCCAGGGCTAAAGGATAACAAAAAATGGCTAAGGGTTAGTCGGGCTTGTGCTAAGTAGATTGTAGATATCAAACATAATATATCTGATATTTACATTAATATAAAAATATCTTTGGATCTACTGGTCGGATTTGAAAATTTCTTTTTGCATTTAAGGCGATATTATTTACGAATTAGACGAGATTTTGCCTTTACTTTTACTTTTTAACTTTATGCGTACTGATTGTACAACGGGTTGTGTTCTAAAGAATTGTTCGATATGATGCCGACAGCTTCTTTTTACAACCACACCACTCGCCGACTGTGTAAATCATCTCCACACACTGTGCACTGGTCGCGTACTGTGTGGTTCCAGTAAAATTTACTCCCGGGAACTCTTAAGTTGTGGAATTAATTCCCTTCTCTACCCCGGAGACTATACTTGTACAACATGGGATTCTTGAGATGTAGTCGTTTGACGATTATGTACCGTTTCTGAAAACTGTGCTGATTTGAAATCACTATTCCATTTTTTTTTTTGTATAATATACATATAATTTATTGCATAATGTACATATGATTTATAATTACGTTCATTTATATATATTAATGTATATATTATGGATACACAAGTATATATAGATATGTTCCCTGAAAATTATTTCAGATTGTTTAATTACAAAAAATGTAGATAAGGATCGATGATTTTTTTTCTTTTATACAACGTCGGGAGACATACGAGCATACGGCGCACCTTATATAAAGCTGTTACCATAGCTCATACATTCTTGTAACACATTAAGTATCACTTGTATCGTCTCCGCTGTTAACAGCAATTTCTTAGGAAATTGCTGGTGACTTCACTCACGCAGGAACACAAGGACCCTCCGGGGAGTTATTAGCTTAGCTACGGTTACGGTTAGCTGCGGTTTTCTGTACGCTCTACCTGGCTTAAAAACATCCTGACCAAACCAGCCCAATTTGTTTTTTATTAAATAAAAATCACATCCACAGGCTCTTTGGCCCGTGCCTTTTTTGTTTGTCACGTTTTGTTAGTTTAATTTATTGTTCGCTCCGCAAGTGCTTACAATAAGTGCTTATCTTACAATTGTTAACTGAAGTGAGGGATGCGGGCAGACCAGTCCCTCCGCGCGGCACCCGTTCACGAGTTGACGCGGAAGGCAGCCATCGCCGTGCTCAACCATATTTTAGGGAACTCGGCGACCCGCCCCCGACGCCGCCACGCGTCTGGACAGTTTAGTGAGCATGGCTGCTCACTTCCCTCAGTTCAGCTTTCGTTCATTTTTTATTTTTTTCCAGAGTCGAAAGGAAATGGCGCCCCGAAGTTGCGCCAGTTTGCCCTTCTTTTCTTTCGTCTAACCAGACCTATTTAACTAAGGTTAGGATACACGACTTTCGAAATATAACTTCTTGGACGTGCGGGTTTCGTTAGTATGTTGTTTTGGTCTGATGACTATGAATGAGGGTTTACTATGACTATCATATGTGTGTATCTATATATATAAAAATGAATGTTTGTCTGTATGTCCTCTATGGACTCAAAAACGGCTGGGCAGATTTTGATGAAATTTTCAGGGAATCTTCAGGTTAGCCCAGCAGGTGAGCCTATGAAGTTTGGTAGCGATCAGATCACCCGTGTGAAGCCGGGGTGGGTAGCTAGTAATTAATAAATAAAAAAAAAGCTTACAAAAAGTAAAAAAAATCCCCAATCCTCATGGTTATGTAGCATATATGGGTGTTTCAAATTTTAGGTCACACATATATTTGAAAGTAAATCCGATCCCTACCGCAGCTAACAAAAGAGCTCATGACCTTGAAACGGCTAAAGCGACTTTGATAAAACATGTCGAAGAACCACCGCTGGAAAACCTGGTTTCAAATAAAACCAGTTGAGAATGCGCAAGCTTGCATTGCCAGAGGAACACCTGGCTCGTCAATTATATAACAATTCAATTTTTTTAATATGTCGGCCATTTTGACCATGTTCCTTAAGAGATAGGAACGGTGTTCCTAAACATTCCTATTCTACTTTTTTATGCTGAATCCGAATCTGAAAAGTCAAAATTCGAATATTCGAAAAAAAGCGACAGACACACGCACACAGACACACACGCACACACAGTCAAACATATAGATTTCATATAGGAACGGTGTTCCTGAAAATCTACAACTAGGCAGTCCGTATTTCTGTTTACCACCTTAGTAGTGAAAAAAAGTTTTGTACTTAGTAGTGAAGAAAACAGAATGTTATGTACGAAACCATCAGTGCCCGAGTTCGACTTACACTTGCCCGTTTCTATTGTATCGTTCGCACCTTGACATTTGTACAATCGGTTTCATAATCAATATCAATACATTAAAACAGTTTTGCATCATAGCGATCATAGCACTAAAGTTCAATGGATCTATATCAAATGAAAACAATCGAGAAATAGATTATATAATTGTTTATTTTCAAATTTATTTTACGGCTATTGTTTTCTTTGACATATTAATTGTTGAATTTTTAAGTAAAACATCTTTACGCATGCTTGACTTGGGGAGTAAGCTGGTGAATGCGGGACGAGAGCGTTACGAAAAGTGAGATCGGGCGAGGAGAACGGAAGTTAAGAGGGAGATATAAGTTAGCGAAGATGGAAAGAGAGAGAGTTACGTTTCGTATATTACTGTAGGGGCGGCAAGAGAGAGAGGTGCGAGTACGAGGAGGGGAGAGGCGAACGGAAGTTGAGAGGGACATATAAGTTAGTGACTTTTGGCAATCATTATAATAATGTGAATGCGAAAAAAGTGCTTCTAAGCACTAACGTTCAATAAAGTTGGAAAAGAAGAAGAACCAAGTGAAATTCCCAGTGAACACTCTCCGTGCGTACGCCGGTGCGTAGGTCCGTCTGTCGCGAGCGCGAAAGATATTAAATTGCCTAATATCTGGAAGTTTTACTTCAATCGTGTGGTCTAAAGCACACTCGTTTTTTTTGTAGTTATATTTCTTTTGGTGCGTTATAAAAAAAGGGTGACAGCCCAGTAGATAAAGAACCAGCCTGATGATTTACATGTTTACCACTTACTTGACGGTCAAGGAAAACATCGTGAAGAAACCCACACGTCCAAGAAATTATAATTATGTCGATAGACGTTTACCCTAACCTTAGAAAGGTCTGGTTTTCCCTCTGGCTTGTGGAGATCTGTCGCTGCATGTCAATATCAGTACGTCCGCCAAAACTTGTGTAAAGAACACAAGGAAACGGAATAAAGAGGAAGAAGGCTACTTTTGGCGCGTTAAGGAAAAAATCGGCCAAGTGCGAGTCAGACTCGCGCACGAAGGGTTCCGTACCACTATCAATCAATCAAAAAAACGGCAAAAAAATCACGTTTGTTGTATGGGAGCCCCCCTTAAATATTTGTTTTATTTTAATTTAATTATTTATTCTTAAAGTGAATATATAACTAAATATTCTGTGAATATTTCAAGCGTCTACCTGTTGCCGTTATCAATATCGAGCAAAAGCGAGCAAAAAAATCACGTTTGTTGTATGGGAGCCCCCTTAAATATGTATGTTATTCTAATTTTTAGTATTTGTTGTTATAGCGGCAACAGAAATACATCATCTGTGAAAATTTCAACTGTCTAACTATCACGGTTCTTGAGATACAGCCTGGTGACAGATGGACAAACGGACGGACAGCGAAGTCTCAGTAATAGGATTCCGTTTTACCTTTTGGGTACGGAACCCTAAAAATGATGACAGTGATTTTATGGAAAAGATATCTAAAATCGATACCACGAAGTTGATCGCACACCAACGTTTAAAATTGACCACGAAATTGTTTGGTAAATGTAGCGTTTTGTTCGTGGATATATTCAAGGTAGTTGTTCAAATGCTTATTTATAATCTACAACACGTGTTATATATCAGCCATGCAATTCTGTAAGAGCAAACGTCCTTACATCCTCGGAAACATCGGCTGTTACAGCCTTGAACACAAAATTGCAATTCTTTGGTGTCGCTTTTCATGGTTGTGCGACACTAGCGCCGCAAGGCTGCGTTTGGAATTGGAATTCTACAAGGCAAACAGCCTCGCGTACGCTTACAGCCTTATAGAATATCAAATAATTTAGCCGTGATCGCAGTAGACAATGTCAAAGCTGTGACATCTGTGATCACAGCGACGCACACAGCCATTACGAGTCGCTTAGAGAATTGCATGGCAGTACAGATAAAATATATTTATATATAAATAGATGTTTGTCTTAAAACTATATACGGCGATGAGTGACATTTATTGTTAATATTGGGGTGCCCCAGGGCTCTATATTGGGCCCCTTTTTATTTTTAGTATATGTGAATGATCTGCCCTACATGGTACAGAAAATGCCGGATATACTACTGTTTGCTGATGATACTTCCTTAATTTTTAATGTTCCTCGCCGGTGCGAAAATATTGTCAATGTAAATAGTGTCTATCTGCCATTCTAAATTGGTTCTCATGTAATAATCTTTTATTAAATTCAACTACAAACAAATGTATAAAATTGATAAATTATTAGATTATCGTTTTTTACAAGCATAGGGTACTGGTACGTGGGATAAAATTTTCGGAGTTATTTTTGTTTTCTATTTATGTATCTATCTGTTTATAACTTCACACCAAATCTCCTTGCGTGGTAGCGTCACATAACTCGATCCTTACTTCATTCGCTTCTTTACCGTTTTTTTATACAACGTCGGAAGGCATACAAGCATACGGCCCACCTGATGTAAAGCTATGAACGCTTGTTATAATTTTATTTATCATTAAGTGTCACTCGCGCGATGCCTCCTCTGCTACTAATACAGCAACTCCTTAGGAGCTTACTGGTGACCTCACTCACACACATGAACACAACAACCCTCTAGGGAGTTGTTAGTTTGCTGCGGTTTTCTGTCAGGTGGAGGTACTTCCCCGGACGGGCTGCTTTGGTGCGCCCAACATCTCTTAAAACATCCAGACCAAGACAAACAGACATGTTCATGCCAGCGATTCATGCACACAAATGTTTGTCTTGTGTGGGGAATAGAACCCACGAGCGTCGGTGTGAAAAATGCGTCATTCACAACTGAGCCACCGAGCTCGTGAAAAAGCTCTTCCCATTTTTGATTTGTTACGCGAAAGCAGTAACTAGTTACGTGAGTACAGATGTTGGTTAAATTAGTAGATTGAGTATTAAGAAATAGTGTGAATGGAGCGTTGGGAAAACTTCTTGGCAGTAAAATCCTGAGCCAGAAGGCACAACTCGCTATACACAATGCAGTGCTGGTCCCAACGCTAACTTATGGAAGCGAGAGCTGGGTATGGCAGAAAGAGCATGAAAGTAGAATAAACGCGGTCGAAATGCGAACGCTACGCAAAATTTGTGGCGTAAGGCTTGTAGACCGTATTCGCAATGATGATGTTAGAAACAGAGTTGGTCTGAAAGAGAGCGTCGGTGTTAAAATAGGAAGAGGCATGCTCCGATGGTTCGGACATGTAGAAAGAATGCAAGATGAAAGAATGACGAAGCAGATATACAATGCAAAAGTGGAAGGATGTAGGAGCCGGGGAAGGCCAAGACTTACCTACCATGACCAAATTGGTCGTGTTCTATCAGAAGGTGATGTCAGGAGCCCTAGAAACCGGCGAGCGTGCATGAGAAGAGCAATGAATGTTAAAGAAGCGAGTGAGATATGTAAGGATCGAGTCACGTGGCGCTCGGTTCTCTCTGCCTACCCCGCAAGGGACTTGGCGTGAAGTTATAGAGAGAGTATTAAGATTTATGTACATATATTCTAAACAGTTTAAATATGGACAATTCCTGTATTGCTAAAGATATATAGTCTTTGAAAATCGCGCAAGCAAATCTAGTGAATGTTAGAAAAGATTTGGTGAATTATACACACCAAAAAATTGTATTTTTCAATTTCAATTATCATTCAAAACAATCGGAGTATCTACAGAAACTTCGGCTATCTATATGTTGACTTAAGTGATCTTAAACGCGACGTTGATGTGATGATTCCAAGTGAATGCAGACTGAACCAAAACAAAAGTTATACCACAAATTATGTATCTTATTGCACATAAAATAACATGAATCAGAATGACGGGGTAGTTGTTTATGTTTTTTTTTATACTACATCGGGAAGCATACAAGAATACGGCCTACCCGATGTAAAGCGGGTACCTTAGCCTATTAACGCTTGCGATATATTATCACTCGCGCGATGCCTCCTTTGCTGCTTACACAGCAACTCCTTGGGAGCCTTCTGGTGACCTCACTCACACACAAGAACACAACAACTCTCTAGGGAGTTGTTATTTGTCTGCGATTTTCTGTGAGGTGGAGGTACTTCCCCAGATGGGCTGCTTTGTTGCGCCCTACCTCTCTTAAAACATCCAGACCAAGACAAACAGACATGTTCATGCACACAAATGTATGCCTTGTGTGGGAATCGAACCCAAGAGCGTTGGTGTCAAAGAGGTGTCGTTCACAACTGAGCCACCGAGCTCGTCGAAACTGTTATGTTAAAGATACCTATGGTGCAGATGACAAGGAAATTTGACTAGCACATGCATCTTGTTTTACAAGTCAAATAATATACACTATTCTTGCAAAATACCGCTCCCTGTCAAATAGAAATGCCGATAACTTTATCAATTCTCTATGCACCCATATAGAAAACATCAAATCGTGTAAAAATATCATCATTACGGGTGACATTAACATAAATATTATGTCGGATATATCTAAAGTGGATACATATAAGACGACGAATAGATTAAATTACCTTAATACGAGTATGTTAGCAATGTACGGGTTTTTCCCAATGCATTTATTACCCACTAGAGATGGAAGTTTTTTTTATACAATTAGGGTGGTAATCAAGCATACGGCCTACCTGATGGTAAACAGTCACCGTAGTCTATGGACATTTGCAACACCAGGGGTGTCACCAAGCGTTGCCGACCCTCTCAAAACCTCTTCACGCATTTCTTGAAGAATTCCATGCTGTAGTCCCTTGGAAAAACCTCGACTGGGAGCTCATTCCACAGCTTGAGAGTTCTCGGAAGACAACTTCTCTCGAACGGCACAGTACGCGACCACTGCGGTTCCAGCGTGTGAGGGTGAACTCCCCGCCGTCGGCGAGCGGCGCGGTTTAAAAAGTAGCTGTCGGCATAATTTTGAACAATTCTTCAGAACACAACCCGTTGTCCAATCGGTAGAACACACAAAGGGAGGCAAAATCTCTCCTTAAACTTAAGGGTTCAATACCGTGTGTAAGCTTAGGATTATCGACAATTCTCACAGCTCAAATGTCCGACCGTAAAATTAATAAAACACACAATACAGAATTATTAAAATTAAGCCTTTCTGATTCAGTCAGCAGCGACGGGCTCCGCATCGACGATGAAGAGGTCACCAAAAACATAGAACCTCTTCAACTCCGTAGGGGCATAGGCTCGCTAAGCGTATTTTACCACCTTTACCGTGGCGAGTGCTGTGAAGAACTGTTTTCCGTTATCCCACCCTCTCCCTTTCGTTTTTGTTACACGTGCGGGCTTGCGATGTCATCGTTCCACATTTGCTTAAAAGTATATTCGCGGCATGGGAAGGTTCGCAAGATGCCTTGGGAATTTTCTGTGATTTGTCTAAAGCGTTTGACTGTGTGCACCATGACACTCTCGTCAGAAAATTACACCACTACGGTATCAGGAACAAGGCTCTCGAACTTCTGTCTTCTTATCTGGGCAATAGGATACAGAAGGTCGATGTTAATGGTAAAAGATCTTCGGGGTCCCCTGTAGTTATGGGAGTCCCACAGGGGTCAATTCTAGGTCCATTCTTATTTTTAGTATATATAAATGACTTACCTTATTATGTAAAGGATAAACATGAGATTGTATTGTTTGCGGATGATACCTCTTTGACATTCAAAATTAATAGACAGTTAGGTAATTATGACGAAGTTAACGATGCTCTCTCTAAAGTTATGCATTGGTTTAATGTTAATAATCTGCTTTTAAATGATAAAAAGACTAAAGTAATTAAGTTCTCAACACCTAATGTAAGACAGGTGACTACCAATGTACATGTTAATGGAACTAATTTAGCCCCTGTGGAGACAACTGTGTTCTTGGGTATAACAATTGACTCCAAACTACAATGGGGCCCACAAATTGAAAAATTATCAGGAAAACTAAGTTCTGCAGCCTATGCAGTGAAAACTATTAGACGGCTCACTGATGTTGATACGGCTAGAATAGTTTATTTCAGCTACTTTCATAGTATTATGTCATACGGAATTCTTCTTTGGGGTAACTCCGCGGACATTAACACCATCTTTTTATTGCAAAAGAGAGCCATAAGAGCTATCTACAAACTTGGTCCCCGTGAGAGCCTTAGAGACAAATTCAAAGAAATAAATATTCTAACAGTCGCATCGCAATATATCTATGAAAATCTTTTGTATGTCCATAAAAACATAGACTCATTTTGTAAAAAGAGTGATACTCATAACATAAATACTAGATATAAGCATAATCTTGTGTTACATGCAAGCCGTCTCCACAAAATAAGTAATTCTTTTATGGGGCAATGTATACGGTTCTATAACAAACTTCCCAGCAATATAAGAGAATTGTCAATAAACAAGTTTAAAACTATTATTAAAGCCAAATTGTGTAGCAGGGCATATTATAAAGTATCTGACTATATTAATGATAAAAATGCCTGGGATTGAGTCGATCCAATTATAATGTAATTAATAAATTATGTAAATTTGTTTGGATACCAAAAGAGGGATGCCTGAGTTTTTTGGCAGTATTTTTATCAGTGCTCACCTAGTCATGAACTGCACGGTAGGGAAAAAAATTGTGACGATTCCAAACAAATGTAGCCATTTTTACGGAATAAAAAGATTTTGACTTTGACTTTGACTTTGACACTGTTGAGAACATTTCTTCGCGTACCAAAAAGTTCGGCAACTTCTATCTATGTCGTACGTAAACTATGCTGAAAATATATAAAAAACCAAAAAAAAGTCAACACAATTAATAGCTACTTCGTTGACATTGGTAAAACCCTAGCCGAATCTTTAGTACAAAATCTAAATTAGCACAACCGAATCAAACAAATAATGTAAATAATAATTCATTCAGCCACAGTAGTTGTTCTTCCTTTGTTCTTTTGGGTTGACCTAGAATCATGAAATTTGGTAAGAAGCAATGTCATGTAGCACAAGTAAAGGAAAAAAACCGAAAACAGTAAATTTGTATTTACATCATAAAAAAAATCTGTCTGTCTATGGATGGCTTACTTATCTCGAGCTTCTTCGCTTCGATAAGCCGTCGCTCCCGGCTGTTGTCGATAAATGACAATCGTTAAGCCAAGTCAGTGACTTTCGGGCGGCTTGAAAACACTGGCCTCCGCCAACCCGCAGTTGAGCAGCGCAGCGGAGTATGCTCTACTAAACCCCTTCGGTTGAAGGGAAACCAGTATCCCTGCAGTAAGGGTTGATGTGTACGTGGTACTAAAATGTACATACTCGACAAACATCAAACCTGCTATTACAAAATTGGCCGAGAAAGTCTGAGTGCGTTCGTTATAACACTCAATACCTTTCCAGTGATAATGGTGTTACGTACGATATTGGGTAAATTCGTCATGTCCTCTCTAAACAATATCACAATGTCTAAATGTCATATTATCAAAATTATCACTGCTTACGTCCACTAGCAGTTGTATAATGTCCCTTTTAACCAAGTTGTACTAAAAGAGGCCTGAGAGCTCGATGACGGCGTTGCGTGTGTCATTCTAACCGAATAGCCGTCGGTCCCGGCTGTTGTCGATAGATGACAGTCGTTAAGCTAAGTTAGTGGCCCTCGGGCGGCTTAAAAACACTGGCCTCCGCCAATCCGCATTTGAGCAGCGTGGTGGAGTATGCTCTAAACCCCTTCGGTTCGTAACAAGCAGAGCAGCTCCACCTAGGACTAATGCAGTATACCTCGGCTATACCCTGTATAGCCGATGGGATCGCGGTGGCCAGGTGGAGCTGTGAAGCTCGTTGTCGCCCGTGGCTGGACTGACGCAGTAATGGGAGGGAAGTTTGGAAATTGTTACAATAGTTCACCGGCGTTCTAAAATGGGCAAAATCAGAATGTTTAAATGTATAAATGAATGTTGAAAACTGAAAGATGATGAATGGAAGAATAAATTGCGGAATGAGAGTATGATGTATGAATGTGGTTATGTATGATGTAGTGATTTTTAAAAACATGGGTTTTATACACGATTTATTGTTGCAAAAAGCGCCTTGCCGACGGTAGGGGTGTAAGTATAAAAAAAACCCCCTTCGGTTGAAGGGAGACCCGTATCCCAGCAGTGGGGTGAGTAAGGGTTGATGAGGTGGTAGTGGTGGTATTAAAAGAAGTCAAATACAACCTCTATAGATATACAAAGTATGTACTTTATTCACCAAAATTCTTTCATGGACGTTTACAGTTTTCTAGTTCAGTATAGGAGCGGTGATAGCCTAGTAGATAAGGAATCGGCTAAGTGAGTGAATTATCCCCGATTTGAATCCAGGCGGAGCGTGTACTACTTGACTTGCTTCTTTAATATTCATAGCTCTTTTCAAGCACGCTCGCCCTAGGGCTCTTGACGTAGCACCACCTTCTGATATAGCACGTCACGATTACATTATTTTGGCCGCAAGGTCTGATACCAGTCGCTCTAAATCCTTACGCTTAAGTAGGGGACACCAATCTTAATGTTAGGAAATGGAATATATCTAAGACGAAGATAAAGTTGACTCTTCAAACTATACAGAGAAAATGTATATAAACCATAATGAAGAACTACAAATGTTTGTAAACGAAAATTATTTACAAAAAATTGTCGACCAAAGGTCAGTGGCCAAGGGTCCTGAGCCTTGGTGCACCCTGCTATTTAACATACAAGGGTGTGGTGAAAGATGTACCGCATCAAAGCAGGCTGGAGAAGAGCCTTCACTTCACGTAACTCTAGACCCCATTTACAACTAGTAGAGGGTGATTCACTACGGGCCGCATGCAGTATGTTCAAGATCTCTCAGAGTGCTATGGAAAGAACTATGTCGGGGTTTCGTTGCATGATAGATACAGAAATGAGGATATCCACAATATAACTAAAGTAACCGACAGAGGTAGAGCGCATTAAAGCAGCCCGTCTGGGGAAGTACCTCCACCTCACAGAAAACCGCAGCCAAATAACAACTCTCTGAAGGGTTATTGTGTTCCTGCGCGTGAGTTAGGTCACCAGTAAGCTCCTAAGGACTTGCTGCGTTAACAGCAGAGGTGGCATCGCGCGAATGATACTTAATGTATAACAAGCGTTCATAGACTACGGTAACCACTTTACATCAGGTGTACGTACTTGTATGTCTCCCGACGTTGCATAAAAAAAAATACAGTGCTAAGAAGTATACGGGTCACGGAACTTCTGTCCACACCTAAAGAGAAAACTTTTCTTAACCACATAGTACGCGAAAATTGCGATTACAATATACCTATATATATATACTTATAGTATTACAAGCGTTCGGCTACGGTAACCGCTTTACATAAGGTGGACCGTACGCTTGTATGTCTCCCGTTGTATAAAAAAAATATAGTGCCGGGAAGCGTACGGCTCACCTGATGTAACGTGGTTACCATGATCTGTGGACGCGATCTGTGATCTGTAGTCACCTCACTCACGTGCAGGAACATAACAACCCTCCAGAGAGTTGTTATTTGACTGCGGCTTTCTGTGAGGTGGAGGTACTTCCCCAGACGGGCTGCTTTAATACGCTCTACCTCTGTCGGTTACTTTAGTTATATTGTGGATATCCTCATTTTTGATTCTATCACGCAGAGAAACCCCGAGCATAGCTCTTAGGAGGGCAACTCCTTAGGAGTTCACTGGTGACCTCATCCATTCGCCGGGATACAACCCTCCAGGGATATGTAATTTGGCTGCGATTTTCTGTGAGATGGAGCTACATTCCTAGACGGTTTGCTATGATGTGCCCTACCTCTCTCAAAAGCAAGCTGACATGTTCATGCACACAAATGTTTGTCCTGTGTGGGAATCGAATCCACGAGCGTTGGTATCAAAGTAGCGTTTTAAACCACTGCGCCACCGAGCTCGTCAATTATTTGCTCATCATATGCAATTTTGGGAACAGGCTATTATCGACAACAAGCTATGACAAGTATCAATCGATAATCGAAATGATCATGACTTCGACGATCACGATAATTGAATCGATCGTGGTTACGTAATCGGTCCCGCTGTGTGATATACGGACGGACAAAGTGTTTCTTTATTTTTAATTTTAATGATGCATGTTGCACGTCATCAGTTATATGTATGTTTTACTAACATAAAAAACCCGGCCAAGTGCGAGTCGGACTCGCGCACGAAGGGTTCCGTACCATTATTGACAAGCTCGGTGGCGCAGTGGTGGATCACGCTGTTACGCTACTTTGACACCAACGCTCGTGGGTTCGATTCCCACACAATACAAACATTTGTGTGCATGAACATGTCTGTTGAACATGAACATGAACAGCCCTGCTGATCGGAGACGACAACCAGCTTCCCTACATCGACAGGAACAATCTGTTCAACACCTTATATAACAGACCCAACCTTGTGACGTCAATCTCCCAAAATCTCCTTTGTACGTACAGAAATCCACAGGACGTAGCGTATGCTCTTAGAGAAATCTACAGTGGCATATACTCGGCCAAGACTCGCCCCAAATCCCTATCGCTGAAGCGGTTCACAGGGGAGCGGATCCCGAAACAGGACAACACGCTTTACCTTGTCCACACCCAGGCTGAGAAGGCACTCCTTATCAGCCAGGGCTACGGAGCAAATTCGGGTTCCCGCACACTAACCATACACGAAGCACAGGGACTAACGTGCGAGTCAGTGATTATTGTGCGTACAACCTCCAAAAAATCCCACCTCCTCCAAAGTGTCCCCCATGCCGTTGTCGCGGTCTCTAGACACACGGACAGCTGTGTATACCACACAGACTGTACCGACAACGATGCGACAGCTCGGTTTATCCAGCGAGCCGAGACCGCGACAACGGAACACATCAGGGACTATAACCTTAAGATGGCGATGAGGGCGAGGGACGAGAAGGTCATCAAAACGTTGACTCAAAGCTCTGAGGACCCAGGGAGCGGTCCCTCCTCCTCCTCCCTCACAACGGACAAGACGAAAGAAAAGAAGGGCAAACTGGCGCAACTTCGGGGCGCCATTTCCTTTCGATTCTGGAAAAGAAAAATAAACGAAAGCTGAACTGAGGGAAACGAGCAGTCATGCTCACTAAACTGTCCAGACGCGTGGCGGCGTCGGGGGCGGGTCGCCGAGTTCCCTAAAATATGGTTGAGCACGGCGATGGCTGCCTTCCGCGTCAACTCGTGAACGGGTGCCGCGCGGAGGGACTGGTCTGCCCGCATCCCTCACTTCAGTTAACAATTGTAAGACTAGCTTTAAGCCTGTAAAGGAAAAAAGCACGCAAAATTAACATTAATTAACATAAGCACTTATTGTAAGCACTTGCGGAGCGAACAATAAATTAAACTAACAAAACGTGACAAACAAAAAAAGGCACGGGCCAAAGAGCCTGTGGATGTGATTTCTATTTAAAAAAAAAAAAAAAAAGAACGTGTCTGTTTGTCTTGGTCTGGGTATTTTCTATGTATAATAATTATGAATTTCAAAAAAAAATGTATTTACGTATGTTTATCAGTTGTCTAGTACCCATAAAACAAGCTTCGCTTACTTTGGGGCTAGATGGCGCTGTGTAATTTGTCCGACAATATTTATTTATTTATTATCTATAAAAACGGTAAAAAAATCACGTTTGTTGTATGGGAGTCCCCCTTAAATATTTGTTTTATTTTAATTATTTATTTTTAAAGTGAATATATAACTAAATATTCTGTGAATATTTCAAGCGTCTACCTGTTGCCGTTATCAATATCGAGCAAAAACGAGCAAAAAAAATCACGTTTGTTGTATGGGAGCTCCCTTAAATAGTATTTGTTGTTATAGCGGCAACAGAAATACATCATCTGTGAAAATTTCAACTGTCTAACTATCACGGTTAATGAGATCCAGCCTGGTGTTAGACGGACGGACGGACGGACAGCGGAGTCTCAGTAATAGGGTCCGTTTTACCCTTTGGGTACGGAACCCTACAAATGAGTACGCTTTCAATCAGATTAAATGTTCTTTATGTAGGAAGAAAGATTTACGAAACAGATATACGACGCGAAAGGAGAAGGATATAGTAGCCGAGGATGGCCAAGATATACCTACCATGATCAAATTGATCGCGTTTTTTGCTAAAACCTTCTGCTGAAGGAACCCTAGAAACCGGCGAACGTGCATGAGAAATGCTATGAATGTTAAAGAAGCGAGTGAGGTGTATAAGGTCCGAGTCATGTGGCGCTCGGTTCTCTCTGCCTAAGCCGCAAGGGATTTGGTGTAAAGTTAAAGATAGGTGTCTTTTATTTTTTATATCACTAAGGCAATAAACTAACGTAAGGACCGCCTGATAGTAAGCACTAACCGTAACCTATAGCCACTTACATAATAGAGGAGATACTCCAAAATCCATTTCACGTCTCTTTCTGAAGAACCTCATGCTGCAGTCACATCGGAAAAGAGGCAGGAAGTTCTTTCCACACTATAGAGAAACCTTTTCCACCTATTACGCGAAAATTGCGGTTACAGTATACCGCGATTTTCACGTACTGTGAAGATGCATTCCAACTGATTCCTGCCTTTGGCGAGGACCAACGGCGAGGGAGCAGTTGGAATCATATCGAATAACTACTAGGAACACATCTCTATTATGTGGCAGAATGTAGGAGCCGAGGAAGGCCAAAATTTACCTGCTACGACCAAATATATTGTATGATCAGAAGATGGTGTCTCTCTTCGGACTTAGGACGAAGGTTTATAGATAGATAGATACATAATATCTTCACGAAGTCTGTGTAGGGTTCAACAATTGGTAGAACACACAATGAGAGCTAAGAAAATAGGCTTAACTTGTTGAATAGTGCATAAATGATGGAATTATGAACTGTATTGTCACCTCACCTCACAGAAAAACTGCAGCCAATTAACAACTTATTTGAGAGTTGTTATGTTCCTACGAGTGAGTGAGGTAACCAGTAAACTCCTAAGGAGAGATAGTGGCATCGCACGAGTCATACTTAATATATTACAAGCGTTAAAGCTGGCCTTTGCCAATCCGCATTTCAGCAGCGTGGTAGAGTATACTCCAAACCCCTTCGGTTGAAGGGAGACGCGTATTACTACAGTGGGATGAGTTAGGGTTGATGTGGTGAGTGGTGATGCTATGCTCATGGGATCGACTCCCACACAGCTGTTGTTGTGTTCCTGCTAGCCAGCAATATAAATAATAATACCAGTAGTAACCTCGCTCACTGACCACTAGTAATACAACAAGCCTCCCGGGAGTTGTTATTTGGCTGCGGTTGTCTGTGAGGTAGAGTTACTTCTCCAGACGAGCTGCTTGAGCTACTGAAATTTTGTGTATGTTACAGTTGTGTATGTCAAATATGAATCAATTTTGAATGTTCCTTTTTTATTGAGAAGCATTGCGGCCGATTGCTGAAGTTGATTATAATGAAGCCATTAGAGTCAAGCATCAATTTGCGGCCTTCAACGTGAGCTATTAACTATACTTATTCATTTACATCAAATTAGAAAGAGAAAACATTTCGGAAACTGGCTATCGTGTGAACACACTGAAGAACAACAAAGTCGCGTCGTGTATTTTTTTATACAATGTCGGGAGGCATACAAGCATGCGGCCCACCTGATGTAAATTTACTGTGGCCTATACTCACTTGCGCGGTGCCACTTCTGCTGCTAACAATGACCATGATCAAATTGGTCGTGTTTTAACAGAAGGCGATTTCGGGAGCCTAGCCTACGAACCGGCGAGCGTGCGTGAAAAGAGCTATATGAATGTTAAAGAAGCGAGAGAGGTGTGTAAGGACCGCGTCTTATGGTGCTCGGTTCTCTCCGCCTAACCCGCAAGGGACCTGGCATGAAGATATACACACATAACAATAAGAGATAAGACATAATAAGAGAGGTAGGACGTATCAAAGCAGCCCGTCTGGGGAAGTACCTCAACGTCACAGAAAACCGCAGCCAAATAACAATTTCCTAGAGGGTTGTTGTGTTCCTGCGTGTGAGTGAGGTCAATAGTAAGCTCCCAAGGAGTTGCTGTGTAAGCAGCAGAGGAGGCATCGCGCGAGTGATAATTAATATATCGCAAGCGTTAATACGCTACGGTACCCGCTTTACGTCAGGTGGGCCGTATGCTTGTTTGCCTCCCGACGTAGTATAAAAAAAACACAAATAATTTTATTTTAGAGATTTAATACGTACACAATTTACTAAGATATTAGAAACCACCATTGTCATTATTTCTGAAAACTCCTAAGCAGCAGCATTTACGCAGGAATTACGTAATAAAATTAATTAGTTACCTTATTGTGTTAATCAAACAGCGACATATATATTGCATGCATTTTTGTAATCAAAACCTTTGTCTAATACTTCGCAATTCAGAGCAACATCACAAGCAGCTTTTTTGACTCGATTTGCGTCTGGCCCGTGGTATCGCTGTCTCCTACCTAGTAGAGCGGACATTTTGGATAATCATACAGAGTTCATATTGTGTATAATGATTATGTAAGTAGGTACTTCTCCAGACGGGCTGCTTTCTTTTGATGCGCCATTCCTTAATTAAAAAATTTAGCCTTTACTTGTTGAATAGTGCATAAATGATTGAATTATTAACTGTATTGTCACCTAACCTCACAGAAAAACCGCAGCCACATAACAACTCATTTGAGGGTTGCTATGTTCCTACGAGTGAGTGAGTTAACCAGTAAACTCCTAAGGAGAGGTAGTGGCATCGCACGAGTCATACTTAACGTATTACACGCGTTAAAAGGTTACGGTAACCACTTTACATCAGATGGGCCGTTTGTTTCTATCTTTTCCGACGTAGTTTATATTAAAAAATCAGCTCTTTCATCTTCCAGTCTTCCATGCTATCTTCTAAACTGTTTGTTCTTATTGACAATATGCTCGGCGTAGTTGCGTAATATCGGTGGCCAATTATTGGCCATGGTAAGCCTGCTCATATTAATGACTATGCATCTTAGCCGACCAAAGGGGGACTTTGTACAAAAGTCGTCTGCATGAGTACCTCTGTCTCACCTATTTCTACCGCCAAGCATATTTATATAGCTGTGTTCCGGTTTGAATGGTGAGATATGGCGGAGAAATTACTGGGTACTGTGACGAAACATCGTTAGGTCACAAGATTGGCAGCGCGCGAGTAACATCCCCGTGGTGTTGCGAGCGTCGATAGGCTGCGGTGACCGAAAAAAAAATGTGTAAACGCAGTCTAACTCTGCGTCAGAAACCTTGTATCAGTAGACCGAAAAGTGAAACTAACTAAAACCGCGTATATAATTGCAAATATCTATTTTCTGAACTAGACATATATTATATAACACAATGCAAATACAAAAATTTGCAGTCATTAAATGCTAAACTTTTTCTTTTTTAGGGTTCCGTACCCAAAGGGTAAAACGGAACCCTATTACTGAGGCTCCGCTGTCCGTCCGTCCGTCCGTCCGTCCGTCCGTCTGTCACCAGGCTGTATCTCATAAACCGTGATAGTTAGACAGTTGAAATTTTCACAGATGATGTATTTCTGTTGCCGCTATAACAACAAATACTAAAAAATAGAATAAAATAAATATTTAAGGGGGCTCCCATACAACAAACGTGATTTTTTTGCTCATTTTTGCTGGATATTGATAACGGCAACAGGTAGACGCTTGAAATATTCACAGAATATTTAGTTACATATTTACTTTAAGAATAAATAATTAAATTAAAATAAAACAAATATTTAAGGGGGGCTCCCATACAACAAACGTGTTTTTTTTGCCGTTTTTATAGATAATGGTACGGAACCCTTCGTGCGCGAGTCCGACTCGCACTTGGCCGATTTTTTAAACAACGTCGAGGGACTTACAACAATGCAGCCCACCTGATCTACTAGGATGGGTGGTGTCCGCTACCTTGGCCTAAGGATTTGGCGAAGATGTTGATTTTTATTTGGGGTGTGCGACCTCCACAACCCAGAAGGAAAACCAGACATTTTTTGGGTTAAGTTACAGGTCTTCCGAAAATTTCTTGGACATGCGGATGTCCTCACGATGTTTACCTTTATCCCTAGCGAGGGATAATTACAAATATGTACATAAATTCGAAAACAGGAATTTCGTTGTACCTGCCAAATTCGTGGCATCACCAATACGGTCATAAGATATAATCTACTTCAAATAATATGATTTCACTTAAATTTGTACCTAATAACTAATTAAGTATAATATTTTTCTCAAAGTGTTAATTAAGAATAGAGTAGCCGAATTGTTTCCAAGTTTAATTCGTGAGATGCTGTTATTATTGCGTGTCTTGAGATGGGGGGGATAGGGGAAGGCGAGGAAGTTAAATGTGATGATGAAGGACTCCGCAGCGCATTGGGGCAGTAACACTTGATTCCCACACAGGACAAACTTGAAGATGTCTGTTTGTCTTGGTCTGGGTGTTTTTAGGGTTCCGTACCCAAAGGGTAAAACGGAACCCTATTACTGAGGCTCCGCTGTCCGTCCGTCCGTCCGTCCGTCCGTCTGTCACCAGGCTGTATCTCATGAACCGTGATAGTTAGACAGTTGAAATTTTCACAGATGATGTATTTCTGTTGCCGCTATAACAACAAATACTAAAAAATAGAATAAAATAAATATTTAAGGGGGCTCCCATACAACAAACGTGATTTTTAGGGTTCCGTAGCCAAAGGCTAAAACGGAACCCTATTACTGAGGCTCCGCTGTCCGTCCGTCTGTCACCAGGCTGTATCTCATGAACGGTGATAGTTAGACAAATGAAATTTTCACAGATGATGTATTTCTGTTGCCGCTATAACAACAAATACTAAAAAATAGAATAAAATAAATATTTAAGGGGGCTCCCATACAACAAACGTGATTTTTTTGCTCATTTTTAGGGTTCCGTACCCAAAGGGTAAAACGGAACCCTATTACTGAGGCTCCGCTGTCCGTCCGTCCGTCTGTCACCAGGCTGTATCTCATGAACCGTGATAGTTAGACAGTTGAAATTTTCACAGATGATGTATTTCTGTTGCCGCTATAACAACAAATACTAAAAAATGGAATAAAATAAATATTTAAGGGGGCTCCCATACAACAAACGTGATTTTTGCCTTTTTTATAGATAATGGTACGGAACCCTTTGTGCGCGAGTCCCACTCGCACTTGGCCGATTTTTTTTGCCTTTTTTCTAGATAATGGTACGGAACCCTTCGTGCGCGAGTCCGACTCGCACTTGGCCGATTTTTTTTGCCGTTTTTACAGATAATGGTACGGAACCCTTCTTGCGCGAGTCCGACTCGCACTTGGCCGATTTTTTTAGGGTTCCGTACCCAAAGGGTAAAACGGAACCCTATTACTGAGGCTCCGCTGTCCGTCCGTCCGTCCGTCCGTCTGTCACCAAGCTGTATCTCATAAACATAAATGTATTTCTGTTGCCGCTATAACAACAAATACTAAAAAATAGAATAAAATAAATATTTAAGGGGGCTCCCATACAACAAACGTGATTTTTTTGCTCATTTTTGCTGGATATTGATAACGGCAACAGGTAGACGCTTGAAATATTCACAGAATATTTAGTTATATATTTACTTTAAGAATAAATAATTAAAGGGCTTGGGAGCTTACTGGTGACCTCACTCACACGCAGGAACACAACAACCCTCTGGGGAGTTGTTGTTTGGCTGTGGTTTTCTATGAGGTGGAGGTACTTCCCCAGACGGGCTGCTTTGATGCGCCCTACCTCTCTTAGTGTTGACGGTGTCCGCTACCCAAGAATTTGGCGGAGATACATTAACATGAAGCGACCGCCATCAGAACTACACAGCCCACAGACCCTGATTTTCCAGACCTCTCTCAGGTTAGACAACACATCTTTCGAAATATAAGAAATTATACAACGTGTGGGTTTCCTCACGATGTTTTCCTTCACCGCCGAGCTGGTGATAAATACAATATGCACATAAATCGGTAAAACACGAATTTAGTGGTACACTGGCTGTGCCCGCGACTTCGCCTGCGCGGAATAGTTATTTTTTTGGTTATTTATTTATATTAATAAAAATAAATGAAATTTCTAAAATAAAAGTAGCCTAAGTTACTCCTTATTACATCGGCTATCTGCCAGTGAAAGTACCGTCAAAATCGGTCCAGCCGTTTCAGAGATTAGCCGGAATAACAGTCAGACAGACAGATGGACAAAAATTAAAAAAAAAAATATTTTGGTATATGTACCGTGTATACATCCATATGCATTTAGTAAAAAGCGGTTATTTTAATATTACAGACAGACACTCCAATTTTATTTATCTGTATAGAAGATGGTCATACCAGGATTTTTAACGGGGACAAGTGTGTATTGGGGTGTATTTGGTTCACCTTTAGAGCCAAAGCTAACCTCACCTGCACGTGGTGCACCCTGCTTATCAACAGACGAGGCTCTGGCGGAAGGATGGTAGGGCACGACGTTAGTCCGACTGGGGAAGTACCTCCACCTCACCGAAGACAGTAGCCTCGAGGGCTGTGTTTGTTCCTGCGAGCGAGTGAGGTCACCAGAAGATGAGGAGTAGCCGTGTTGACAGCGGGGGTGGCAACGCGCTAGCGACATTCTTTTGGTTGTCACTGTTCATAGGCTACCGTAACCGCTTTACATCAGGCGGAGCGTATGCTTGTTGAGTAAGTTTGTGGCGAGTGGTACGATAGTGGAACTAGCGGCTGGTATCAAGTTGAACAGTTCCTCCAGACCCATGATACAATTTGTACAGTGCACAAAGAGAAGCAACGTGTAGAAATTGAGTCCAGCTGAACGAAGATCAATCATTAAACTTAAATGTATCATAACCATCCATCGGCCACGGCAACCGCTGTACATTCGGTGGGCCGTATGCTTGTATGCCTTTCGACTTTGAATAAAAAAAAAAACGGGTTGCACTCCGGGAGTGCCGGCAGAAGTGAAAACTTGAACATGCAGACCAAACAGCGATGTTGATACAGCGCTTCCAACGTTTTGGTCGCGAGAAAATAATGCCCTATGAACGATCTAGCGCTTCATGTTTTAATTGTTTAATTAGAGGTAACTAATTTTAGCGCTGCAGCAAACTTAAGTTCTAATTCTCACCAAAATCTTACGGTCAGGGTCACGTGTCCTGACGCGAGTTAGACATTGTTTACTCATCCCGAAAAGTGCACAACGCCGCTAAAGAAGTTTTCACTTCAAAAATAAAAATTCTTCGATTTCGAACAACCGGAATTGATTTCAAGAGTAACCATACAGCTTGAATAGTTTTAAACATTGTATAATTTTAGGGAAATGTTTTTCAATGGCTACGTAATATGGATAACGTTCTATGCATTATGTGCTATATTGCACGACAGTTTTTACGTAAAAGATGCAATGGTTCACTCGTGTGTTTGAATATTCATCCGCATAATGACTTATTTGCATAAACTACTTATTTTTCGGTAATATATTTGCACTGGTGGTGTTTTAGGTTTGCTTGGGATTTTGAGAAACGTCAAAGTTGCGTCCATTAAACTTGGCGTACTAAACAGAGCGTAGGAATACAAATTCTGCCGGGAGGCATACAAGCATACGACCCACCTAACAATAACACATTAAACATATACTTATTAACATTAAGTATTACTTGCGCGATGACACAGCAACTCCTTAGGAGCTTACCGGTGACCTCACTCACACGCAGGAACACAACAACCCTCTAGGGAGTTGTTGTTCGGCCGCGGTTTTCTGTGTGGTGGAGGTACTTCCCCTGATGGGCTGCTTTGATGCGCCCTATCTCTCTTCAAACCATCCAGACCAAGACATACAGACATGTCCATGCACACAAATGTTTGTCCTGTGTGGGAATCGAACACACGAGCGTAGGTGTCAAAGTCGCGTTATTCACGACTGCGCCACCGAGCTCGTCGTTTTTGTACTTTGCCAGACCAATACATGGAGTATTAGGATGTAACTGGCAAGCTGTCATCTTTAGATAATCCTCGCATACTGCTTAAGAGAGGTACTGTGCATTAAAGGTATTGCCTTTCTCACAGAAGACCGCAGCCAAATAATAACTACCTGAAGGGTTGTTGTGTTTCTGCGAGTGAGTGCGGTGACTAATAATCTCCTTAGGAGTTGCTGTGTGTTGATAATCTTTCATAGGCTACGGTGACGATATTACATTAGGTGGATTGTTGGTATATTAGCATACGGCCCACCTGATGCAAAACGGTTACCATAGCCTATGAACCAGAGGACTGTGTAAGTAAACAAGCTTTTAAAAGAAAATTAATGAAATATTTATTGGATAACCTTGAAATTTAAATTATTGTATGTAAAGTACACAATCTTTGTAAGCGGTTGTTACATACATTAATCTATCTGTTACTTAATTAAAACTGTAAGTGTAATATATACTTAGATGTAATTCTTAAGTGAGTGCATTATATTCGCCAACAAACTGCTGTGCAGTTTGGCGAAATAGTTGTTATATTAAACTCATTCATATAAACCGAAAATAAATAAAAAAATAAATAACGCTTCCAATACATTAAGTATCAACACAGCAACTCCTTACGAGCTTACTGGTGATCTCTTTGTCCTGTGTGGAAATGGAACCCGCCAGCGTTGGTCTCAAAGTGGGGTTACTAATCGCTGCGCCATCAAGAATACTTATATGCCTCGCCACAAACAAATATAGGGCCCGTATTCATCTTTGTCACTTGACTCAGAACAGACCATACCACCATACCACATCAACCCTTACTCATCCCACTGCAGGGATACGGGTCTCCCTTCAACCGAAGTGGTTTAGAGCATACTCCACCACGCTGCTCAAATGCGGATTGGCGGAAACCAGTGTTTTCAAGCCGCCCGAGGGCCACTGACTTAGTTTAACGACTGTCATCTATCGACAACAGCCGGGACCGACGGCTTGACGTGCCCTCCGAAGCTCAGAGAAACTCGAAATCTCTCTCTCTGCTCAGTACAGACAAACGCATATTTTTATATAATAAAATGAAAGAAGATATCGATGTTTTTTTTTTTATCGCCGCGATCAACCGACCGTCACAAACGACATGCTAGCTAAATGGCCAGCTAAACGGACCATTGTGAAACAATAATTAGATGCCTTTATGAATTATTATGAGATAGCGTAACGTTTTTTTTACATCACAATTTCTGAGTGGCTTGTCAAAGGCGGATAAAATCTTTTTAACGAATTATCATTATAGTGATCATCGAAAATCTCGAATCTCGAATTTCGATGATTGATGATTTCAATGATTCCAAGAAAGTAGCTTATTTAAGAAAGATATTTTTAATGTTTACGTTGCTTCGATTTTATCCGAAGTTTTGATGATCGCTCGCAATTTCGATGAAGATATGATTCGATTTTATCCATTGTATCTCTTAAATAAAATAGCGTATATAATTATATGATTTGTAGTTACAAGAGTAATTAAATAACTTAATGTTAATAAATTAATATATTTTTTTTAGGATGTAATGGCCACAGAAAGCCAAAACTACACTACTACATACTATACTACATGCCATGACGGAATTGATTGTGTTTTGTCAGAAGACAGGTGTTGTCAGAAGCCCTAGAAAACGATAAACGTGCATATTATGAATGTTAAAGAAGCGAGTGGGGTATGTAAAGAGCCAAGTAAAGAGCGAGTCATGCGTCGCTCGGTTCGCTCTACCTACCCTGCAAAGGATTTGGCGTGAAGTTATAATTTTTTTATGCAACTAAGGTGTCAAACCAGCATTAGACCATTGTGATACAATAATTTGTTGATTTATGAATTAAGAGGAGATAGCGTAACGTGTTATACTTGTGTATGAGTGAGTGGCTTGTGAAAGGTGGATAAAATCTTTTCAACAAATTATCGTTATAATGTTCATCGGAAATCTCAAATACTTTCGATGATTCCAAGAAAGATTATTTTAGAGATATGTTTAAAAAAAAAGCTTTTTAAGAAAGGTTATTTAAGAAAGATATTTTTAATGTTGACGTTGCTTCGATCCAATTCGATTTTATCCGAAGTTTTGATGATCGCTCGCAATTTCGCTGAAGATTTGATGAAAAAAAATATTTTAGATTAAAGAGCGTAATTAATTACATGATTCATAGTTACAAGATTGACCCAAATAACAACTCCCAATAGGCTTGTTGTGTTCCTGTGTGTATGTCATCAGTCTAAGGAGTTGCTGTGTTAGCAGTAGAGGTGGCATTGCGCGAGTGGTACTTAAAGTTTTACATACATTGCATCAGGTGGGCCGTATGTATGTATGAACCGTTGAAGACCAACTTGCCTACCATGACCAAACTGATGGTGTTTTATAAGGAGGTGATGTTGATGACTTTATCAGAAGCCCTAGAAACCAGCGAACGTGTATGAGAAGAACTATGAATGTTAAAGAAGCGAGTGAGGTGTGTAAGGACCGAGACATGTGGTGGTCGGTTCTCTCTGCCTACCCCGCAGGTGATTTGGCGTGAAGTTATAGATAGATAGATTCATGTTAGCAGCTAACGTGTCAAAACAGCATACGTCCTGCCTGATGGTAAGCAGTTACCGTAGCCTATGGACACTTGCAATACCATGTTTGCCACTTTACCTGGCCGACCTTTTGATAAGCTCGTCACGCCAAGGGAAGACCTCGGCTGGGAATTTGTTCCATAACGTTCCCGGTAGAAAACCTGTCTTCAACCTCGTGACCATCGCGGTTCCAGTGTACTACGATAAATTCTGAGTGGTGCAATTGTAAAAAGGGGATGTTATTTTTTTTTTTTTTATACTACGTAGGGGGCATACAAGCATACGGCCCACCGGTTGTAAAGCGGGTACTACGGGCCTATTAACGCCTGCGATACATTAAGGATCACCTTGCCTTCTCTGCTGCTTACACAGCAACTCCTTGGGAGCTTACCGGTGACCTCACTCACACGCAGGAACACAACAACCCTCTAGGGAGTTGTTATTTGGCTGTGGTTTTCTGTGAGGTGGACGCACTTCCCCAGACGGGCTGCTTTGATGCGCCCCACCTCTCTTAAAACATCCAGACCAAGGCGAACAGACATGTTCATGCAAGCAAATGTTTATCTTGTGTGGGAATAGAACCCACGAGCGTTGGTGTCACAATTCGCGCTATTCACCACAGAGCCACCGAGCTCGTCAAAATAGTGTGAGGATTGTATCACTCAACTCATGGGAACACAATTCATAGTACAATCGGTAGAAGACATAAAGAGAGGCAAAATCTTTCCTTAGACTCAAAGGCTCAGTGCAGTGTGTAAGCTTAGAATTATTGTCAATTTTTACAACTCGTCTTTGCACCTGTATTCCAGTACTCCATGAGAGGTATGACTTGAAATTTGATCAACAAGAGTCTATGTCTCAAGCCAAAGTACAGTTTCGCTTTGTTCCGAATATCTTACTTCGCCATCGCCATGAGCATAGCAATTCTTGGTGTCGAGATTTCAGCGAAGTTCTGGATGACAAAGTCAATCATCCAACGTCTAAGAAACATGATATTCGGAACTTACTTACTTACTTTCATGCTCTCCCTGCCACACCCAGCTCGCGCTTCCATAAGTAAGCGTTGGGATCAGCACTGCATTGTGTATAGCGAGCTGTGCCTTCTGGCTCAAGCTTTTACTGCCAAGATGTTTTCCCAACGCTCCATTCATACTATTCCCAGCACTCACTCGTCTTTCCACATCCACAGTGAACCTTCCATCCCTGCTGAAAGCGCATCCAAGGTATACAATCTCAGTTATTTGGTCCAACACTTCGTCGTCAACTGTAATCCTTACATTGCTTCTGATTTCTTCTCTTTTCTTCCCATTCAATAGTAAGCCTTTCTACATACAAACGTCTTTCATCATTGTGACCAGTGTTTGCAGTTCAGATGATGTTTTTGCTAATAGAACAGCATCGTCTGCATAAAGCAGACAGTTCACCTGACCGGGAGCTGCCGACCACCTCTGTCCGGGACCTCCTAGTGAACTTTGGTTAGATCCATCCAACGCGAGCCCTTAAAGCTAGACCTGGCCCAGAACTTTTAAACCCGTCTTTTTACGGTTTCGTACCCAAAGGGTAAATTACTGAGACTCCGCTATCCGGCCGTCCGTCAGTCCGTCTGTCACCAGGCCGTATCTTATGATAGTTAGACAGTTGAAATTTTCACAGATGATGTATTTCTGTTGCCGCTATAACAAAAAATACTAAAAAACAGATTAAAATAAATATTTAAGGGGGAACGTGATTTTTTTGCTCGTTTTTGCTCGATATTGATAACGGCAACAGGTAGACGCTTGAAATATTCACAGAATATTTAGTTCTATATTCACTTTCAAAATAAATAATCAAATTAAAATAAAACAAATATTTAAGGAGGGCTCCCATACAACAAACTTGATTTATTTGCCGTTTTTATAGATAATGGTACGGAACCCTTCGTGCGCGAGTCCGACTCGCACTTGGCCAGTTTTTTATTTTTTATATCTTTTCTTGTAAATATTTTGTTTTGATAAATTTATTTATTATGTTGGAAGACCCGCTTTTTTAATTGGTAACCTCACAAATACTCCTTCTTCTTCGCGTTATCCCGTTTCCTAATACATTAGGATTACGGGGTCCGCTACCTAAGCCTAAGGATTTGAAGACACTGATTTTCACATAGAGCGACTGCCGTCTGACCTTCAAAACCTAGAGGGAAAATTAGATCTTTCTTTGGTTAGGTAACAAGTCTTTCGAAATGTATTTTCTTGGACGTGTGGGTTCCCACACGATGTTTTCCTTCACCGCCGAGCAAGTGATAAATATATACATAATTCCGATAACACGAATTTACTGGTATATATATTCTTTATTGCACACAAATAAAACAAAATAATGAGTGTCAAATACAGTGTACGAAGGTGAGCTTATCTCTTCAAGAGATTTCTTCCAGCCAACCGTAATATACCCCCGCTAGGATTTGAACCGGGGAAGGGTGGTCGATATGCCGGTTTCTTATCCACTGCGCTATCACTGCTCAGATTTCTCATGCATACGTGTCATGTAAATACGTTTCATGTCAGATGCAATTAAATTGAAGCGGAAAATCGAAGCCATTTTTCCAAAACGAGTCAAGTTCATCAAGATTACAAATGGCCGTGAAAATATATAACAATTATAATAGTGAAAGTAATTCTGTCCAATTTGTGGTCTGCAAATTGGGCGAAACTTTTTGTTATTAAGAGAGGTAGGGTGCATCAAAGCAGCCCGCTTGGGGAAGTACCTCCAGAAATTTTCGCTAGAAATAGAGCGCATGAAAGCAGCCAGGCTGAGGAGGAAGCTCCTCCATGCAGGGAATTTCAGCCACATAACAACTCCCTTTTATTGGGACAGGCCCACCACTCATTCCCACCACTGTGTCTCCTGTGTAGCCAGAACAACAGCCGCGACCACCAAAAAGGCAATGAACAGTGAAGTCTTGCCTTGGAACTCACAACGAATTTAATCAGAAGAAATTTGTAGGAGTAGGAAATTTTGGAATTGACTTCCCCTCTTGGCAAAGTGAGAGACAGCAATATGACAAATAAGGCATTAAAAAACCTCAAAGAGATGGCTAGTCAAGTGAAGCTCAACTGCCGTGCACCACGGTTTATCAAACATCTAACACTATTGGGACCTAAATTGTGAGTTGTTACCTAACACATCGATTCCAATAATATAGATTACAGAATCGCTTAAACGCCCGGTAATTCTCCCTTGTTGCCACCAAATTAGAATAGTATACTACTCCGGATGTGACACGCAAGGAATTTAACATATCGTCCCGCTCCCGACGCCAGAGATCGCACTCCCAGAGAACATGATGTGCTGTTTGCTCGAATTCATTATTTGTCGTAGAACACTCGCATAAAGGCGATGACACAAGTCTAAACGAAAAGAGCTTTGCTCTAAAGTTTCCATGTCCAGTTAAAAATTGCGCAACGGGATGATCGACTTCTAACCACTCTTTACTTAATCTGTCTCGCACTGATTGAAAGATCAGATACAAGTACTGTCCTTTAGTAGAAGTTTCCCATCTTTCTTGGCATTCAGACAGTAAAGATTCAAATACCTCGTCAATTGGTTTGAACAATCTAAGTATTTTGTCTCTGATGTAAAGGGGTTACCGTAGCCTATACCGTCACCTCTGCTGCTAACACAGCAACTCCTTAGGGGCTTACTGGAGAACTCACTCACACGCAGGATCACAACAACCCTCTAGAGAGTTGTTATTTGGCTGCCGTTTTCTGTGAGGTGGAGGTACTTCCCCAGACGGCCTGCTTTGGTGCGTCCTACCTCTCTTAAAATATCCAGACCAAGACAAACAGACACGTTTATGCACGCAAATGTTTGCCCTGTGTGGTAATCGAACCCGCGGGCGTTGGTGCCAAAGTCGCGTCATTCACGACTGAGATCATGCACCGTTTGAACCTCTCTGCCTATCCCGCAAGGTACTTTTTTTCATACAACGTCGGAAGATATACAAGCATTACGACCCACCTGATGGAAAGCGTTTGATGTAAAGTTTAGGGCAGTATTAATTTATTATATCAGTCATAAGAAAACATTGATGAAAAATTGCATACTTTTATGAATTTAATTATTATCACTGAATTATCATTGTTTGTTGTTGTAATCAACAATGGAAACCACATTAACTTTTCAATTCACTTTATAAACAATTGACAAAACAGTTCACGTGTAGGTTGTGTGCTGCCGCTGTCCCTCTTCTACTCGGACGCATCGGCCGATGGAGTGGGAGAGAGATAGATGCGTCACAAGCCGAACGCTTAAGCCGATCGTGCTTCTCTATCACTTGTTCGGCGCTCTCGCTTGCACGCTCGGCTCAGGCGGAACAGGACACTTTTTCGTGCGTGCAGCCGGCGTTCATTGATTATAAGAAGTTATCACGTCAAAAAAGTACGCTAATGTGCTTTGTGTAAGCAGCGAGGGTGGTACCTGCAAGCCTTCATTGGCTACGGTAACCTTACATCATGCTATTTTACATCATCATCATCATAATTATACATAATAACTTGACGAGCTCGGTGGCGCAGTGGTGAAAAGTAGTGTAACGCTGTTACACTACTTTGACACCGACGCTCGTGGGTTCGATTCCCACACAGTACAAACATTTGTGTGCATGAACATGTCTGATTGTCTTGGTCCGGATATTTTCTATGAATAATAAGTATGTATTTACAAAAAAAAAATATTTACGTATGTTTATCAGTTTTTTAGTACCCATAACACAAGCTTCGCTTACTTTGGGGCTAGATGGCGCTGTGTAATTTGTCCGACAATATTTATTTATTTATTGTAGTGGTCGTTTAACTCCTTCTTTTTAGCGTTACTACGTTTCCTTGAAGGATTGGCGGGGTACATTTGTGTGCATGAACATGGCTGTTTGTCTTGGTCTGGATATTTTAAGAGAGGTAGGGCGACCTCACAGAAAACCGCAACCAAATAACAACTCCCTAGCGGGTTGTAGTGTTCCTGCGCGTGAGTGAGGTCACCAGTAAGCTCCCAAGGAGTTGCTGTGTAAGCAGCACAGGAGGCAACGCCGCGAGTGATACTTAATATATCGCAAGCGTTAATAAGCTACGGTACCCGTTTTACATCAGGTGGGCCGTATGCTTGTATGCCTCCCGACGTAGTATAAAAAGAAAGTCTATCGACATATAATTTCTTAGATGTGCGGTAATTACAAATATGTACATAAATGAATTTAATGGTATACGCCAGGATTCGCTCCGTGGACCAGTTGGTCAATGAACCGGTCCTTATTCAGGCTCTGTTCAAATGCTATGGTTGTTTAACACCATGCGTTGTATAAAAAAAAATCGGTCAAGTGCGAGTCGGACTCGCGCACGAAGGATTCCGTACCACTATCTATAAAAACGGCAAAAAATCACGTTTGTTGTATGGGAGCCCCCTTAAATATTTGTTTTATTTTAATTTAATTATTTATTCTTAAAGTGAATATATAACTAAATATTCTGTGAATATTTCAAGCGTCTACCTGTTGCCGTTATCAATATCGAGCAAAAACGAGTAAAAAAATCACGTTTATTGTATGGGAGCCCCCTTAAATATTTATGTTATTCTATTTATTAGTATTTGTTGTTATAGCAGCAACAGAAATACATCATCTGTGAAAATTTCAACTGTCTAACTATCACGGTTCTTGAGATACAGCCTGGTGACAGACGGACGGACAGCGAAGTCTCAGTAATAGGGTTCTGTTTTACCCTTTGGGTACGGAACCCTAAAAACGAGTGTATTTTAGACCACACGACTGAAGTAAAACTTCTTTAGCTCCATAGTGGATTACAGACAATAGGTCTACACTGTGTCTTACATATACGAAACTTAACTCGCTATCAGAGAAAGAGAGAAAGAAAATGTGTGCTCGCACCTCTATCTCTTGCCTCTACGGTAATATATGAAACGTAACTCTCTCTCTTTCTATCTTCACTAACTTATATCTCCCTCTCAACTTCCGTTCGCCTCGCCCGATCACACTTTTCGTAACGCTCTCGTCACGCATTCACCAGCTTACTCCCCAAGTCATGCGTGCGTAAAGAAGCGTTTTACTTCAAAAATTAAGCGTTTAGAAAATATTTGTGTGGGAACCGACACTAAATCAAATGCTTTCGTATCAACTGTTCTCCATTTGCAACTCTACATTTTCCCATCAAGTTTGACATTACACTATCCGTTTCTAAGACAACTGCGAAATCCTCAACACTAATTATAAGACATCTCAATAGCACAACCTTCGAAAATTTCATTGTATTTTTTACGCAAGCAAAGCCTGGTTATAACTCAATGTGTTTTATTCAAACTAATTACCGAATCTTCATTAATTTGGCGGGAACACATTACCGTTGTAATTTGATCTCCGAATAATATCCGATGAACACAAACGGAGAGCTCACACGGTATTGGATGATACCTCTAATATAACATGACCTTTTGAAAGTATGAAGATTTTTATTATGCAGGGGTCTAGTAAAAGCGGTGGGATTGTGTGGGAAGAGCTTATAAACGTGGTCTATGGTTCGCACGCGTGCATTCTCCTATAGTGTGTGCACAAGCGCATTCTATTTTCAAATCTATAAAAAAGGTTTAGTGAGTTCGTTCGGATATTCGTATCTGTGACTGTAGTGCTGTGGATTTTAGTTTTCACATTTACTTCGGTCTTCGGTGTTTTCTTATTTTTCATCGAAGAAAATCGATACAAAGGTCAGTTTTTTATTTACTGTATTTTATATAACTAAATTTAAAATATACAAGTTTTTTTTTCATAAATAAATAATGTTATTTATGAAAAAAATAAACTTAATGTGCACCAGGACAAAAACGTACGACATTTTTTTACGATTTACAGAACGGATTTTGTATTTATCAATCTTAAATATAATAATATTTATGTATCTAAATACATATGATATAATATTATCATTTTAATAAAAGGTTGTTTTTTGACTCAAGTTAGTAGTATTTGAGTATCACAATAATTACAAAGGCAATTAATTTATTGAATATATTAGTTTTTAATTCAATCAATATTTTCGTTAAGGATCCCTCTGCTTACTCCGTAAGGGACCTGGCGTGAAGATGTACATACATAATAAACATATTACGGACAATATGCAAATGGATAGCGTGTTATATAAACGACTTCCCGCGCAAACAATATAGGTAAAAACAAAAAATATTCCCGCCAAATTATACTCGTTTCGTATTTTCAAAAATACTAATTATTTAGCGTATTCTTAATTCTAATAATGAACAAATACTGTTTATTGTATTATTAATGGACGGGCACCTAAATTAACCTATACGAACAATTAAACCCATTAAAAAAATTACGCATAAATTGCCTAAAGCAACATTTTTTTAGTTAACGATAAATCAGATTATTTGGTACTCATTTTTAATTTAAGATGAAATAGTAGAAAATGGTTACATTTTGCTTTATTTTGTATGGACTTAAGTTTTTGAGATGCACCTTTATAAAAGGCTCGTCCCATTCTATTTTTAAGTTAAATATCAAATTTTTGTGTTGGGTTTACTCAATTCCATTCAATCATTAATTCTTTTTTCATATAAACATTCATATACTAATTACAACATATAGTATTAGATCGTATACCAAAAAAATATATGTATTGAATGAGTGGAATTAACATAGAATCCCTTACCAAATTTTGCTCATATTTCTTTTCTGCGCGATTATCAGACCCTGATCATAATCTAATTATATCCTACTTAATGAGACGTTGTTGCTCCAGTGAGTTGTAGGGCTTGGGTAGGTATCATTTATCTTTATACAATGTCGTTAGGCATACAAGCATTCAGCCCACTTGATGTAAATTGGTTACCGTAACCGAAACGCTAGCAATGCAGAATGAATTAATCGCGCATTGTCACTAATAGATCAATCTCTTACGAGCTACTAGGGTATTTTCACTCACTCCCAGGAATACAACAACCCTTCAGGTAGTTGTTATTTGGCTGCGGTTTTCTTAGATGTACTCTCCAGTCGGGCTGCACCTTCTGAGATAAACAAACATGTTCATGCACGCAAATGTTTGTCATGTTTGGCAATTGCATCTAGCCTTGATGTGAACCTTAGCCTTGTGTTACATTGCTAACTACTTCGCCATCGGGATCTACATCCTGCAGATTACTTTATGCTATAGCGATAGAAGTTATTAATTTCATGACTCCAAACTTCGATTGTTTTTTCTCTCTCTAGAGTACATGTATGTCTTTATATGCTATCGGTCATTATATGTGGAATCTTACTCACATCCTTTCATCAATTAGAAAAGAACTTATGATCCTCAAACGGATTATCAACAATTTTTTTTGTGTACTCTTCAACTAACAATACAATCAATCAAGTACCTATTCAATCAACTGAATATTCACACAAAATCGATTGATGTTTCGGATTTACGCGCAAAACAAAAGATAAACTGCGCTCCATTTCTATATATCGCCGTGATAAAAATATCAACTTATTCACACCCGAGAAATAAGAAACTTTACCCTCTTTTTGGCTCGACAGTCGATCAAAAAAACAATTCACACATCACACACTTCCCACGAGCACATGTTTTTGCCTAATTATCCGTATATATTCATTCATTGTTGTATTTCAAGATCTTTAGATTGGATGCCTTTTTGTTGCAAGCGACTAAATAATTTCTATAGAATTGAGAACTTGCATTAACATAGATCTGTGGTGATATTTTATTGTATGAATTGAAGGAAGGAAGCTTTTTTTTTCTCGGCAGCGTCTTACCTCTTGAGTAATATTTTCTCGCCTATCTGTTAGTGTTATTCTTTATTCCGTATTTAATAAACGTTATAATATCGGAACGAATAGGTATTTTATTTTATTTAGAACTAGCTACCCACCCCGGCTTCGCACGGGTGATCTGATCGCTACCAAACTTCACAGGATCACCCGCTGGATTAATACGAAGATTCGCTGAAAATTTAATCAAAATCTGCCCAGCCGTTTTTGAGTCCATAGAGGACATACAGACAAACATTCATTTTTATATATATAGATGACTCGGTAGCTCGATATCGTCGTTGCGCGTGTCATTCTAATCGAACACGCAGGTTAAACAACGTCGACCGTCAGCCTGTCTATGGATGGGTTTTTCTATCGCGAGTTTCTCCGTGCTTCGGAGGGCACGTTAAGCCGTCGGTCCCGGCTGTTGTCGATAGACGGCAGTCATTAAGCTAAGTCGATGGCCCTCGGGCTGCTTGAAAACACTGGCCTCCGCCAATCCTTCGGTTGAAGGAAGACCCGTATCCCTGCAGTGGAATGAGTAAGGGTTGATGTGGATAGGATAACAAACAATTGTACAGACGATTACTTAATAACATTACATATATTTGGGTAGTTGCACAATCAGCATCATTATCCAGATTTTACTTCAATAAGCAGTTGTGTCAGTCTGTTTGCGCACTACAGCAATTATTATAAACATATTGTAGGAACTTTAGTGTCGGAATCACACAAAGCAGACTAAACCAAATTGCAGATACCATTGGGCTCACATTGCACAGTCAGAAAGGAAATCCAAAATACTTTTCTCAAACAATGCCGGCGATAGTGCAAATAAATCAACCAGTTTAAAGCAATCATTGTATGATTTCATGATGCGCCTTTAAGTATTGGTGATTAAGCCTTTTGACATTACAAAAATTTTGACGAGCTCGATGGCTCAGTCGTGAATGACGCGACATTAATACCAACGCTCGTGGGTTCGACACAAGGCAAACATTTGTGTGCATGAACATGTCTGTTTCTCTTGGTCTGGATGTTTTAAGAGAGGTAGGGCATCAAAGCTGCCCGTCTGGGGAAGTACCTCCACCTCACCGAAAACCGCAGCCAAATAACAACTCCCTAGAGGGTTGTTGCGCTTGCGATATATTAAGTATGACTCGCGCGATGCCACCTCTGCTGCTAACACAGCAACTCCTTAGAAGCTGACTGAAAGTCTCACTCACACGCAGGTATACTACAGCCCTCTAGGGAGTTGTTATTTGGCTGCGGTTTTGTGTGAGGTGGAGGTACTTCCACAGACGGCCTGCTTTGATGCGCCCTACCTCTCTCAAATCGCATATCGGAACTTGATGGCGTCGTTGCGCGTCTTAGTCTACTCGAATACTCAAATAAAGCAGCGTCAACCGCAGTCGGTCTAAGGATGGACTCAGTCATCTCGACCTCGTTTCTCTGCTTCGGAGGGTACGTTAACCTGACAAGTTAAGTCAAGTTAAGACGTTAGACAATTTTTAAGCTAAATCAGGGATACTTGAAGACACTTCATTAATCCACATTTGAGGAGCGTACTGGAGTATGCTCTAAATCCCTTCGATCGAGGAAATCGGTGAGCGTGCATGATAATAGCAAAGAAGCGAACAAGGTGTGTAAAGACCAATTTATGTGGCGCCCGGTTCTCTTTGCCTACCTCGCAAGGTACTTGCATGCCTCCCGACGGTAAGCCCGTCAACGTCCAAAACGAACAACGTGATACTCATGAGGCAGTCATCGCCATGTTCAACCTTGTTTGAAAAAACTCCACACTACCTTACCTGGTCATAAAGTAGTTATAGGAGCAGACGTAAATGCATCATCGCCATTATGGTATGGTAAGCTGTGAGCAACCGATGCTGACAGACGCTCTGCTGTTGAAGAGTTGATAAGAGTAGAGAAAGACTCGGTTTGTTACTTGGGATTACTGTTACATAAATAAATCTGGTTTAAATATTTACAAAGTTTCTAATAAAACAATGAAATTTCTAAAAAGCGTAACGCTTGTAGACTGTAGAATGATGATGTTGGAAACAGAGCTGGTCTGAAAGAGAGTGTCGGTGTTAAAGTAAGAAGAGGCATGCACCGTTCTGACATGTGGAAAGAATGCAGGAATAAAGAATTATGAAACGGATATACAACGCGGAAGTAGAAGTATGGCCAAGACTTACCATGACCAAATTCTATCTATCTATCTATAACTTCACGCCAAATCCCTTGCGGGGTAGGCAGAGAGAACCGAGCGCCACGTGACTCGATCCTTACATATCTCACTCGCTTCTTTAACATTCATTGCTCTTCTCATGCACGCTCGCCGGTTTCTAGGGCTCCTGACATCACCTTCTGATAAAACACGACCAATTTGGTCATGGTAGGTAAGTCTTGGCCTTCCCCGGCTCCTACATCCTTCCACTTTTGCATTGTATATCTGCTTCGTCATTCTTTCATCTTGCATTCTTTCTACATGTCCGAACCATCGGAGCATGCCTCTTCTTATTTTAACACCGACGCTCTCTTTCAGACCAACTCTGTTTCTAACATCATCATTGCGAATACGGTCTACAAGCCTTACGCCACAAATTTTGCGCAGCGCTCGCATTTCGACCGCGTTTATTCTACTTTCATGCTCTTTCTGCCATACCCAGCTCTCGCTTCCATAAGTTAGCGTTGGGACCAACACTGCATTGTGTATACCGAGTTGTGCCTTCTGGCTCAGGATTTTACTGCCAAGAAGTTTTCCCAACGCTCCATTCACACTATTCCCAGCACTCACTCGTCTTTCCACATCTGCGGTGTACCTTCCATCCCTGCTGAAAGCGCATCCAAGATATACAAACTCATCCACTTGTTCCAACACTTCATCATCAATCGTAATCATTACATTAGTTCTGGATTCTTCTCTTTCAAATACCATTATCTTTGTTTTCTTCGCATTCAGTAGTAAGCCTTTCTCCATACATTCGTCTTTCATCATGACCAAATTGATCGTGTTTTTTCAGAGGGTGATGTCAGGAGCCTCAGAAACCGAGACGAGAAGAATGAGTGTTAAGGAAGCGAGTGAGGTGTGTAAAGATCGAGTCATGTGGCGCTCGGTTCTCTCTGTCTACCCCGCAAACGGGAAGTTATAGATAGATAGATTTGTAAAACTTTTAAGAATGTTCTCATCTAAAAGTGACTGTTTATAAAACACAACTTAAGTTGGTGCTAAATGTAGTGATGACCTAGAAAAACTCAACAATATATATTGGAAACCATTACGCTATGTTGTATAATAAGATGTTTATGGTAATTCAGGTTAAGCAACGCATCCTAAGTTGTATTGGCGGATAGGTGAATTAGCGAATAAGTTTCTTTTCTAAGGATTTTTGGTGTCAAAGTAGTGTACGTAACTACTGCGGCAACGAGCTCATCGAAATGTAAAGAAGAATGACCTCGTTGTACTCGTATATTATTTTTTTTGCTTTTATACAACGTCGGAAGGCATACACGCATACGGCCCACCTGATGTAAAGCGGTTACCGTAGCTTATGAACGCATGAAATGTAATACATTAAGTATCACTTGCGCGCTCCTCTGCTGCTAACACAGCAATTCACTAGGAGCTTACTGGTGACCTCACTTACACGCAGGTACACGACAACTCTCTAGGGAGTTGTATTTGGCTGCGGTTTACTGAAGTGGTACTTCCTCAGATGGGATGCAGACATGAGACAGCAGACAAACAGACATGTTCATGCACACAAATGTTTGCCTTGTGTTACAATCGAACCCACGAGCGTTGGTGTCAAAGTCATTCACGACTGCGCCACCGAGCTCGTCAAAATATATATATATATAAATAATATATATTTACAAACATTTACTCTGTGTGGGAATTGGACCATAATCTGCTTGTAAGAGACAATAGGCTTTTAGTTAATGTGTGCCCGTGCGGAGACCTCGACGGCGTCGTTGTGCGTGTCGTTCTAATCAAACACGCACGTTAAGCAACCTCGACCGCAGCCTGTCTATGGATGGGTTTATCTATGTCGAGTTGCTCCGTGCTTCGGAAGGTTAAAACCGTCGGTGGCCCTCGGGCGGCTTAGAAACGCTGGCCTCCGCGAATCCACATTTTGAGCAGCGTGGTGTAGTATGTCCTTAACCCCTTCGGTTGAAGGGAGACCCGTATCCCTGCAGCGGGATGAGTAAGGGTTGACGTGGTGCCCGTGAGGGCCCAATGACATTTTTTTTATCTTATCTTAATTAATTTATCGTAAACACGACTTACAGCTTGTGTAATTCTCAAACAGACCTTACAACAGCTAAATTGTCTGTGAAATATTATCTTGACTTAAAAAAGATCTATTCAATGATATAGCACTCAATATGGTACGCAATATTTTCCGTCACTTTTATCTTTTGTTTGCCGGCAACCATTTTGGTTTTATATAAAAAATCTAAATATACCTATATATATAACATAGTTTACTTTTAGATTAATATGTCGCTCCATGTTAAAAATCAGTATCTTCGCCAAATCCTTAGACTTAGGCTGCGGACCCCGCCGATCTTAATGGATTAGGTAACGGGAAAACGCTGAGAAGAGGAAAACTTTCGCTCCATGGTATGTTTCGAGGGTATAAGAAGTTCCCACTTAATTTGGCTTCTTCCCGCGCTTTTGACGAGTGACATTGTTGTTACACTTGAAATTTTTAAAATTCAGTATAAAATTAGTTTTATGTGACAATTTCGATAGTATTTTGTAACATAAGTGCTAGTGAAATTATACAGTAATGAAAAAACTCAAATATAACACGTTTATGCACTTTTTGGAAGACGTGAATAAGTTCATCAAGAACACCTTGTAAAAATCACTATCGTTTTGCGGGTGGTATTTAAACTGGGTTGATTGGGTCTAGGTACCCTTCCCAAGTATTTTTTCAGCACAGTTCCTGACGCTGGAACATATAATTAAGATTTTCAAATGGTTCTAAACTGAAAACTTTGACACTGGCATAAAGTAGCACACTATTGCCACATATTATAAAAAAAAAAGTTTCACTCCTTTGAAAATCATCCTACCTTTGTTATCGCGCAGTCGGGAAAAGCTGTAGATAAATATATACGTTTCATGAGCGAAATTGATTTAAATTCAGAATCCTTGCAACTGCAAACGTCTCTTCAATGTCTTTTGAATTAAAACTCACTTTCCGACATAATGGTCGTGTCCATGTGCCATCAAATGCTATCAAATGCTACGCTGTCATATTTGACGGTTCCGTACAGCCATTACGATCGAGATCGCTAATCTAACAGTTTAGGGTTGACAGTTCTTTTTATAACGTCAAGAGGCATACAAGCACGACCCACCTGATGTAAAGCGGTTACCGCAGCCTATAAACGTTTGCAATACATTAAGTATCATTAGCGAACACAGCAACTCCATAGGAGCTTACTGGTGACCTCACTCACACGCAGGAACACAACAACCCTCAAGAGAGTTGTTATTCAGCTGCTGTTTTCTGTGAAGTGGAGGTACTTCGCCAGTGGGGATGCTTTGATGTCCTACCTCTTTTAAAAATACCCAGACCAAGACGAACAGATCGCCTCGTGGGTTCGATTCCTACACAGGGCAAACATTTGTGTGCATGAACATGTCTCTTTGTCTCGGCCTGAGTGCTTTTAAGAGAGGTAGGGGGCATTAAAGTAGCCCGTCTAGGGATGTACTTCCACAACCAAATAATAACTCCCTGAAAAGTTGTTGTGTCTGTGAGTGAGGTCACCAGTAAGCTCCTAAGGAGTTGCTGTCCTACGGTACGGAAACCGGTTTACACTTTTGTTTATACTACGTCGGGAGGCATACAAGCATACGGCCCATCTGACGTAAAGCAGTCACCGTAGCCTATTAACGCTTGCGATATTTTAAGTATCACTCGCGCGATGCCTCCTCCGCTGCTTACACAGCAACTCTTTGGGAGCTTACTGGTGACCTCACTCACACGTAGGAACACAGCAACCCACTAGGGAGTCGTTATTTGGCTGCGGTTTTCTGTGAGGTGGAGGTACTTCCCCAGATGGGCTGCTTTGGTGCGCCCTACCTCTCTTTAAACATCCAGACCAAGATAAAAGACATGTTCATGCACACAAATGTTTGCCTTGTGTGGGAATCGAACCCACGAGCATTGGTGCCAAAGTCGCGTCATTCACGACTCAGCCACCGAGCTCGTCAAAAACATACGTACGTACATCAGGTGACGTATAAAAATTTTTTTTCGTATTGGCAGCTACTGCAATAATAAAATCATGAAGATTAGCGTCCGTGACAACCCTACTGTTTCAGACATCGAATTCATAACTATCGTATCTTACGCAATAACGACACCATTTTATTTTAAAATATGCTTTAAGACTTCGCGATAAAGTCTCAATTACTTAAACTTAAAAATTTATAAAAATCATGTAGATTATACTACTCTTATAATAAAATTAGCGTAAATATTGACACGTTATATGACTTCTCTTGTACAAAGTCGGGAGGCATACAATCATACGAACCGCCTGATGTAAAATAGTTATCATACTTATCATCGAACGTTCACACACCAACTTCAGCAATTCCTCATGGGGCTTAGTGGTAATCAAACTCACTCGCAGGATCACAACAACCCTCCGAAAAGGTGTTAAATGTCTTGACGGGTTGCTTTGACTCGCCCTACATCTCTTCGAAACATCCAGATAAAAACAAACAGACATATATTCACACAAACAAAGGTTTGTCTCGTATAAGAATCGAACACGTTTACGAGCCTTGTTGTAAAGGTCTTGCTAACCACCCAACTCTTCACAGGTGCTTCTCCTGTTTAGATGTTTTGTTGTACCCACGAGCGAGCACGACGAGCTCGGTGGTTCAGTCGTGAATGACGCGACTTTGACACCAACGCTCGTGGGTTCGATTCCCACACAAGACAAACATTTGTGTGCATGAACATGTCTTTTATCTTGGTCTGGATGTTTAAAGAGAGGTAGGGCGCACCAAAGCAGCCCATCTGGGGAAGTACCTCCACCTCACAGAAAACCGCAGCCAAATAACGACTCCCTAGTGGGTTGCTGTGTTCCTGCGTGTGAGTGAGGTCACCAGTAAGCTCCCAAAGAGTTGCTGTGTAAGCAGCGGAGGAGGCATCGCGCGAGTGATACTTAAAATATCGCAAGCGTTAATAGGCTACGGACCCGCTTTACATCTGGTAGGCCGTATGCTTGTATGCCTTACGACGTAGTATAAAATATATATATATATATATGTCATTAAACATTTAATAGCTACATTTCTTGGTAACCATAAACAAATGTACACAATTAACCGTATATACATTCAAAGTCTCGCTTCTCAATGGTTTTACAAGCATCCCAGCATCATTATGATTTGACATGTTTCCATTAGTTTTGCGAAATACCTAATGATGTTTTGTCAAAACAAAGGCCATTTTATTATTACTGTAATAATCATTCAATATTTTATGTACTTGAATGGATACATATATCCATAGATATATTTCAAATGTCTCGGGAACGGCTGTAACAATTTAGATTTTTTTTATACTACGTAACGAGGCATACAAGCATACGGCCCAGCTGATGTAAAGCGGTTACCGTAGACCATTAACGCCTGCGATACATTAAGTATCACTTGCGCGATGCCTCCTCTACTGCTTACACAGGAACTCCTTGGGAGCTTATTGGTGACCTCACTCACATGCAGGAACACAACAACCCTCTAGGGAGTTGTTATTTGGCTGCCGTTTTCTGTGAGGTGGAGGTACTTCCCCGGACGGGCTGCTTTGGTGCGCCCTAGATTACATTTTGTATTTCGAAATTTTAGTTTATTATTCTTCTTAGTGTTATCCTGTTTCCTAATCCATTAGGATTGGCGGGGTCCGATACCTAAGCCTAAAGATTCGACGAACCTGCAGTCAGACCTGCATAACCCAGAGAGAAAACCGGACCTTTCTTAGGTTAGGACACGTGTCTACGACGATCTCGGTGGCGCAGTGGTGAAACGCGCTGTCACGCTACTTTGACCAACGGTCGTGGGTTCTATAATTATTAGAACACATAAATATTACTGGTTAATGCTTCCATATGGGTATATACTTTTTTTTATGCAACGTCGGGAGGCATACAAGCACACGGTCTACCTGATGTAAAGTTGTTATCGTAGCCTATGAACGCTGGTAATAGATTATAAGTATCACTCGATGCCACCTCTGCTGCTAACACAGCAACTGCTTGGGATCTTACAGTAGACCTCACTCACACGTAGGAACACAACAACCCCTCCAGGGAGTTTGATATTCGGCTTTCGGTGAGGTGGAAGTACTTCTCCAGTTGGCCTGCTTTAATGCGCCCTACCTCTCTTAAAAAAACACCCAGCCCAAGATAAACACACATGTTTATGCACGTAAATGTGGTGATGTTTGTTCTGTGTGGGAATCGAACCCACGAGCGTTGGTGTCAAAGTACCGTCGATCACTGCGCCACCGAGCATGTCAAAACACATTTATTCCCTATACATATTACTATTTCCTGGGACTCCTGACATAATCTTCTGATAAAACACGACCAATTTGGTCATGGTAGGTTAGTCTTGGTCTTTCTCGGCTCCTACATCCTTTCACTTTCGCATTGTATATCCGTTTCGTCATTCTTTCATCCTGCATTCTTTCTATATGTCCGAACCAACGGCGCATACCATTTCTTATCTTAACAACCACACTCTCTTTCAGATCAACTACCTTTCGTACGTCATCATTAAGAACATCATTAGGAACCGGCGAGCGTGCATGAAAAGAGCTATGAATGCTAAAGAAGCAAGTCAAGTGTGTAAGGACCGCGTCTTATGGCGCTCGGTTCTCTCTGCCTACCTCGCAAGGGACCTGGCGTGAAGATATACATACATGCAATTTGATCTAACCTGCTTCCGCCACCAATTAGTTCATGCGGCCTAGCGCCGGCCGTACTAACAGTAGTGGGTGGGTGCCGGCCGGCGCTAGGCCGCATGAACTAATTGGTGGCGGAAGCACACAAAGCAGGTTAGATCAAATTGCATGTAAATTTGACTTTCGCAAAATAACGCCTGAATCTATTAAATATACATACATATTACGGGTTAATGCTAACGTATTAAGGTGTGTACTTATATTGATGTTTGACTGCACGGTATTCAGCATGTACCTAAAGCTGTCTAAGGTCATCCGAAGATACAGGTTTGTCCTGAGACCTAGACTTTCTCCGACCCTCGACCCTGGAGCTGCGAGAGTGGTGACTTTCAATTTCACATAGATGCTGTTGAGTTTATAGCGATGTGATAGGTATATTTGATGAGTTGATAGAGTGGCTAGTTAGGCTACTTTATTATAATAAATAATAATAAATATAATATCGGACAATATTACACAGCGCCACCTAGCCCCAAAGTAAGCGAAGCTTGTGTTATGGGTACTAGACAACTGATAAACATACGTAAATACATTTTTATTATACATAGAAAATACCCAGACCAATACAAACAGACATGTTCATGCACACAAATGTTTGTACTGTGTGGGAATCGAACCCACGAGCGTTGATGTCAAAGTAGCGTAACAGCGCCTTTCACCACTGCGCCACCGAGCTCGTCAAAATTATTAAGTGTGGGTTCGATTCCGGTACAAAACTTATCTGTTTGTATTGGTCTAAGTGTTTTCTATGTATAATATTTATTTGCATTAAAAATATTTTTATTTTTACATGTAAAATATAGTTTTTTTATATACCACGTCGGGAGCCATGCAAGCATACGGTCCACCTGATATAAAGCGGGTACCGTAGCCTATTAACGCTTGAGATATATTAAGTATCACTCGCGCGATGCCTCCTCTGCTGCTTACACAGCAACTCCTTGGGAGCTTACTGGTGACCTCACTCAGATGCAGGAACACAACAACCTTCTAGGGAGTTGTTATTTGAAAGTGGTTTTCTGTGAAGTGGAGGTACTTCCTCAGACGGGCTGCTTTGATGCGCCCTACCTCTCTTAAAATATCCAGACCAAGACAAACAGCCATATTCATGTTTGCCTTGTGTGGGAATCGAACCCACGAGCGTTGGTGTCAAAGTCGCGTCGAGCTCATCGCTCTGTGGCTCAGTCAAAGTCTTTTTATACCATGTCGGGAGGCGTGCATATGACATAAAGTGGTTACAGTAGCCTATGAAAACTTGCAATACGCAGCATTGCTCGCATGATGCCACCTCTGCTTGTAACACAACTCCTCAGGAGTTTACTTGTAACCTCACTCACTAACAGGAATGCAACAATTCCCCAGCGAGTGGTTTATTTAGCGGCAGTTTTCTGTGAAGTGGAGGTACCTCTACCAAATGTGCTTTGATGCGCCTTACCTCTCTTAACAAACATTCTACTATATAATAATAGGTAATATATATAATATCTGTAAAATTGAATCTATATGTGAATTTATATTTGTCTGTTCGTTATATAAATAAATACACCCTTGGGATACGAGAATACGTGTTAAATGTCTTGATTGTGTAAGTCACGACTACTCTTGTGAAATCTACAAACGTTTCAATGAAGACAATTGAAGCTCATTATTATTTGCAATATGTGCAGTTTGCGTCCAATCATATGGAAGGAGAGGTCACCGCGAATATTTCAACCAAGTCTTCAGATATTTCCATCATGTCTCCTATGAAGCTAGGATCTGTGAAGTAAGGCTTGTTGTAGAATTGATGAATATCTTCTTCATAGCGTTATTCCAATCCATTAGGATTATCGGGGTCCGCTATCTAAACCTAAGGATTTAGTGAAGATGCCAGATCAGTCTTAGCTAATGTCATACGACTTTCCAATTTTTTTTTTCTGATGTAAAACGGGTACCGTAAGCTAGCTTTTTATAACTTGGAATTTATGACAGTTTTCCACGTCTCCGTCATCACCGAATCATCGAAGAAGCACTTAACTTGCATAATCATCTCAAGTGCATGCTTCCTCATTGTCTAATTGGTCGAGTGGATCACGACGTTGGAATGATTTCGCCCAATTACAGGCAGTTTGGTTTGAGCTTTGTTCCTCTAATTACGTAAATTCATACCTTAGTTATCATAACAGTCTCTTACGCAATAGTTCTTTTTTTATACAACGTCAGGAGGCATACAACAATTACCTATGTAAAGCAGCTACGCTTATTACTATTAACGCTTGAGATATATTAGGTCCATCCATCACTCGCGCGATGCCTCCTCTGCTGCTTACACAGCAACTCCTTGGGAGCTTACTGGTGACTTCACTCACGCACAGGAACACAACAACCCTCTAGGGAGTTGTTATTTGGCTGCGGTTTTCTGTGAGGTACCTAGTTTTTATATTTTTCAAATGTATTTTTTTATAATCAATTTATGAACAAAGAATGTAAAAGACGAAAATAAATAAATAAGATAATAATAATTATACATTACATCAATTTTTTCTAAAGAGCCTCTACGCGTTGGATCCATATCCTCGCACACGCCTATGAAATGACCGGAGTTAACACCCGTGATTAAAGAAGAAGAATTATAATACTTAACAGTGTAGATGCGAGCATTGCGCAAAATTTGTGGCATAACGTAATGAAGACGTGAGAGAAAGAGTTGGTCTAAAAGAGAGTGTCGGTGTTAAGATAAGAAAGGGCATGCTCCGATGGTTCGGACATGTAGAAAGAATGCGGGACGAAAGAATGACGAAACAGATATACAATGCAAAAGTGGAAGGATGTAGGAGCCGAGGAAGACCGAGACTAACCTACCATGACCAAATTGGTAGTATTTTATCAGAAGGTGATGTCAGGAGCCCCAGGAACCGGCGAGCGTGCATGGAAAGAGCTATGAATGTCACAGAAGCGAGTGAAGTATGCAAGGACCGCGTCTTATGGCGCTCGGTTCTTTCTGCCTACCCCGTAAGGGACTTGGCGTGAAGATATACATACATACATATACATACAACAGTGTAGATTGCTATCCGGTGTAGTATAAAAATTTAATTAATTATCTGATGTAATGCATTCATACAAAAAGCTCCCATTCAACACAATTCGCTATAAGTTTACAAATAATAACTTTCGCATGACAAGGTATCGTGGGAGGACGAAGTTATCAATGTTTACTTCTCATGAAAATAATTGCTAACGTTGAAAAAAAACATGAAAAATGTCTTCAGTTGTGTAGTAAACTCATAAAATGTGATTGTGATCTAGACACTTTTTTATACCACTAAGGTGGAAAACAAGCTTATAGCCGTCAGCAGTTATAGTAGCATATGGACAGTTGGAACACTGGGAGTGTCACTTGTGCGTTGCCGACCTTTTAAAACTTCACTCTTCACCTAACCTGAAAAATCTTAGGTTATAATCTCTAAGGAAAATCTCAGCAGGAAATTTAAGAGTTTCAGATTGAAAAATTCTTTGAAACCGCACACCCAAATCAGTTTTAACATCTTCATGAATGGTTCCTGTGTTCCTGCGAGTGAGCTTACCAGCAAGTTCCATTGCTAGTGTCTATATGCTTTGGTAGCCGCTTTGAATCAGGTGTGTGTCATGCTTGTGTGTATCTCATCGTCGCGTAAAAAATCGAAGTATTTTCACAAGTTTCCTATGTAGTCATTAATAGAAGGAACCCTCTATAAACACGGATATAAAGTCGTATCTTTCGGGCACCCCCGCTGCTAACATAGCACTTCATGAGTTTACTTGTAACCTCACTCACTGGCATAAACTCAATAAATCCCCAGTCAGCTTTGATGTACCCTACCTCTCTTAGTTAAGTCCAATGACTGTCATCTATTGAAAACAACCAGGACTCAGGAACTCAAGATGCTTACTCCTATTCATAGATAGTTTAATGAAACGAGTTGATCTATACAGCAATTAACTTTATTAAAATGTAACTTTCAAACATAACGACATACCAACATTCGACGAGCTCGGTGGCGCAGTGGTGAAACGCGCGGTTACATTACTTTGACACCAACGCTCGTGGGTTCGATTCCCACACAGGACAAACATTTGTGTGCATGAACATGTCTGTTTGTCTTGGTCTGGGTATTTTCTATGTATAGTAAGTATGTATTTACAAAAAAAAATGTATTTCCGTATGTTTATCAGTTGTCTAGTATCCATAACACAAGCTTCGCTTACTTTGGGGCTAGATGGCTCTGTGTAATTTGTCCGACAATATTTATTTATTTATTCAAGACTTCATTTTCTAAATATAGGAGGCGCTACTGATAAGCTAAGACAACAATTATTATTTATGTTCGAATTTTTAAGAGATAGGTTGAGGTCGATGCTTAACTTGTGTGTTTGATTAGATTGACATGCGCATGATACTGAAAAGCTGCTCAAATTGACTCAGGATTACGTATCTATTTATTTAACGATTAACGACCCGCCCCGCCTTCGAACGGGTGTTCGATCGCTACCAAATTTCACAGGATCACTCGCATAATCTGAAGATTTCATCAAAATCGGTCCACTCATTTTTGAGTCTATACGGAACATACAGGCATCCATTATATATATAAGATTTATATCTTCGCGCCAGAGAGTGCGGGGTAGGCACACAGAATTAATAGATATTCATATCAAGGAATATCTTCTATAAAAATGGAACTAGTTTCTTCTTACCATATAACGCTATTTAAGTTACATAGCTTTTACATAGAAGATATTACTATAGTAAGTAATAAGTTATGTTTATTTAATATTACTTGTATTTGGGTATCGTACTGAATGCCAACATATCAAGAAATATACAATCAGATGCCAAATGATGTAAAAAGTATAAAAAAATCTTTTTTTATTTAATAAGTACGTAAAAACTGTTTTCATACATAAGTGTTAATACGACATAACAGAATTATTCGATGGAAATATATTTACATGCAATTTGATCTAACCTGCTTTGTGTGCTTCCGCCACCAATTAGTTCATGCGCCCTAGCGCCGATCAGCACCCACCCACTACCGTTAGTAGATGCAACATGCCGACGCTGCCATAGCTGTTCTGGTAGTCTCTGCCTCGGCTATTTAATGGCATAATACCTCCATAATTTAATGGCATAATAATATATAACTATTTCATGGCAGGAAATATATTTAATACAATACTTAGAATTTTCTATAATATGATAAGTGAAAATAGATATAGTTATGTATATATACATTTTTACATTGTAGATTACGTAAGTTCAATATCGTATATATTTAAACGAGCAATCTTTGAATACATATTTATTTATTTAATACATTATTGACTACTATATATACATAACTTCTATATAACATGCTTACAATTATTTGAGACTAGCAATAAAAATTTGTAACTGAGAACTAAGCGCTACACCACTGACTGGTGGTCACATACTCGCTTGTTTAATATTCATAAGGATTACAAATAGCACATAAAACCATACGAAGTATCATATTTCAAACCGTGTGCCAACAATTCCAAAAAAACTTCAAATGCAGAACAATTCTCGGACAGAATGCGAGGGTGAAAGAATTGCATATTATAATGCAGTCGGTCGTGAGAGAGCTCGCTTTTTGCGTTCGATAACATCTCGCATTGTAACCAGAATGTAGGTAAATTATAACAAATGGGGGGAGTGGAGCAATCGGTGATACGTTTAATTTGATTGATGATGCCGATCGGAATTATGTGAACTTATTGAGAACTCAATCGGAATGATGTCAGAGTAGTAAAAATGTAAGTTATGTAGCTGTATAGCATTCGAGTAGTGTAAATGATTTTTGAAGTACAATTTCTTTACGCACGCTTGACTTGGGGAGTAAGCTGGTGAATGCGTGACGAGGGCGTTACGAAAAGTGTGATCGGGCGAGGCGAAATGAAGTTGAGAGGGAGATATAAGTTAGTGAAGATAGAAAGAGAGAGAGTTACGTTTCGTATATTACTGTAGGAGCAAGAAAGAGAGGGGCGAGCACACATTTTCTTTCCCTCTTTCTCTCATAGCGAGTTAAGTTTCGTATATGTAAGACACAGTGCAGGCCTATTATCTGTATCACACTATGGAACTACAGTCGTGTGGTCTAAAGCACACTCGTTTTTTATACGGTCAGTAAAGAGCTTACCATAGCTTATGAAAAGTCAGTCTAATGGAGTATAGTTAACTTTCCTTGTTTGTGTTCGTAGCTATAAACTTTAACAATAAATAACTTGCTTTATTAATTTAGAAATACTTAGAACTTGTAACGGTTAAAGCATTTTTTACATACAACGTCGGGAGGCATACTAGCATACGGCCCACCTGATGTAAAGCGGTTACCGTAACCTATAAACGCTTGTAATTACATTACGTATCACTCGCGCGCACCTACGCTGCTAACGCAGCAACTCCTTAGAAGCTTACTGGAGATCATTCACGAGGTTTATTGAGTTCCTGCGGATGCACCCTATCTCTTCTAAATACACCCAGACCAAGACAAACAGAAACGTTCATATGCACAAATGTTTGTCCTGTGTGAGAGTCGTACCCACGATCATTGGTAGCAAAGTAACAGCGTAACAGCGCGTTTCGCCACCGCGCTACCGAGTTCGTCAAAATATCATATATATACGATATTTTGACACATTTTACACTTGACATTATATCGTATAAATAATGTCAATTGTAAAATTAGATAAAAGATATATTAACAAAGGTACCGAATCATTTCCAGACATCTTTTTTCTCAATCGTAAAACTTATTTTTCTTTGGGTGCAGTGATTCTTCGTAATGGCTAATCGAATATAACTATGTCATAACTCAATAGTACGATACCAATCATATCACATCAACCCTAACTCATCACACTGCAGGGATACGGGCCTCCCAACCGAAGGGGTTTAGAGCATACTCCACCACGCTGCACAAATGCGGATTGGCGGAGGTAAGTGTTTTCAAGCCGCCGGAGGGCCACTGACATAGCTTAACGACTGTCATCTATCGACAACAGCCTGGACCGACGGCTTAACGTGCCCTCCGAAGCCCGGAGAACGAGATAGATAAACCCAATCATAGACAGGCTGTTGTCGACGTTGCTTAACCTGCGTGTTCGGTTAGAAAGACACGCTCAACGACGCCATCGAGCTCTCAACGCTACCAATATTAATGGTATTACATTTGAGCATGTTCATTTTGCAATAAGGCGTTGCATTATGTCACAGATCTCATAGTAAATACTATACGCAATGGTACTACAAAGTCATCTGTGAGAGTGGACTGAGAAAATACTTCTCGTAATAAAAGCTTCTAATAACGGAGTGTAAATGAAGAGGAAAATGGAAATTTCAGGTTATAATATTTTATGACGATTACTTAATCAATGTATATAAATAAATAAATTTGTAGACGCTTGTACAGCTAAGATCAGATCACGCTTAACACTCGAAGTGCGATTGTAACTCTTATCACGTACGGCATAAGAACGGTACAAAGGTTAAAGTGTAAACCTTGAGCTGCAATTAGCTGTACTCCAATAACAATCTATAAGGAATGGCGGGGTCCGCTGCCTAAGCTTTTTTACATGGAACGTCTACCGTCCGACTTCCACAACCGAGAGGAAAATCTAGACCTTTAATTTTTATAAATCATGGTTCTGTAATTAATTTACATTGTTTTTTTAAAGAGTTTGGGTCATTAATATGTGGAGATAACTTAGTTTGATTTGATTTTCTAAAAACCTTGTTAAATTCGTTCCAGAATTTCTTATCGTTTTAGGGTTTTTTAAACTTCGAAGATATAGGCAGCGGTGTCATAAGGATTCCTTTTTCACTGCGTCGGTGAGTAACCCTAAAAGACACAAAATATTTCGTGTATAAAGTCGGGAGGCATACAAGCATTTAAGGCTGACATAATGCAAAGCGGTTACCATAATCTATGAACGCATTGAGCAGTCAGAACCCGTTATATACGTTTTCCCAACATTTCGCGGTCGTATTCGACCACCCGGGTTTCGAAGGGTTAAATACCACCTCTGCTTCTAACTCAGCAACTCTTCAGGAGATTATTGGTGACCTGACTCACACGCGAAAACATGACAACCCTTCAAGAACTTTTCATTTGGCTTGCGTTTTCTATGAGGTGGAGGTACTTCCCCGGACGAGCTGTTTTTTCTTTTTTCTATACTACATCTGCTGGCATACAAGCATACGCCTACCTAATGTAAAACAGATGCCATAGCTAATGAACGCTTGCAATACATTAAGTATCACTCGCGCGATGCCATCTCTGCGGCTAACACGGCAACTCCTTAGTAGCTTACTGGTGACCTCACTCACACCCAGGAACACGATAACCCTCCAGAGAGTTGTTATTTGGCTGCGGTTTTCTGTGTGGTGGAGGTAATTCCATACACGGACATCTTTGATGCGCCCCACCTTGCTTGAAAAATATTAGAAAGAAAATGGTTTATTTGTTGCCTCACATGTAATCAATCACTAACATTTAAAACCTAAAGCAAGTAAATATTATATAAGACAACAAATAGGCATCTACTCAGCATAAGCCGTGGGGTCGTCTGACACCGCGGCGCTGGTCTTCCGCAGATACCTGTTTGAAATATAACACTACTGTGCGCAAAACATATAATATTATTGCGTAGCTTGAATAAAAATGAACTGTCATGAAACAGTGACAAGATCTAACGCCAGAATATGTATTCAGTTTGTCTATGGTGTTATGAAACTCCTAACAGTTTACACATAATGGTAAAATGTCAAATAATGTCAATGAATGAGTCAACAAAATACGTAGAAGGCAAGTGTCTCGACCTGAATAGCTTTCTAGATTTCCTCTTTTGTTTACTATTCACGCAAGTTATGTGCATTGTCTAATTCATTAACAAGTGTTATGGATATTATATGTTTATATACTCTCATGTTTATACTCGTTATGGAATGAATTCTTCGCCGAGGTTTTCTCCAGGGTCTATATCAGGAGGTCATACAAAAAAGGCGCGAAGAAGTTATTAGAACAAACAATTTTGGCAACACCGGTATTGCTAGTATCCTTCTACTTCTTAGCATTATCCTGTTTCCTAATTAGGATTGGCGCGGTCAACTACCTAAGCCTAAGGAATTGGCGAAGATTCTAATTTTTAATTAGAGGGACTGCGGTCAGACCTCCACAGACAGAGGGAAAACCAGTCCTATCTTAGTTAATGTCACACGTCGTTCGAAATATAATTTCTTGGACGTGCTGGTTTCTTCCCGATGTTTTCCTTCACCGCCGAGCGAGTGATAATCACAAAAATGTACATGAAACCGAAAACACGAATTTCTCGATGTAGCGCCAAATTCCAACCGGGGATCTTTTGGTTACAAGATAACAGGCCTTGTAACTTTATCTACTAGGCTATCATTGCACCTAGTATTCATAGGCTGCGGTGGTAACACGTAAGCAATACGAAACCATAGACGATTAATAAGCAAGACAAATAGACCTCTTCCCTATAGTAGACCGTAGATAACTAACATTACGATGATTCTGAAAGATTCTTATACATGTAGGAGTTAGTACGGTTCTTAAAAAAACTCCCGAGCAGTTGGTGCGTAAGTAGCTGGAGTAGCAACGTGTAAACTTTTTGTATTGCAAACATTCAATAGGTTACTACATCGTTGTAAAAATAGGAGTAGTTATAGTTCTCCGTCCATTTACATAATTCCGCAAGTTGCAAACTATCATAAGTTACGGTAACTACTTTGCAAAGGAGCCGTATGTATGTTTGCTTTCCCACGTTGTATGAAAAAAGATCGACTACTTAACCTACTTTATGAACCTCAATATAAATTGATGCCATGACGTCATGGAGCTTATTAAATAAAAAAAAAACGAATGTGCTTTAGACCACACGACTGAAGTAAAACTTCTTTAGCTCCATAGTGTGATACAGACAATAGGCCTGCACTGTCTCTTAGATATACGAAACTTAACTCGCTTAAAAATGAGAGAAAGGGAGGAAGAAAATGTGTGCTTGCACCTCTCTCTCTTGCCCCTACAGTAATATACGAAACGTTACTCTCTCTCTTTCTATCTTCACTAACTTATATCTCCCTCTCAACTTCCGTAACGCTCTCGTCTCGCATTCAGCAGCTTACTCCTCAAGTCAAGCGTGCTTAAAGAACTTTTACTTCAACAAAAAAGTATATACTACTAAAATACAAATTTTGTTAACTACAATTGTGTAATACTACAATTGTTCGCTATACTCTGCACTTAAATGTAAAAACGAACTGTTAGCATCACTGCGCTCATCCCTGTGGACGGGACTTGGTTGCAGTTGAAAATCGGTGATTTGCTTCAAGAGCTGAAAAATAATTTTGCAAACGACACAATTATTTTCTTTTGTTATCATCTCTCTCTAAAGTCACGGCGTTCACCCCCAGTCATTTGATAGGCGTGCGCGGGGATATGAATCCAACGCATAGAGGTTCGCCGTTCACCTCGCCCGATCACACTTTTCGTAACGCTCTTTCTCTCATCACGCATTCACCAGCTTACTCCCCAAGTCAAGCGTGCGTAAAGAAGTTTTACTTCAAAAAAAATAACTCATGTCTGTTTCTTACCGGTACATCAGAATTACTCAACGATAATTTATTTAGTGATCGTAAATCGCGATAACTACCAATGAAGCTAGCTGTTAAAATAATATTTTTTTTAAAAGTCGAGAGGAAAACGCAACTTAAATCTCATTTTCCTAGTATCTTTAGAAATCAAATTGTAACATTATTGAAATCAGGCGCGTTGATGTCTTTTCAAGGACCGAGTTCATTTAGCAATTGCTTGCATTCCTGTGACGGAAAGTGATTGAGAGCTGTTTTATTAGCTATGGTGATGACAAGTGAGTAATGATCCTTCTGTTGTAAACGTCTATAGGCTTACGGGAAACGTTTCTGGTGTGCGGCATGCTTTTGTGTCACTCGATGCAAAAGCTATTAAAATAAAATCGGCCAAGTGCGAGTCGGACTCGCGCACTAAGGGTTCCGTACCATTATCTATAAAAACGGCAAAAAAATCACGTTTGTTGTATGGGAACCCCCCTTAAATATTTGTTTTATTTTAATTTAATTATTTATTCTTAAAGTGAATATATAACTAAATATTCTGTGAATATTTCAAGCGTCTACCTGTTGCCGTTATCAATATCGAGCAAAAACGAGCAAAAAATCACGTTTGTTGTATGAGAGCCCCCTTAAATATTTATGTTATTCTATGTTTTAGTATTTGTTGTTATAGCGGCAATAGAAATACATCATCTGTGAAAATTTCAACTGTCTAACTATCACGGTTCGTGAGATACAGCCTGGTGACAGACGGACAGACGGACGGACGGACAGCGGAGCCTCAGTATTAGGGTTCCGTTTTACCCTTTGGGTACGGAACCCTAAAACGGAAAAATAAATGAATGTGTTGTATTTGAAAGATGCGTGATGTCTTCCTGATTTGACTGACTGACAGGCCTGATAAATAGAACTGTGAATCTTTGTCCTTAAGTTTGTAAGTTGTTCTTACTTTGAAAATAATTTGAAGTCGAAGTATATTATATTAGTATATATATATATATATATATACATAAATAAAAGTGTGTACAGACTTGTTTATTCTTTTTTTTATACAACGTCGGGAGACATACAAGCTTTATATCAGGTGGGCCGTATGCTTGTATGCCTCCTGATATTGTATACAAAGAAAACTCTCCAGGGAGATGTTATTTAGCTGCGGTTTTCTTTGAGCTGGAGGTACTTCTCCAGAGGGGCTATTAAGAGAAAATGTTGCATTCCGACAACAGCGCGACTGGGGAAGTACCTTTACCTCACAGAAAATCGCTCTTATATAACAATTCCCTGGAGGGCTATGTTTCTGCGAGTGAGCCGGTGTGGGTTATCAGTAAGCTCCTAAGGATGGAATTAACTGTCATTTCCTAATAAGAAGTTGCTGTGTTAGCAGCAGGGGTGGCATCACGCCAGCGATACTTTGTGTATTGCAAGCCTTCACAGGCTAGTTTAACTTCTTTACATCAGGTCAGCCATATGCTTTTTTTTTATACAACGTCGGGTGTCATGCAAGCATACGGTTCACCTGATGTAAAGTAGTTACCGTAGCCCATTACTGCATGTAATATATTGAGTATCACTCGCGCGATACCTCCTCTGCTGCTTACACAACACCTCCTTAGGTGACCTCACTCACACACAGGAACACAACAACCCTCCAGGGAGTTGTTATTTGGCTTCGGTTTTCTGTGAGGTGGAGGTACTTCCACAGACGGGTTGCTTTGATGCGCCCTACCTCTCTTAAAACATCCAGACCAAGACAAACAGACATGTTCATGACCACAAATGTTTGTCTTGTGTGGGAATCGAACCCACGAGCGTTGGTATCAAAGTCGCGTCTTTCACAACTGAGCCACCGAGCTCGTCAAAAAATGCTTGTATACCTCCCGGCATTGTATAGGGCACAAAAGAAACAATGATCAAATCTCAGATCGTAAGTAAACTCAAAGTTAAATTGCATTCCTGTACTGCAAGCTTTCAAATGCTACGGTAACATCTATTCATCGATGTTGTATAAAAAAATGGCAACCTAATAAAAATAAATTTATATAAACATGCGTAACTTTGTACAATCGACTCCAACACTGTACAGTTCACTATTAGATTATGTAAGTGTATGTTTGTGTTAAAGGTCATAAACTTCCGCGTCGTGTAGCGTTCGAGAATCGAAAGTGATGTCTTCGGGCACAAGTAAACATCCGTTATGTACATTATGTATTATTACTTGTTACGTTCAACATGGTAATGATTTGTGAAAATAGTGACCTTGTGGCCTACTCTAGCATGCAAGCAAGCTGAAGTGACAGTGGGCCGGCCACATATTTCGTAGAACCGACAACCGGTGGGGAAGAAAGTTTCTGGAATGGCGGCCCCGTAGTGGTGCACGCAGCGTGGGACGACCCCCTAGCGTGGAGCGACAACCTCAAGAGGTTTGTAGGGAGTCGAAGGATGTAGGTGGCACAGGATCGAGACGAGTGGCACTACAGAGAGGAGGCCTATGTTCAGCAGTGGACAAATACCGGCTGAAATGAAGATGTGGACTGTTATACTGTCTCTTGGACTTAGTTTGTGATATGACACATGTTATATTTAAGTACTTTATATTCGCTGTGGAATGAAATACGATGGGGTTTTTATACTCCCAAGAGGTTTTTGTACATCCAGAGGTTTTCTATACGACATCGGAAGGCACACAAGCATGCGGCCCACCTGATGGAAAGCTGTTAACGTAGCGTATCACTTGCAATACATTAAGTACCACTCGCGCGATGCCGCCTCTGCTGCTAACGCAGCAACTCCATCGGGGCTTACTGGTGACTTCACTGACACGCAATAACACAACAACCCTGTGGGGAGCTGTAATTTGGCTGCGGTTTTCTGGGAGGTGGTGGTACTTTCCCACTTTTTTTGGTGGTGATTTTGATGTGCCCTATCTCTCTTAAAAACACTCCACCAAAGGGCTGCATCATGAGGTTAAAGGGATGAAGAGATTTTCTCGAGATAAAAAGGGCGGGCTCTGTTGGTTCATATATAAAGAAAGAATGCAGGTCGAAGGAATTACGAAACAGATATACAATGCGAATGTAGATGGATGTAGGAGCCGAGGAATACTAAGACTCACCATCATCAAATTGGTCGTGTTTTATCAGCAGGTGATGTTAGAACTCCAAGGAACCGGCAAGCGTGCATGATGAGAGCTGTTAATATTGAAGAAGCGAGTGAGGTGTGTAAGAACCACGTCTTATGTCACTTGGTTCTCTCTGCCTACCCCACAAGGTGCCGGGGAGAACATACATACAGGTTTTTACAACGAATGAGTGCCACAGTGTAGAGATGGTTCAGTAAAGAATTAGCTTGACCCTTTACTGAACCATCTCTTGTTCCAATTCTGGAGTGGGCATGTACCGCTAAATTCGTTTTTTCGGATTTATGCACATATTTGTAATTATCACTTGCTATAGGCGGTGAAGGAAAACATGGTGAGGAAACCTGTTCGTTGATGAAATTATATTCGAAAGGCGTGTAACCTAACCTAAAAAAGATCTGGACATGAATTTACCCACTGGGTTTGTAAAGGTTTGGTCACTTCATGATAAGACTTCATCTGTCGAACTATTAAAAAGTGGAACGCCTTACCTGCATATGTGTTTCCTCCTTCCTACAACATGGAATCCTTCAAACGAAGCGTGATGAAGCACGTTTCGGGCCAGCATGGTAGCGCCAACTGACAGGACACCGTATTCCTTTGTCAGTTGCCGCTGCAATTTGGGCTCCCCTTTTCGCTTACCAACAGGCGAAGAGGAGCCACTATGCTGAGCCAAGAAAAAAAAAAGTACAATGTTGATACTGTTGGTTGTTGGCGCTTGGTAGTATTTTGAAGACATCTTGTTATCTTGTTGTATTTTCATTAACAAGATGTCAAAATAAGTACCTTCGCCAAATGTTAAAGAATAAATATAAATAAATATTGTCGAACAAATTACACAGCGCCATCCAGCCCCAAAGTAAGCGAAGCTTGTGTTATAGGTACTAGACAACTGATAAACATACTGCCTGATAAACTCCTGACATCACCTTCTGACAGAACACGACCAATCTGATCATGATAGGTAAGTCTTGGCCTTCCTCGGCTCCTACATCCTTCCACTTTTGCATTGTATATCTGCTTCGTCATTCTTTCATCCTGCATTCTTTCTACATGTCCGAACCAACGGAGCATGCCTCTTCTTATTTTAACACCGACGCTCTCTTTCAGACCAATTATACATAGTAAATACCCAGACCAAGACAAACAGACATGTTCATCGAACCCACGAGCGTTGGTGTCAAAGTAGCGTAACAGCGCATTTCACCACTGCGCCACCGAGCTCGTCGGTAGTTAAAGAAGTAAGCAAGGTGTCTAAGGACTGCATATTGTGACGGTCGGATTTCTCTGCCTGTTATAGATAGCCACTTGACTCTTGGGTCATAGAGCAGAAAATAACCATAAATACGGAAACTGTAGTAAATCATTTCCAAAGGGTTATTCACAAAAGCCGCCAGCGTTGCTCTTGACATAACCACAATTGAAGCATAAATCTTTGAAAGAAGTTTCCACGTTCCATTTCCTTTAAAGATAAGATATAACGACCTTTTACAGTGTACTGGTTTCCTTGTTATATTTCTTTTATGCTACTTCGGTAAACAAGCATATTGTCCGCAACATGGGAAGTAGTTATAATACAGATCGAAGTCGTAGTTCATCTCGGTGTGATGGTAGTGATAGCCCAGTGGATAAAGAACGGGCCTATTAATCGGCTGGTCCCCGGTTTGAAACCTGTACCTTTGAATTCGTATTTTCGGATTTATGTACATATTTATAATTATCACTTGATCGGTGGTGAAGGGAAACATCAATAGTAAACTCGCACCTTCCAGAAGTTTGATTTCGAAAGACGTGTCACCTAAAATAAAAAATCGGCCAAGTGCGAGTCGGACTCGCGCACGAAGGGTTCCGGACCATTATCTATAAAAACGGCAAAAAAATCACGTTTGTAGTATGGGAGCCCCCTTAAATATTTATTTTATTCTATTTTTTAGTATTTGTTGTTATAGCGGCAACAGAAATACATCATCTGTGAAAATTTCAACTGTCTAACTATCACCGTTCATGAGATACAGCCTGGTGACAGACGGACGGACGGACAGCGGAGCCTCAATAATAGGGTTCCGTTTCCGGAACCCTAAAAAGGTCTGTTGGTACCGCCTGTGGAGATTTGACGACAGTCGCTCTACGTAAATATGTACCTATTTGTAATTATCACTTTGAGGAAACCCGCACATCCAAGAAATCATATGTCGATATATGTGTGATCTTACCTAAGACAGGTCTGGTTTTCCTTCAGGGTCGTGGAAATCTGACGGCAGTCGCTCTATGTAAAAATCAGTATTTTCGCCAAATACTTAGTCTTAGGTAGCGGAGTCAGCCAATCCTAATTGATTAGGAAAAGGAATAACACTAGGAAGAAGAAGAAGTACAGTAGTGCTTCAGCTCGACGGCGAAAACTCTAATAAAACAACATAACATTTAGTAGTTATAGCAAGTCGATGTATCGGCATACGCAACTTATTAAGGTTTCTAAAATTTTCACTGAATTTTGGAAACTATTAAAAGTAGTATTGTACGAGTATTAGGTTTTCGCGATTGTTATACATTAAATTAAACAATTTTTAACAATGCTTTCCATCCATGGTTTCAGGAAGTTTTCCTGAGACCACGGACGCTGCAAAGCATTCCAAACGTCAGGCTTCCGTTAAAAATTATTTAATTAAATCTATTAAGAGTAGTTCAGCTCGAGACAAAATCTTCGGTTATATAAGTTCCAATACAGACATGAAGTACGATGTAGTCACCTATGGGCGAGAGCACCAGGATACCAGCTAGGCCCTCGTGATTAGGTTCAGAGACAAGCTGTAATAATTACAGATGATCCTAAGCTTATATACGATATTAAACCTTTATGTTTAAGGAGAGACTTTACTTTTATGTGTGCTCTATCAATTGTACCAACAGTTGTGTTCCAAGGAGTTCTTCGATATGATTTGATATTTTCTTTGTAAGCGCACCACCTTCAATGGAAAATTCATACTCATGCAATGGTACAGATAATCTTCCTAAAACCCTTAAGTTGTGGAATGAACTCCCTGTCGAGGTTTACCCAAGGGATTACAGCATGAGATGAAAATGGCCATGAAATCCAGGATATTGGGGTTACAAGTGCCCATGTACTACGGTATCTTAACATCAGGTAGGTCATACGCTTGTTTGTCATCATAGTAGTATAAAAATGTACCAATGAGAAATCAAACACGGCGGACGGTTACTAGTTTAACAGGGCCCTTTTGCAACATTAGCTTTAAATTTAACAGAATGCTGGATTAGTTTAACTTGACAGTAATCTTTAAGAGCATTTTTTCAACTAGAGTACTTTGTCCTTTTTTGGCATAAACCAGTGCTCGCGATATGTAGGGTTGTAACATTCAAGTACGCGAAGAGTGAACAACACGTCGCTCGAATGTGTAATAACAATTCCTTTCAAGGTACCAGACGCGACTGGCAGGCTGCGAAATTCGCTTATTGTGTACCAGCGCCGGTTTGAGTCATGGTAATATTTCATGGTAGTATATGACAAATGTTCAAAAATATATGAAAAAGTTGACGAATATTTGTAATTAACACAGTTTTTATACACCATTAAAAGTTCCGAATCGCTTATCGCACACCTAGACGAGCTCGTTGGCGCAGTGGTGAACCGCGCTGTTACATTATGTTGACGCCAACGCTCGTGGGTTCGATTACCACGCAGGACAAACATTTGTGTGCTTAACATGTCTATTTGTATTGTCTTAGGTTTTCGCTATTGTTACACATTGAATTAAACAATTTTTAACGGAAGTATCGCGTATTTTATTTATTTTGTTGAACCTGACGTTTCGAACGCTTTGCAGCGTCCGTGGTCGCAGGAAGAAGAAGAAAGCGTTCGAAACGTCAGGTTCAACAAAATAAATAAAATACGCGATACTTCCGTTAAAAATTGTTTAATTCAATGTCTATTTGTCTTGGTCCGGGCGTTTTTAAGAGAGGTAGGGCGCATAAAAGTATAGAACTCACGAAGTATAAAAAAAAAATGAGTGAATGAGTTTTGGATTAGCTTTAATTCAGGTTTAAGTCGGACTTTTTGTGGACCAAATTCAAATTTTTCTCTATGTTGGTACAATGGAGTGGTGACAGTAAGATGTAGAGAAATTACGACTGTGCATCCTATACAAATAAATTTAAAATTCTGTATCGGATCTTTTAATGGTTTATGAAAATTGTGTTAATTAGAAACGTCCATTAACTTTTTCACGTATTACTGAACACTTTTTTTCCCCAACATTGGTAGGCATGCAAGCACCTGATGTAAACTGGTTACCGTAGTCTATGAACGTTATGTATCACTCACGCGATGCCACCTCAGATGCTAACACAGCAACTCCTCAGGAGCTTACTGGTGACGTCACTCACACGCAGGAATACCATAACCCTCAAGGGAATTGTTATTTGGCTGTGGTTTTCTGTGAGGTGGAGGTACTTCCGTAGGTGAGTTGTATTTTTATGTCCCTTTGGTACCAAAGCACGGCACCACCGAGCTCATCAAAACTCTAATTATGCCGGAAATATTATCATGTCTTGACGCGATTGATTCAAAGTCAAAGTCAAAGATTGGATGCGGAAATACGCTTAAAATTGTTTTATGCGGGTGTGAAAGTCATGATTTCGTCCGTTTTTTTGCAATTATCTTATCAGTTCCGTAGTACTAACATAGGGAGATACTAAGAAGTCATTTGTACTCTACTGCCCTTTCGCTTTTCAATTGCTGCAATTTTCAAAGATCACCGCGCCAATAACAAAAATATTACTGTATCTATTTACGTCTCGGCATGCGATTTGATCATTTTTGTGCTGTATTATTTATAATAAATTATGGAAAGGTAATTTTACGTGCAAGGTTTACGTGCAATTTTGTGTTTTGTGTGCTTTCGCCGTCAATTATTTTCTACGGACTAGCGCCGGCTGTCATCGGTCCACTACTGTTAGTAGACACATGACGTTGCTGCCATGAGTGCAATCAAATTACGTGTAAATTTGAATAAATGTTAATTAGCAAATTTTTTAGCTATGGTACAAACATTGTAAATGAGCGTACAGCAAGAATGAAAAAGTTGTGGAATGAGCTCCCTGCCGAGGTTTTTCCTAGGCACTACAGCATGGCGTTCTTCATGAAAGGAGTGAGGTTTTTCCAGGGTCGTCAACGCAAGAGTGACATCTCCGGTATTGCAAATGTCAAATCTGTAACTGCTTACCATCTTGCAGGCCGTACGCTTGTTTACCACCTCAGTGGTATAAAAAAATGGCAACGATTACGGCAGTAATGATACCGTATAGCCTACGGAAGTCTGTTGGAACTTTAGGACAATTGCCGTTTGTTGTTGACAATCTGGTTCTCTGCTGATTATTTATAAAGACTACTATATACCTTCCTCGACCCATATTGGCAAGTTTCTTTTGGCATTTCTTCTTCGCCAATAGTCATTTTCGAAATGCTGGTAGATTAAAAAAGAGAGATTAAAAGTAAATAAAAAAACTATGGAAAATTATTAAAATACAATATGATTTAATTTAAAGAATATAAGACTTGTCTATGTAAGGGCCTATTGGCAAATAAATTATTTTTATCTTATCTTATCGACCTTTGTAAACCAGCGTAGTGTGGAAACGTAGAACGGCATTGATGGTATTTCTACGCGCAGCTGTGGCGATACTGTCTTCTTCTTCTTATTGTTAGAGTTATCCCATTTCCTTTTCCTTTAGGATAAGCGGAGTCCGCTACCAAAGCCTAAGGATTTTCAGAGAGAAAACCGGAACTTTCTTACGTAAAGTCACATGTTTTTCGAACTTAATTTCTTGATCTTGCGGGTTTCTTCATAATGTTTTCCTTCACCGCCAAGCAAGTGATAATTACAAATATGTACATAAATCCGAACGTATTTAGTGGTACAAGCCAGTATTCGAACAGGAGAATAGGTCGTCAATAGGCAGGTTCTTTACCCACTGGGCTATCTCTGCTCTGTAACAGTCCAGTGCACGTGTAATTAATAGTGGAGTAAATATTAAATCAACTGTAATTATTTCAGACCAAGTCTTTCAAATAGTTACTGTTCATCAACTATAACTATACCTATTCCTTAGTTACATTGCTTCCCAAACTGAAACGATATGACCTATGGGTGAAGCGGGATATTTGTTGGATGAATTGGATGTTTGACGCTTGTTTGCCACTAGTGTGGCTTTAAGAACATGCAAGTAGCTTAACATTCGCAGTAATTGCACATTTCACACACACAGAGAGAGATCTACTAAAACGAATCGATTGTGTCAATCAAAATCGATTATGTTGCGTAAAATCGATTTTATTGTGCGCCGTCTGTACGATGATGTATAGAATCGATTCTCATATGAATGATATATATGTGATATATAGCATAGAAATAGGTTAATATGTTTTGTCATTTATGTCATATTATGTGTACAGGATATAATGTCGTCCTAGTCGGTGTTGCATGCGAGTTAAGCAACCCAGTCTGTGATTTGTTTATGATGGGTTTAGTTAGTATGTACAATGTGACTATGTCATTATTTCATATACTACGGTCTGTCTGATATGAAGCAGTTACTGTACCCCTTTTACGTTCACAAGATAAGTAGCAACGCTACTGGTATAGTAATTCGTTATAAAGTTCCCGGTGACCTTACGAAGTTCAGAAGCACTTCCTCACAAGGCTCAGAAACCTGGTTAATATAATGTGCCTGTTGATTTGCGGCTCCATACATTGTCAGAAAGACTATTTTCGTTCAGGGTGCGGTCGGCAGAAACCAACATTATGGCGGTTTTTTTTAAAGACTTCCTTTATGTTTTAAGAGAGTTAGGGCCCATCAAAACAGCACGTCCGGGGAAGTACCTTCACCTCACACAAAACCGCAGCCAAATACAAACTCCCTAGAGGATTATTCTGTTCCTGCGTGTGAGTGAGGTCACCAGAAAACTTCTAAGGAGTTGCTGTGTTAGCACCAGAGGTGGCATCGTGAGAGTTATACTTCAACTATTGCAAGCATTTATAGGCTACGGTAAGTGCTTTACATCAGGTGGGCCATATGCTTGTGTTCCTCCCGACGTAGTATAAATTTTGTAAAAAAATGTACCGTCTCTTTTACTTGATACTCTGGGTTTAAGAAAGGTAGGAAACATCAAAGCAGCCCAACTGGGCAAGTATTTCCACCTGACAAAATACCACAATCAACCCGCGAGCGATGCTTCCAGTTTTGCAAGCCTCATAGGCTACGGTAACAACTTTACATTATATGGGCTGTATACCTCCTGAAGTTGTATGAAAAAAGGCAGTGATAATAGATTATGATTAGTCGAAAGTCGCGTTGAAAAATTCAAAATCTACACTGATATTACAAAGGCAATAGACAAAGTTATTTATTCTCGCCGTCAGACTGTTTCTGTATTTACTTGAATATATATCCTAATTAAAATCGGTAATTTGAGAACCGAAGGGCATATCAGAAGTCTTAGGAACATGTAATAAAAGATCTATGAATCTCAAAGAAGCAAGAGAAGTCTACGGACCGTGCCTTATGACGTTCGGTTCCTACTGCCCGCCCTGGAATGGACCTGGCGTGAAGATACATTAAATTTGGTGCAGTAGAAGACTGGAGAACTGATTGCGGGAAAGAAAACAATCTTTACGTACGTTACGTTTAATACGTTAATACGTTTTACGTATTTAATATTATGTATTTGTTTTATTCCTCATCTTTTCAATATTTGGACCGGTTTTTCATTGTTTTTCGGAAATGACCATTGGTCAATTATTGATCGATGGCATGGAAATCATTAACCCAATGCACGTTCGAATTAAAATATAATTTATCAACGCTACAATATAGTGCTCAAATCAAATCAAAGAGTTTATTTGTAGAAGTAGGTGCAAGTAAGTTATTAATTGTATGACATGTAAGTAATATTAATTAGGTATTTCTAAACACAATATTCACGATAGTGCATTCCAGTTAGGTTATAATTTTTATGACATATTTTTATTACTTAATTATAGAAAATACTTGTCCTGTAAATAGTATTTGATGGAATAATAGCACTTATTTTTTAATATACCGGTAACCGTTTTTTTTAATTCGATATGGTCGATTTTTTTCAGTCAGGTAGTGTATTATACATGTATACAGTTCCTGTATAATGTTCTAAAAAGTCATACAGCCTCTTGAAAATCGTACGTTCGAACTCCTTCGAGAAAATTGATAGACTGCTCATTAAGGAGCTTACTGAATGATAATGAATATCCCTAGTCCGACCCTGACAGTCTACGAATGGTTAATAGTCAATGTACGCGGACGCTTGTTAGGAATCCCACGGCTGGGAAAATCAAGTTCGTGACTCAACGCTATGGTGAGTGAAAGTCATGAACATCTGCCTTATAAATTTAATAGCCTTTATCACCCTTCCATGAAAACATTGATGAATAAACCGGTAAGTTTATTCAAACGTAACATTATGATAGCTGCTTTACATCAGATAGGTAGCGGGAGTGCCAATGGATGTACAAGTTCGTTGTGTATCGAGTGTACGTACAGCACTTCAGTACTCCTTCTCTTCGTCCTTAGGATCGGCAACTCATGAGTGACACCCCTAGTATTGCAAATGTCCATAGGCTACCGTGACTGTTTACCATCTGGCAGGCCATATGCTTGTTTGCCACCTTAGTATAAAAAATTCGCGTTAGGCCGGCTATATGCGTTTGCTACCTACGCGCTATAGGTATGACAAATTATTTATTTTGCAGATAAATTAAATGTAAGTTATTTTTAGACTGAAAATAGAGATTCGCAACTTAACCTGTACGCGATGTATGCATCAGTTGTAAGACGACATTGACGAAATTGTATTGAATTAGAAAGTTTTTTACTTTGTATTTGACTGATTTTACGTAATTTTGGTGATATTATATACTATATTGAAGTCAGTTTTAAAAGCGTTTTTTGTGAAGCTCCTAGCGTTCAATGAGTCATAGAAGTATAATAATAATTTTGTTTATTTATCACAATATAATTATTTGTCATCAATGTAGAAATAGAAATAATTTATTACCGATTATGTACTATTTCTTTTAGTGGACATTAAAACTATGTTATGCTTATAATTAAGTACATATTAATGTGGATATATAAAATTTACTTAATTATAAGCAAACGCAAATTGGTTTCAAATAATAAATGTTTAACAATTCAATAATAATTTAACTTCAACTAACTAACAAAAATGTTCTCTCTTTTATTTACTCATAAATTGTATGTTTTTATATCAACAACTAAATAAGCAACTAGTACTTGAAAATATTGAAATATTATGGTTAATACGTATATTGTTTAAAATTAGAATTGCATTTATAATCAGTTTGACACTGATTAGAATCGCAACAAGTAGACAAACCAGGCACAATGCTTCTGTACGTTTTCTCAAACTATTTCTATATAATATTGACAAATAAAGCATTTATTGTATAAATAAATAAATAAATATTGTAGGACACATTACACAGCGCTACCTAGCCCCAAAGTAAGCGAAGCTTGTGTTATGGGTACTAGACAACTGATAAACATACGTAAATACATTTTTTTTTGTAAATACATACTTATTATACATAGAAAATACCCAGACCAATACAAACAGACATGTTCATGCACACAAATGTTTGTCCTGTGTGGGAATCGAACCCACGAGCGTTGGTGTCAAAGTAGCGTAACAGCGCGTTCCACCACTGCACCAACGAGCTCGTCAAATCGTATAGCAAATAGACCTTAATATCTAATGCATGTAATTATTCAAATTACTTTTAAATTATGCTACATAACCATATAAATATCGCCGTAACACATAAATCATCATAATAATCGCGTTGCACGAAATGTTAGTCATAGTTACGCGATAAAATATATGGTTAATATAATCTTCATTTATTACATATTACTACGTTAAACATTTGGGGTTACTACAGACGTACGGTGCTATTGTTTGTGGAGTTTTTAAAGTGACCTGTGCTGTGTCGTAATCGCTTGCATAGACGGGCGTTTAAAATGCTAAATTTAGAACGCTGCAGTTTTTATAGACTGGCGTCGATGCGTCAACCATGCATACATACAAGTAGGTGTCGCAGTATATATTGCTGGTATATTGGAAATAAATAAAGTTATAAATGTATATTCATTTTATTTACGTCAATGTACGGGATACGTTGAAAGATGGCGTAGACGACGGCCAATGAAATTAATAAACAACTACTACTTTACCAGAGGGAGATTTTGTACAAAAGTCATAAGCGTGGGTACCTCTGTCTCGCCTATTTCTATATAGCTGAGTTCCGGTTTGAAGGTAGAGAAATTACTGGGTACTATGACGAAACAGCCTTAGGTCACAAAATTGGCAGCGCGCGAGTAACGTCCCCGTGATGTTGCGAGCGTCAATAGGCTGCGGTGACCGCTTACCATATAATGCGGGCCGCATGCTTATTTGCCAATCTAGTTGCATAAAAAAAACTGACTGATTTCCCAAATAAATGAGTATTTTGTAAAAAATATTATTACATATATACATACTTGTACCTGTTTTTAGGGAGTACGTATACATTCTCTTTGGGGTATTTTTAGGCAACACGCAGGTATATGGCAATCAAAATATATACTGTAACAATGATCATTATTGCAATGTTAAGTTTTATTATTTGACAGAATTATTGATAACGGTGAAAAGAATTTGTATAAAAGTACGTATGAATATTTATTTATTTATTTATTTATTTATCTTTGCTTAAGTCTACCATTACAGTTTATACCAATACGATAGACAAGTATTCAGGACAAAATAATCAGTCACTATAACATAAAATTAACAAAGCTATTCTTGTGAATTCGTTCAAAGAACAGGAAAATAGGTCTGTTCTCTCTGCCATTCGGTTGAGGGTGCGTAGTGTGCGCGTCAGTGGAGCATTGCGCTGTAGCTCGGTTCGAGCTCTAGGCACAGACAGTAACGGGGGCCGGCGGCGGCGCCCTACGTATCCGTCGGGAACACATACCCTAACCAAACTAAGTAATTCAGGGTTGTGATTTTTACCACGAATCAGCCTGAAAATGTACAAGGCTAAGGCCAAATCTCTCCGCACGCGTAACTCAGTGTATCCTACCATACCCAGAACAAATAGGGTAGGATACATTAAAGGATAATATGGATAGACACCATAGAGCCTCATATATAAGTATCTTGTAAATATGTATCTACGGGATGAAAATATCTGTATTACATACAGATTTTTCATGCCTAACCTAACCTAACCTACAGAAAATTTAAAACAACTCGTTGCAGGCACAATCAGTAGTAGTATTTCATAACTGGATCCAAATCAAAAAGTTACATAGATTATCGTTTATTCCTTGCTTACATCATTTCAAGGGTGAAACCAAAACATTGATACAAAATTAGATTAATTTCCGAGTACATAAAATATGTAATCCATCAGGATTAGCGAAATACGCCACCTAAGTCACAAGATTTAGCGAATATAATGATTTTAGACATGCGGCAGTCGCTCCATATCAAAAATATATCCATATTTATACAATAATTGTTCGTGTGAGAGGACAATGCATAACGTTCGTATTATTACGCCAGTCATATATTTACCTCTTTCTGGATATTCGAAAATCCTATTTCAATAATCCCGCTATAACTTTTCAACGAGGACACGCCCGTCTACCACCTCCGCGACACGGTAACCCATCATTACATAACGTACACGAATGTATGTCGGAGTGCACTGTACGAGTTACACAATCATATTCTGTCAACTGCAATCGATCAGACCTTTGCCATTTTGGCTGATTGAAAAATATTACTGCGTTTTCTGGAGTTTATGGGCTTTTACCCCATTGATGTCTGTTTGTCTTGGTTTGTTTTAAGAGAGATAGGGAGTATCAAAGCAGCCCGCCTGGGGAAGTACCTCCACCTCACAGAAAACCGCAGCCAAATAACAATTCCCGAGAGGGTTGTTTTGTTCCTGCGAGGGAGTGAGGTCACCAGTGAGCTCCTAAGGAGTTGCTGTGTAAGCAGCAGAGGAGGCATCGCGCGAGTGATACTTAATATATCGCAAGCGTTAATAGGCTACGGTACCCGCTTTACATCAGGTGGGCCGTATGCTTGTATACCTCCCGACGTAGTATTGATAAATGTATATAGGTTTAAATGTCTATTTGATAGTGGCGCAATGTAGCTGAAAAGGCAGACCTATTTTTCAATGAGAGATGTCTGTAGGTTTGCCATTAGCCCTGCAGTGTTATGATACATGATATCAGTTTGTTTTTATATCACTAAGGTGCCAAACATGTACGGCCTGCCTGATGGTAAGCAGTTATCGTAGTCAATAGACATTTGCAATACCAGTGGTGTCACTCTTCTATTACATATCATATATATCATCATCACTTCATCGTATTCACCTACTCCTGAATATCTCCTCTAGAGAACCACTCGCCTCGATTCTAAGATCCACCTGCGTACATCCACTTCCCCATATTCCCCAGCGGTTGACACAATTTTTTATATAGGAGATGCACTGTGAAAAGAAGTCAGAAGTATGTTTTGTTTTACAACGTTAGGGCGAAAACAAGCATACGGCTCATCTGATGTAAGCTCAATTGATTACCCCCGCTACTTATACAGCAAATCCTCACGAGCTTGATGGTAACCTCACTCACTCGCAATAACACAACAACCGGGTGCGCCGGTTCTTCGCGCCGGACCAGCTTTGTATGCTTTATAAGACACAAGTTCGGGCGTGCGTGGAGTATTGCTCGCATCTCTGGGACGGCTCCGCACAGTATCTTCTTGAGGCTCTCGATAGGTTGCAGCGACGGGCTATCCGCATAATTGACGACGAAGAGGTCACCAAAAACCAAGAACCTCTTCAACTCCGTAGGGACATAGGCTCTCTAAGCGTATTTTACCGCCTTTACCATGGCGAGTGCTCTGAAGAACTGTTTCCCTTATCCCACCCTCACCCTTCCGTCATAGAACCACACGTGCGGGCTTGCGATGTCATAGTTCCACTGTTGAGAATATCTCTTCGCGTACCAAAAAGTTCGGCAACTCCTATCTTTGTCGTAACATTAAAAAGTGGAACGCCTTGCCTGCACATGTGTTCCCTCCTTCCTACAATATGGGATCCTTCAAACGAAGCGTGAAGAAGCATCTTGCGGGTCAGCATGGCAGCGTCAACTGACATGATACGGTGTAGTATTTGTCAGTTGCAATTGCGATTTGGGCTCCTCTTTCGCTTACCATCAGGCAAAGAGGAGCCACTGTGCAAACTAATATAAAAAAAAAACAACCCTTCATTAAGCTGTTTTTTTTTTATACAACGTCGATAGATACGATTACCGTAGACTATGAATGCTTGTAACACATTAAGTATCATTCGCGCGATGCCGTTTCTGCTGCAATCACAGCAACTACTCCTCTTACCTCACTCACAGGCAAGAACACAACAACCATTTAGCGAGTTGTTACTTGGCTGCGATTTTCTGTGAGGTGGAGGTACTTCCCCAGCCCGAAGTGGTGGATGGACTACCGCCCTACATCTCTTAATTTATTTTGTTATTTGGATGCGGTCTTCTGTGAGATGAAGGTACGAGTTTGAGAGAGTTTACTTTAGTACTTTTTTGTACCACTAAAGTGGCAACCAAGTATACACCATGCCTAATAGTAGGCAGTTACCGTTACTTAGCCTTGGTGTCAAAGTTACGACGGTACTGCCAATTGAACAAATTAACTACTCACGTATTTCAGCACTGCATAATGTTTTGTTTTATTTAAACCCCCCATTTACCTAATTGCGCAAAACATTACAAGTTACACCAATTGTCCATTGTAGTGCGGGTTCGACTCCCAAGCATTTGATTTATCGCTGAGCCAGTGCAACAATGGGCTTATCAGCTAAATGATTATGTTAACTAAACCTTGACATGGTGGTTTAGGCGAGTTTACATTAACCATCTAATTGTTTAGATTGTAAGATTAATTTAACGGCTCAATAGTAATAAGGTGCTGAGTCACATATTTTTATTATCGGATCTGGTTTAATACGATAACTATCTTTTGTTTGTAGCCTCGCCTACTTGGAGTAGGGTTTTTCAATAAGTTTTCGTGGAAATTATTCGCACGTTTCAGAAACTTACCATCGTAGAAGTTTTACAGTTTGGCATAATACTGTATTATGAAAACATGTACCTATCATAAGTAAAATAAATGAAAAAAAGTTGCTGTAAATGTTTGCGCGATGGAAGAGGCTAGTGTTGACTGCTGTATATGATCAGAACTCCTAAATTTATGCAGTGTGTTATGTATGTCACTAAGATGACAAACAAATATACGCTCGCGCGACGGTAAGCAGTTACCTATGGAAATTTGCATCAACATGGGCATAACATACATACCGATGTTAAAATTACATTTATTCTTTATGGGTAGAAAACTTTTTATACCACTAACGTGGCAAACAAGCGTACGGCCTGCCCGATGGGAAGCAGTTACCATAGCCTATGGTCATTTGCAATACCAGGGGTGTCACTCTTGCTTTGCCGACCCTGTAAAACTTTTGTATAGTACCGCCATTGCGGTTTCGCTGTGCGAGGATGAATTCCCCACCAACGGCGAGCGGTACGATTGTTGTAGGAAACATTTATATCCAACAACTTTTCAGATTTCAACCCATTTTACAATTTATATACTCTCTTCTTATTCGTGTTATCCCGTTTCCTAATCCATTAGGTTGGACGGGGTCCGCTACCTAAGACTAAGGATTTGGCGGAGCTACTGATTTGTCATATAGAGCGACTGCTGTCAGGGCTGCACAGTCCAGAGGGAAAACCAGATCTTTCTTAGGTTAGTTAGGTTCTTTCGAAATATAATTTCTTGGACGTGCGTGTTTTCTCGCGATGTTTCCTTCACCGACGAGCAAGTGATAATTACAAATATGTACATAAATCCGAAAAGACAAATTTAGTGGTACATGCCCACGCCGCGATTCGAACCCGAGACCATCGGATAATAGGCCGTTTCTTTTATCCACTGAGCTATCACTTCCCAATCCGTATACCCTGTAGATTGTAAAATGGGTAACACCCTCAGACTGAGGCAATGTTTCTCGGTAAACTTAAGAATACAATACCATGTGTACTCGTAAGTCTTAACTATGTACAATTAAGTAACCATAGGACCAGAGGGAGACTTTGTATAAGAGTTGTCTGCGTGGGTACCTCTGCCTCATCTATTTCTACCGCCAAGCAGCTATATATAGCTGTGTTCCGATTTGAGGGGTGAGATACGGCAGAGAAATTACTGGGTACTGTGACGAAACAGCCTTAGTTCACAAGATTGGCAGCGCGCGAGTAACATCCCCGTGGTGTTGTGAGCGTCTAATGCGGGCCGCATGATTGTTTACTAATCTAGTTGTATAAAAAAAAGTATAATAGTATATTTTCTATTTATTTTCAGATGGTGAGCTGGTGCACAGCATTAGCACTGTGTGCGTTGGTGATGACACCTGCTCTTGCAGAATCGCAGTCCCGTTTACGTAAGTTACCTACAACAAAATCCAACATCTAAAGTCAAAATATACAATATAATTCAGAACTTGGTTTAACATAATAATACCGGGAACTTGAGGAACATAAGTTTAGTTCACGGGCGAGATACTAGGAATCATGTGCGATACATGTGCCCGTCTATTGGTTGATACTGTTTTCAGCTCAATAGTATATTATATACAGTGTTGTAGAGCGAATATGACGAAAAGTGATTTAATCGGATAGTCTTTGTGATACAAAATCTTTTTATATTGTAATCTAAAATAAAGAATACAGTGTTAACTTACACTTATCCTAAAATAATCCTAAAAATATGTTTTACAGACCCATGTCACATTAGCTAAGTTTAACATAATGTTTCTTCTTCTTTTTTTGCTGTTGGTAATCAGTTCTCTATTTTTGACAATCAAGTATTTCTCAAATTGGAATCTTGACTCGTGTTACATACATATGTGATAGCTAACCGCTAACACGTTAGACAGATAGAGTTACCTTTCTTTGCATAATAGAGGCTAGAGAAAATGCAATAAAAACTAGTTGAGAATGCGCAAGCTTGCATTGCCAGAAGTACACCTGGCTCGTCAAATTTTTTTTTTAATTGTCGGCCATTTTGACCATGTTCCTTAAGAGATAGTAACGGTGTTCCTGAACTATCCGTTCCTATTCTACTTTTTTATGCTGAATCCAAATCTGAAGTCAAAATTCGAATATTCGAAAAAAAACAACAGACGCACAGACAAACATATAGAATTCATATAGGAACGTTCCTGTGTTCCTGAATATTTCTTACAAATAGTAAAACATACATAGTATGCAACAAGGCAATCTTATTGCTAAAAACAATCTTCCCAACGCAAACTTAAGGTAACGAATCGATTTACATTGAAGGTAAGGTTAGCAAGGAAGAAAACAGTCTATTAAGTTCTATTAGAAAGTTTCCAATACTGTACACATAAAATGGTAAAAGAGAAGTCTATGGATTAACCATAGACTTTTCTTTTACCATTTTACTACTAAGCATAAAAAAAATAATGAAAAAATCTCCTCATCTCTACAATCTATGCAGTCGTTATTTGTAAAAAAGTTCTAAATATTTACTTATTAAAATAAATAACTCGAAAGTTATGTGATCATAGCTAATGTGACCAATAGTAGCGAACTAACAACTTATTTTTATGTAAATAATAATAAAACAGGCGGTATAAAATAATATTCTGTTATTTATTATATGACATGTCTATGACGTATCGACTAATAATAATTGTAACTCATTTCTAATAATAGTTATTGTAAATTATCTAATGATATTGTTTGTAGGTATGGTAATATAGAACTTATACATGTTATTTTTGTAATATACTTGTAAAAAAGGTGGATTAAATTGTTATTTATAATTGATATTAATAATGGTATAGATTAATAGGGGTTTTTATGAATATTGAAAAAAATATATATTTCTAATATTACCTAATATTTGGTGTCTGTGTATGGGAGTCATAACATTAAATTTAATTGTTGTACAGTCAGCGACAATTGGTTATTGAACTCAAAGGTTTTTGATTGAATATTTAGTTTGCTGTTGGCTGTACTGCATGACGAAACATTTGTATTACAAGATTAATACTAAATCATTATCATTAATCAAAATCTAATTATGATTAGTTATTAGGGTGTATTATGTAATAATAATCATCGTTATAAGTAACAGTAGTTCTTACTAATGTTAAAACTGATTAACTTCAACCGGTCAAGGCTGAAGGTATTATAATTAACTAAGGGTTGTGAACATCGCCATATTGTAAGCCAGTGGTTTGGGTGAGGTTAGTGTTTTCAAGCCCAAAAAGTCATGGCTTAACAACAGCCCTGATCAACGTGCCCTCTGAATGTCGGAGGAACTGGAGCATACAAACTTTTGTCTACGTTGTGATTTGCATATTTGTAAAAACGACATAAATATCCATTATTCATTTTCATCATCAGTTTACTATTACTAAACATACCTACATGATATTCTTACAGAACCACGAAAGACTAGAGCTAGGAATGGTACGTACACAACATACTACAACATGTCCTTTAGGTACAGTTGAAAGCACGTTATTCTTGACTAATTGACCTTATAAAGAGTTTTTAGACAGTGATTGTAAAGTAAAAGCCCCCAAACACTCTCCTTAATGTTGCAGTATAAATCTAGAAATGTTGAACCTATATAATGTAAGCATATTTAGATTATATTACGATGACAAATGATTACCGTAGCCATTGAAAGTATATAAAAAATATTGGTAATATATAGCCAATCCGTTGCTAATGCAGCAACTCCTCCTCAGCATCCTGACGACTCGCAGGTTCATGGAAGACCTCCAACGAATTGTTATTTTATAACGTTGAGATAACATGGCAGTCAGGCAGATTCGTATTGCAGCTGTATGCAACTGATCTTAGCCAAATCTTAGACAAATTATTTAGCTTTTAAGCTAAGCCAAATAGTATATTTAGCTTATAGCTAAGCTAAATAATTTATTTAGCTTGTAGCTAAGCTAAATAATTTAAGTAAGATTTGGCATTAGTTGGGTATAGGGTGGGTTTAGTTGGTATTAGTTGGGTTTAAATGTTAGTTTAGTTAAGCCAATTCAATTATACTAACATTTAGATTGGCAATAAAAAGAGATTAATTTTATTAATTTTTTTAATAAATGTCTACACATTTAAAAGCAAATGATACTATAGACAGACATGCATATTATAAACAGATTTTTATTTTAAAATATATAACACCCTCTTTTATTAGGGTTACAAATGAATGAATTTAAACATGGAGTTGAGTATGTGCTTTTGACTGTACTCTCGGATATGATTATGATTAACTATTTACACTCCAGAAATCCACTTCACGCTTTAAATGTACTATAAAGTTAGTATAGTGGTAAAGTGACTTACGATATCACATACCAATAAGTTGCACCAGCTATAGTAACTTTTTTTAAATGTGGTTATGGGTACTGTATACTAGCCAACACTATCTAATATTTACTGTATTAATTTAGGAGAAACGAAAATAAAGAACAATTTACTGATGACGATTAAATATAAAAGATTAAAAGAAACGAAGAAAAATTTAATAAAAATTGAAACAACATTTATTTGCCACTTAGACACATTTTTTTTTAATAAATGCATATCAGTACTTATTAATTTCTGGTAACTTTAATTTGTTTTAATTTGCCAGCATTTCCTAAATGATGATTGGGGATGAAGAAATGTAGAAAGAATATAGATGTAGAAGTAACGAAACTAAAGATCTTCTGAATCTTTTGAACCAGTAAAGTAAAGTTTCACGTATTTCATAACTCAGAAAGAGACAAGTAGAATTCGCCTTTACAATATACCTTTTACTTTATCTTCATCAAAGTTATTAATATATGTTTTTATAAGTTAACTTACAGCTTCTTGTATAACCAGCATTAAGGGGCGATGACTTTTATCTGTAAATATGCTAGGGATGGAATGAAGTCAATATCTCGCGATTGACTGTCGAGATTTCAAAGTATGTAATTAGAAATTAGAGAATAATTACGTGTTTTTTAATCAAAGATTTTGAAAGAATATCAAATTTGGACTAAGATAAAAACGTTTGTTGTCTATAAAAACGTAATAAAATGTAACTGGCGTCATTACCGAAAGAGCAATCCTGATTAAAAAAATATATAATTATAATATTAACAAATACAATAAACAATAAAAAATATGCATTTTTTTTTATCGCGAAAACGTTAATACTGTTTTCATAAATGCTTTCTTTCAAAGGTATTGCTAGTTTCCTTTAATATTATTTTTTGAGATTTATTCAAACTATCTATACATCTGGGTAATCGATCTTCGTTGGTCGGTTTTTATGTTTTTTGTATAAAATCGTAGTTTATCAGGACATATAGACAAACTTATAAAGCAAATCCTATCTTATCTAAATACTAAATTTAATCCAAATCGTTAGAACCGTTAGACATCTTTGTCTGTCAAATATTCAATAATTCCACAAAATGTATTTTTAGAGTATTTTTGATATTTTGTACGCATAGCATAGTGAACAAAACAAATAATAAAAAATCTCTTATTACAAAGTATTGCCATAACAAATAAACACCTCCACGACGTAAACACAATAAAAAGGTGATCTCTGAACCATTAGTTTCCAAGTTTCTCAGTAGTTACATGCCTCTAAAACGAAGGTGTTTATTTGGATATTTGTTAAAATTGTAAGTCATAAGCGTTGGAGGACAGTATTCTTCTGCTTTCGCTCAACACGAATCGGAAATTTACCCAATGATTTAAAGAAAGGTAGGGTTCAAGCCGATTATGGAACCACCACACTTCACATAAAACTACAGCAACATAGCAATTCCTGGAGAGTTGTTGTGTTCCTACGAATGATTGAGACTACTATTGGTAGCCAAAGCTCTAGCCTGCGAGCTATATTTCCTGCGTTGTAACCACAATTCTTCAGGACCTAACCTCTCACTCGAAGGTACATAAAGCCCTCCAGCGACTTGTTATTTGGCTATGATTTATGTGAGATAAAGGCACAGTTGCGTTACTTTGATTAGCTTTACCCTGCCTGTTTAAAGCCATGGATAGATAGGCAGCGGATAAAGCTGCTAACTTGTTTGATTGGACTGACACGGGTATCGATATTATAGAGTCCCTCAAGGTACTAGGGGTACCGGTTAAATGATAAATATACGTAAATAGATAAATACACTATATCAATACAAACAGACATGCTCATGCACACAAATATATGTCTAGCATGGGAATCGAACCTTCTTGAAATCTGCTGCAAATTACATTAGCTCGCTGTTTGAACCTAACAGGAAAAATAAATAGATTTTACAAATCTTTATAATAAAAACAACGATAGAAAAAAATATACAGTATAGTTATTTTATATATTTAATGACAATGTGCATGAATAATGAAACGTCAGTTTGACAAGTAGGCTATGCTCGATAAAAAATAATAAAAATACTTTATTTGTGGTTGATCCTACTTGATGTATAAGAAGCTCTCTGGAGCTAACGTCAAACTCGCCCACGCGTGGTGAAACTTGCCAACGATCAAACCACACTCTGGCGAAAGAAAAGTAGTCCGAATAGAGAAGTAGTTTACAGGAGATCGCAGCTTACAACAACTTTCTAGAGCCTATTACGTTCCTATGAGCCAGCTTACCAGTAAGAATTTGAGTGACTTGGTTCGGTAGGAGCAGGGACAAAGTGGGTGATATATTTTGTATTGAATACGGTCATGGTCTACGGTAATGGATTCACATTACGTAGGTCGTTTTCTTGCTTGCCGCGGAGCGTAAAAAACTTCGTGAAACCGTTTCTATTTCCGCTCACCGCCTATCACTTTCGCTCGTCTTACGCATACAAGCAATTATATTGCATTTACCGGTATTTACGAATTTCACATAAATTTGGATATCAAAATTATTCATACTTTCAAACGATCTAAAGACTTTCTCCTCAATTGAACTTTATTATATCTCAAACTAGCTTTCGCTCGTGGTTGCGCTGACGTAAACTAATCGATTTTTTTTTTTTATATATGTAATTATATTATATTAAATTTTGTTTAAATCGGTTATTTTCCCTACCGTTATTCCGTCTCCTAATACATGGGAATTGGCGGGGTTTTTTTTTATATTTATACTACGTCGGCAGGCATGCAACATACGATCCACCTATGATAATTAATCCACGATTAATTATCACTCGCGCGATACCTCCTCTGCTGCTTAACAACTTCTTGGGAGCTTACTGGTGACCTCACTCACACGCAGGAACACAACAACCATCTAGGGGGTTGTTTGGCTGCAGTGTTCTGTGAGGTGGAGGTACTCCCCAGACGGGCTGCTTTAATGCGCCCTACCTCTCTTAAAGCATTCAGACCAAGACAAACAGACATGTTCATGCACATAAATGTTTGCCTTGTATGGGAATCGAACCCACGAGCGTTGGTGTCAAAGTCGTGTCATTCACGATTGAGCCACCGAGCTCGTCATAAGGGATCCACTGCCTAAACCTAAATATTTCGTGAAGATACTGATTTTGACATAGAGCGATTGCTGTCCGACCTCTATATCTCAGAGTGAAAATCTTTCATAGGTTAGGTCATACGTCTCTCGAAATATAATTTCTTGAACGTGCGGGCTTTGCTCCCGATGTGTTTATTAGGGTTCCGTACCCAAAGGGTAAAACGGAACCCCATTACTGAGACTTCGCTGTCCGTCCGTCCGTCTCTCACCAGGCTGTATCTCATGAACCGTGATAGTTAGACAGTTGAAATTTTCACAGATGATGTATTTCTATTGCCGCTATAATAACAAATACAAAAAAATAGAATAACATAAATATTTAAGGGGGCTTCCATACAACAAACCTGATTTTTATTGCTCGTTTTTGCTCGATATTGATAACGGCAACAGGTAGACGCTTGAAATATTCACAGAATATTTGGATATATTTTCACTTTAAATAATTAAATTAAAATAAAACAAATATTTAAGGGGGGCTCCCATACAACAAACGTGATTATTTTGCCGTTTTTATATATATAGTGGTACGGAACGCTTCGTGCGCGAGTCCGACTCGCACTTGGCCGATTTTTTTCATTCAACGTCATGAGGCATACTCGTCGACGTCGCTTAACCTGCGTGTTCGGTTAGAACGAGACGCGCAACGAGTTTTTATTTGGCTGCGTTTTTCTGTGAGTTGGAGGTATTTCCCTAGACGGGCTACTTTGAAGCGCCATACATCTCTTTAAAACATCCAGACCAAGACAAACAGATATATTTGTCCTGTGTGGGAATCGAATCCACGAGCGTTGGTGTCAAAGTTGCGTAACAGCGTGTTTCACCACTGCACCACCGAGTTCGTAGTAAGTTTTTTGTGAGTGGTGTACATAAACACTGAAAACGCGAGCTTAGTGGTACATGTTCACACCGAGATTCGAACCTACAGCCAGTCGATAAATTGGCTGGTTAACTATCACAGTTCACATTTTGTTTCTACTATATTGGATGGCAAATAAGTATATTGATTTGAAGCGGTCGACATATGTAGCCGTATTTACGGATTTCCTAATTGTATTTTCATTACTAATAAAATAAGAAAATGACACAACAATTAAAAGTAACTCAAATCGAGATTAATCCATAACGAGGGCAAGGGCGCATCAACGCTGACGGGTCTGGGGAAGTACCTCCAGAAAATCGCAGGCAAATAACAAATTCCTACAGGGTTCTTGTGTTTCTGCGTGTCACTGAAGTCACCAGTGGGCCAATTCTGCTAAATAACTGCAACTGCACGTTTACGCCTGTCACTTGAGTCGTGCAGGAATAGTGCAGTGCCGATAGGTGTATTCTACTAAAATATCCTGCACTGTAACTGTGCTGGAACTGCGCGTATGCTGCACTGCAACGGCACTGCAACTACGCTGCAACTGTGCGTATCCTGCAAGTAAACTACTTAAAACCTGAAATGTTGCCATATTTCAATCTAATAAAACTGAATTTTTATTTAATGTTGACTCCTATAGTTTCACTATTGACCTTGTTGCCGGAGTGGAGGTATTTCTAACCGAAAAGATGCTTTACTTAATTAGGTATACCACAAATATCTCCCAAAACAAAGCAAATATAATTCACCGCCTCAGAATATTAATTTCACATCGCAAAAGTTGCTCAAGAGTAACGTTAACAAAACTGTAAGTAAATTCCTTCAAAACATCTGTCACCGGTATACAAATGTCAAAACAATTTATCAGAATACGATTATATTGCAGGAAACGTGCAGTTGCAGTGCAGGTTTTTTAACAGAATAGCGATTCATTTACTGCAACATTCCTGCAACGTCGCTGCTGTCAGATCGTGTAACAGAATGCCGAAACGTCAAAATGTACGCATTTTGACACACGCCGCGCTGCAGTGCAGTTGCAGTTTTTAGTGGAATCGGTCCACGGTAAGCTCCAAAGGCGTTGCTGTGTTAGCAGCAGAGGGAGCACAGCGCGAATGATACATAATGTATTGCAAGCGTTCATAAGCTACAGTAAAACCGTTAAAAATCTATTCGTTTTGCTAAAAAATTAAAACGGATATTCTTAAACAATATTAGCTAAATATGATTTGTAAAAGTGGGCCAAGCTCAAGTAATATGTACATAACAAAATTCACAGCTTGCTATGTTGCGACAATCGTTAAACGCTTTTTGAGTTTCTAATTAGAGTCTTAATGTAAAATCAATAAAGTTAAAGGTCAAAATGATAATAGTATTTATGTCACAGTTTAAATATTACGTACAGCTAAGAGCAGATCACGCTTAACACTCGAAGTGCGATTGTAACTCTTATGATGAACAACATAAGAACGGTACAAAGCTTGAGCTGCACTTAGCTGTAATATACTAAGAAATCTGGCCACAAAATTGAACGGAAAAAACAGAGAAGGCAAATAGAAGTATCCAAAGAAGGCTAAACCTTGTTGACGTTTTTTTGGTTAGTTATTTTGTTGTAAACGTGGTTACAATGACTCCAATTGTTATCAGTAGCATGCTAATACATTCAATTTCTAATAATTAATTTACAATGTCCATACTAAAAGATATGAAAAATCATGAATTTTCCAGACTTGTTACCTGCCAACTCTTATTATACAATAATTTGACAATACGAAATATTACAAATACAAATATCTTTATTACTACCGTGATTTGCTAATATTAATTAAACTGATCGTTTTCTGAATTGCTTGTACGAGTTACATGTGTACCTACTTCAATTCAGAAAATAATTACTTGCATAAAATACATAGGTACTTAAAAGGGTGACACCGCATATATTCCCCTCTTGGCAAAAATCTGACTAACATACAGACAATATATTTAATAGCGGCTAAATGTTTTTGCTTTGTTACTCACTTATTATTTATTATTCACAGTTAATTTTTAAACACGCACATGCATGTTTTACACTTTACTAATCACCACACTAGATGTAATCCACACAAACCCAATCTTCCCTGTCTGATTAAAACCTAAATTGTGTAACAATTTTGTATGACAATACATATTAATGTTTTATTTTCAGCTGATGAATGAAACATACCTCCGTAATATGTTTTAATTTAATTTACTAACTTTCTCATTTTTATAATCCTTAATTTTGTATATTTATAGTAAATATATTGTCAAAGGAATTATAATAGAATCTGTTATGATACACATAACATGTTCTGTTATTATATTGTATTCTATTTCCATATTAATATATTATTATTTATTATCAATGATGATTAATAATAATAGAGGTATTAAAATACTGTGCCATTAATTTTCCTTATACGATTACATCGTCATTGAGAATAAATCTAGCGACGTGTCTTATAGTTGAAAATAAATTGGTACGGCAGAATTCATTTCAGAAAGCTCCATAAATTATCATGATACATGCATACTTTTTTGTTCTAACTTCAATTATTCCGTATACATTTCATATCAAAGCTTTTCTTTTTCATTTTGCCCTACAATTTTTTTTTACTTTATTTTTCTTTGTATTTTCTGTGTAAATAATATAGAACTTGGCTGCAACGTTTTTGGAGAATCAGCATGCACCTATTTGGTTAATGTAGTATTGTCTTCTTCATTCGTTGTATTTCGTTTGGGCTCATCTTTTCATACTGTTGGTCAAGGGATCGTCTTTGGTTTATGTTGCGGTTCACCTGTTCACAAGTTCATCCTGTTTGTGTATAGTAAAGAACGAAATTTCAATCGGTACTTTGGCGGCATAGCCACTAACAAACAGTCTTTCATTGCACCCTATGGTGGTGCTAATCATCAATCACGCATTCAAACTAACGCGTATAGCGAAATATAAAAATTCACAAAAGGGGTCACTTCCCTGGAGTCTTACTCGAGCAAGGGGTTTCTGACTCGAAACTCGCAGTGATGCGTGATGATGATGAAATTTCAAGAGCGAGAGAGACAATGATACAAATTAATGATATTAATTTAGAGCGTTTCATTTCGACAAGTTTCATTTCAATAACTATTTCTTTTAAATTTAATTATATATTTTTATAACATATTTTATCATATATATCAAGCTCGTATGTAGCATGCTTGTATTTAGAAAACTTATAACAATTTTACTCTCAATGTATTGTGACAATTATGATGTGATATTAAAAAAAAAATAACACTTTTTCCATGAATTTAAAGACATGAGCGCGACAGCAGCGTATTTCTATGACACAGTACAGAAGTTTTCGCATTTAACTCTAAATAACAAGTAATTTGTTATGTTATCACGCCACAGTCGTATCATAGTCAAAAGATACATTTGCTGAATTACAGTAAATTGGTGAAAAATACAACAACAACAATTATTATATAACAGCTTCCAAATCTAATTCAGTATCCAAATGGAATAGTTTGGTTATGATTACGTATCAAATGCCTATTAGTATGGTTCGGGAACAATAGCTGTGCTTTCAATTGGTACGAGTAGAATACATTTAATAACTTGAAGAAAATAAAGAACTTCTTAATATAATTAAAATAAAGGACAGATCATTAAAATATTTTAAATATCATCTGTTCTTAACAGATAACAAGTCTGCCTTTATATTGAGTAATATTATTTATATTGGCGCTGACTATTGCTTGTAAGAATGCTATCCTGTTCCTGTGATAAGTTCAGATTCATTTCCATAATCGCAAAATGGTTGTGTTCTTTCGATATTTGTGTCTATTTTCTAATTATTCATACATCTTCTATTCGAAACTCTTTTCTAATCTGGCTCTTTATTAACAGTAGCAGTACCTATAGTTTTAAAATTTCATGGTTCTTCAATTCTGTTAAAACAATACTTACCGCAATTCAGTTTCACATTTTTCATGTAAATGTAAAATAAAATCATGGTAAGTTCCATAAGTCTATTAGAATCTCTGTCCTCTATGTAACCTTCTTCTGTAGAACTAATTGACGATGTTTCTTTAACTGCATTGTGTAATGTCAGTCGGTGATGGCTTTCCATCGTTGTTGATGATGTTCCTGATGATGATATGGTTTCCAGCTGATCTCCAGTCGACACAGCAAGCGGACGTGGATGAAATGGTCCATAACCTTCTTCTATGGATACAGGGATTATATAAGGAGAAGCAAAGGACAGGTCTGCAGTAGAATAATTTAGAATTAATATGTTATTAATTTGACAATGTTTTCAACGATATTGTCGGTGAAGAGCGATCATGTAGATTTTGATACTTTATAAAGCATGATGAAATAATAGATTGGATTGCAAAATATTGTGAAATAAATATTTAAGTATCTACCATAAGAATACGTATTAAACTTTAAACCTTTTAGTTTTAGAACAAGCGATATAATGTTAGAAAATAATACCCCGAACTCTGTAATATTTTCATAGTTAGTCGGCTAGTTGCTAGTTGTCGTTTAATATAAATGCAATACAAAAGAAACGTAACTACACACAGTTATTTAAATACCACTATCTCAATAATCTAATCTAATCAAGGCAATGCCTAAATCTGCCGCAAACATTCTCAAACACTATTTCATTAAATCCCCCCTGTAAATAAACACCACGCATACGTTATCTCGCGCAACATTAAAATAAATATATTCATATCTGATTTACTTATTTCAGCACGACAGTATTTTGGAGGAAAACCTGAGAAGCCACGTCCATTCGAACCTGCGAGCTATCTGCCACCAACCGGTTATCCCCCAGCAGGAAACAGACCAACTCCATCTTACAATGAAGGGCCTTCTACTCCATCGGGCCCAGGGTATCAACCATCTCAGCCTAGCCAACCTGGACAGCCTATCTATCAACCAAGTCAGCCATCTTACCAACCAAGTCAACCAACACAACCATCTTACCAACCCAACCAACCAAGTCAACCATCTCAGCCAAGTCAACCGCCTTCATATCAATCAACACAACCGGCTTATCAACCTAGCCAACCATCATATCAACCAAGTCAACCGTCTTATCAGCCAAGCCAACCATCTTATCAGCCTAGTCAACCGACTTATCAGCCTAGTCAACCGACTTATCAACCCAGTCAACCGGGTCAAACAACATATTTGCCGAGCCAACCAAGCCAGACAAGTCAACCTTCTTACCAACCCTCCCAACCTAGTCAACAAACCTTCCCATCATACACATCCAGTCAGCCAACACAACCTGATTCAAATACTCAGCTACCTTATGAACCCCAACAAACGGAAGAACCCCAGTTACCATCAAGACCAGATAGTGAAGATAACCCTTCAAGTCCATCCACAGATGACGAAGACCGTCATCCACCACACATTCACGCTATCACTGTCGACTGTGGTAAGGAAATGATGACTATCAACATTGAATTCAACAAAGCATATAACGGAATCATTTATTCTCAAGATCATTTCAACGACCAAGAATGTGTCTATGTCAGAGAAAATTCCAATCAAGTCAAATTTTCATTCACTGTTAGCTTAAATACTTGTGGTACTAGATTCTACAGCGATTTCCAGAACGAAGGTCAGGCATATCTCGAAAATGTCTTAGTATTGCAAAATGAACCAGGTATTCAAGAAGTTTGGGATCACATTCGCAGAGTAAGATGTTTATGGGAAGGAAATCTGACTAAACAACTGGTGTCTTCTCTCAGTGTAGGAATGTTGAATCAGATCACAAGTAACTTCAGTGGAGACACAGCGATGGCTAGATTAGATATACAAATAGGACGTGGACCATTTGCCCCTGAGGCAAATGGATTGGTCAAGATTGGAGAAACAATGACGTTAGTTGTCACTGTAACTGGAGATGCTGGTTTTGATATCCTTGTAAGAGAATGCGTAGCTCGTGACTCACAAAATAATCAAGTTGTACCTCTAACAGACAGTAATGGCTGCGTTCTGAAACCTAAATTATTTGGAGCCTTCCAAAAGACAAGAGAAACTGGCAATACAGGAGCTTCCATTATTGCCTATGCCTTCTTTAATGCATTCAAGTTCCCTGATGAAATGGATCTGATTATTCAATGTGACGTAGAGTTATGCAAAACTGATTGCGATGTATGCCCTTCACCTGGTAGCTATGAACCAAAGAGAAGAAGGCGAGACGTTGTCCATGTAGGAAATAGAACTGTTGAGCCATCAACGACGATCAGTAAAGGACTAAGAGTAGTGTTTGCTGAGGATTTACCAACAGAACCTGGTTTCTGCATGTCTTCTTCGGCTGCTCTTTGGGGATCAGTTTTAGTATTACTAGGATCTCTGTTAAGCAGCGTCATGGTATCATTGTGTTGGATGAGATCTAAAGCGTCTCCTAAGTTTTCGTAAAGCACTGGAATATATTTAATCAATTTTTGTTTATCAAAATGAAAAAGCGAAATCTTTTTATGCTATAAGTAAAGCAATACACCAAGCGTAAAATTCACAAGTTACAGGACAAGAAAAATAAGATACGGTCTGTCCACTGTCCAGTTTCGAATGATGAGCTAAAACCCTGAGAGATTTTGTTCATTTTTACTTATAAATATTACGAAGTACCTATCGCTTTACTTTCGAAATTTACAGTCTTCATTCATTTATACAATTTATGAGGCTGTAGAATTAACGAAGATATTAATAGGTATTTAATATGATAGTAAAAATGTTGTGACATTTGAAAAATGATTCGAGATTTCAACTGTAGTTATTAGTATTATGTTTTAGGAATATAATGTATGTAGGTACAGTATGTACATATTTGCTTGTAAAAACTGCCATAGTATTTAACATTATTATAAATTGGAATATTTTTTACATGTCGCTTCATTTTCAATGTATAATTTCAACGTTTGTTGTTGAATGTTTTGATTTATCATTTTGAATAATTTATATTTAATTCGCCGCTGATTAAAATTAAATGCGTTTTCACATTACTACATTAAAAGATACACAAATTACAATGTATTTTTAAGGTTTGAGTGCGTAGCTGAAAGACCACAATTGATCATTTATATATTTTCTATCTAACTATGTCATAGTAGTAGCTATACGTCCCGTATCACGGATACTCAGCGTATTCCACTGATGCTGAGCGATCATATGGATCTTACTCGTATTAAAGTTTGAATCGTACACCGAAAACATACACCTGAAAATTAAAATATTAGGCTGACCACATGCATTTTACATCGTATAATAAAATCAACTAAATAATCGTTACATGGATAAGTATAAGTACCCATAATGAAAAAACTACAAATTTAATTAAATAAACCTGTTACGATGGAATAATGTTTCTTGTAACGTTGCAAGGGTAATGTATAAGTTTTACCCACAACTTATGCATTACCCATGCAAAGTTTGCAGGGTTAATTTGTTAGAACCTATATTTTCTATTTGAAAAAGCAAATTTTTCCTAGTCTATTCATATTCTAGAAGGTTCAAACTAATATTTATGCGTTCAGTGATCAAAATAATTCCAACCTCAGTCTCGTCAGCGACAACACGTTCATTTTAGAATTACGAGTTGCTAGACGTGAATTAGTTGCAGACCCCGACTTCAACCGCGTGCATCTTCTTTTTCTACTTTTTTCTTTTCCTTGGTTTCTAAGGATCAAATCATTATGTTGAATAGTCTATAACCTTCCTCATGAATTTATCTATCAAGTGTAACAATATTCTTTTTTAATCCGACTGATAGTGCAAGAAATTAGCGCATTCAAACAAACAAACTCTTACGCTTTCTATCTTAATATAGAAGAGGAATTGCTAAGTATCTGTATGCTTGCCTCATGTGTTAATTGTAAACTAAAAAAACCATAGTTCTGATGCAATATACATGAAGGAATAACTATTTTGAAATATTTGTATTATAATTTCAAATGTAGATTTTTTAATTACGCAAGTGAATGGAAATGCTTTATTCCAGTGATAGCCGTGAAAGTATTGTACAGCAGTGAACAATGATTATTTGTAAATAGTAGATTAAGTTTAAGTTAAATAAAGTTTCATAAAAAAGTTTTTGTTGTTCTTCTTTATCGTAATTATAATAATAGCCTTTAAATATGAAAGCGATGAAACGCGCTGATAAATATTTGTTTTGTTTTATATTTAATTACATAAAAAAGAAAAACAAAAGAAGCGAAATATAATTAGTAAAATACATTATATTAATAATAATATAATGTATTTAACTTGTCATTTTTCGCTTCTTTATTTTTTTGAGGTTCTTTAGGTGTGTTATGAAAAATGATGAGAGTGAAATATTAAGATGCGCAAGTATCACGGTAACACAAAAGTAACAGGTTGAAGCTGCCCGCTAAACCGCTCTTCAAGCACTATAGCGAAGCATGCTTTTGTATTGTTATGCCTCAAGTTTGAAGGTAGCAGATGTGATCGTTAAGTAGTTGAATAAATTTGTAACAGATGGCGCTTTTCTTACGCGCTACACATGTAAACCCTTGGAGTAAATTGGAAATGCTTGGTATAAAATGAAAATTTATAAGAGGTAACCTCTTTATTTAATGATACCAAGGAAGTATAACTTCTCACGCGCGTACATAAGTACACGAGATTTGATTTTAAAATTCAATGCAATAGCAAGTTTTTTGTTTGGAATTATGGTGTTAAAATACTCGACGTAGGAAACAGCTGTTTACTACAGCGAGAGCATTCACCCCCAAACGGCAGGTCGCCCGCTTAGCTTTCATATCGCACTGTTCGCAATACATTGCGTTGTGGAAAATTAACAAAAAAAATTGTTTTTTGATGAAAATTAACAAAAAAAATTGTTCCTGGACAAATGTCGTATTACATACATCAGGGGTTGGTATGCTGAATACATAGCATTACTTTTTGACGAACTGATTTATCCATCCATCCACATCAACCCTTACTCATCCCACTGCAGGGATACAGGTCTTCCTTCAACCGAAGGGGTTTAGAGTACGCTCAAACGCGAATTGGCGGAGGCCAGTGTTTTCAAGCCGCCCCAACGCCAATGACTTAGCTTAACAACTGTCATCTATCGACAACAGCCGGGACCGACGGCTTAACGTGCCCTCCGAAGTACGTAGAAACGCTGCGATCGCTTGTTGCTCACAACAAAGAAAACTTCTGCCAAGAATTTGGTAGTATACCATTCGGCGTTGAAGCTTCTTTGGTTCTGTAAAGGAATTGACGCCAGGTAGCCAGTCAAATTGAAAAAACTCGCGATCAAAATCTTCCCCACGCTTCTAATTTGCTTCACTTTGGTAGGCGTTGATTCATTTTGAAACACCCAAACCGTCGACTGGCGCTTCGTTTCTGGATCGTATGGATAAATCCAGGACTCATCACCTGTAATAATGCCGTAAACATGCCGAGACGAGCCTGCTTCAAATTTATTAATCATATAACGGCACCATTCCACCCAGCGTGAAACTATCCTCCTCCCTCACGCGAATATGCAAGTGTGAATCTCGTGAAGGCTTCCTGATCCAATCTGCAGTATATGCTGAATCTCCTGATACGTGACTCGTGTATTGTCTTGGATTACATTTTACACTACTAGCACGTTTTCTTCCGTAATACCCGTCAAAGGGCGACCACTTCTTTCTTCATCCCCTAAAGTTAGTCGACTGCGCTTGAATTCGTTATACCAACGATACACGATTGCTTTGGAAGGACCTTGATGCTTGATGCCATTTGAAGTTTATCATACAATTCGTCGGGTTTCAGGCGGCACTTGATAATATAGCGCGAAAATGTTCTGGCGCCGATCCATTTTTCAATGAGGCACGATAAATTAAATTAGCTCGCAAAAAATGCAGAGGGAAATTTTGAAATCGGAACGTACCTAGTTTTACTTATAAATAATCATATGTCCAAATAGATTATAACTGGCCAGTCTCTCATACATAAAAACTTTAAAAGCAATACTTTCTGAGTGGCCTGGTATAATAAGTGCCCCCGGTGCTGTAATCCGCATAACAATGAATGCCATCAATTGACAACATATCATTGATATGCAGCAGAAACAGCGTCGGAGACAGTACATAGCCCTGAGGGGCTCCAGAATTGATATCAATACTATCGAAGCATCCACCGTCAATCACGACTTTTGTGCATCTGTTGGATAAAAAGCTGGCAACCCATTTCCCGGTATTCTCGTTGGAGAATGAACCAGTTGCGAGAAACCTCTGGCCTATGCCAGAGCAAATTCGTGAGCAGATTTCCCCACGTAGTCAGTGCGCAGAAAACCAAGCCACTTGGCATGATGGGCATTAAAATCTCCCAAAAGCATTAACTCCGCGGAGGGATACTGTTTGATGACACTGTCAGTCGCCATTTGCAGGTGCTCGAATAACCGAGCTGTGCCTGTATCACGTTATGGCACCTGTAAAGGCACGCGTAGATTTGGATGTGGCCCCAATAATCCACATGTAGGTAATATCGACAAGTCTTCTAGATGGTGCAATCGGCGACAAAAAATATCCTCCCGAACGAATGAGCATACCTTGGCATGACCCACATATAAGTGCTCTAGTTTGTAATGCTAGTAAGAGGTGCCGTCAGTGAGGATATTTGTGTCTCCATGAGGAAAAGAATGGTCGGCCGCGCGGTTTCTAGGTGACGATGGACTGCGTTGATGTTTGAGTGTAAACCCCTGATGTTGCAAAAGTCCACATACGTTGTGGAGGGGGTAGCCGCTGTGGAACCGTTTTTCTTTTTTTGTTTTGCCATGATGCGTGATGAGCTGATGAGGTAAAAAAAATAAGAATTCGGTGAATGAACAAGGTGAAGGACAAAAGCGCAGTGTCTTTGACCATGGTACAGTGCGGGTTATGCGATATGCGGCGGGCGGACCCCCGGTCCTCCTCTGCTGCAGTAGCAGCCGGGTCCATTCCGGTCTCCTTCTCCGGCACTACCACAGCAAAAGGGGCTTTAGGTTGGCGGTTCTGCCTCCCGGGGTGGAGATTAAGTATTCCAAATGAGGTGGAGGTACTTATTACTAATTAACAACGGAGGCTCTGATAAAAGGGAGCGCTCGGATTTATTGGTAATCATCACTTGCTTTGCGGTGAATACCAGAATACCAGAAAAACATCCGACGAAATCGGCACGTCCACGAATTTATATTTCAAATGTCATGTGACCTATCCTAAGAAAGGTTTGGTTTTGCTTCTGAGTTGTGGAGGTCTTATGGCAGTCTCTTCATGTTAAAAATCAGTATTTTCAAAACATTGATCGAAGATTCAAAGTCAAAGTAAATTTATTGTGACCCACATGTAGGGTCGACCTCAAAAGTCCATATAGAACGAGCGAAAGAAATCCTCTGTACACGCTGGGGGGCGGTTGTCACGCACGCACTTACACAAATAACAAAACAATCACACGTTACACGTTACCGAGAAATTAACGAATAAGATACAGTACCGACGGAGATAGCGATACTCTATCTACATAGCAACGAATGAATAACATCTATAATTTCACCGATTCAATTACCGACAGTTGTGGTCAATGGTAAAAAAACAACTCAAACTTATCGCCACGCTCGGGAGCCTGTGGTTCAAATCTCAGCTTAGCAGTCAAATTTTATGATAAGACTTTGTTGTTTTCTCTTTTAAGAAATCGTTCAATAATCATCTCACATTGTTTAATATAAAACTAAACCGTCATATCATCAAGCAGTCAACAGTAGCCGGTTAGCTGAGACTTGATAACAGCCACAGTACTCTTGAGTAGGTAGGGTAGTAAGAAGTAAAGTTATTCTCTTACAGTGGGTTAGTAAAAATATGAAAAAGAGTTAAGTAGGTTAGGTTAGGTTAGTCACTATACAAAGATATTTTAAATTTGTCGTTACTAGTTCGCTAGCGAGAATGGTTGTGTGTCTTCGATTGTAATTATTTACATCACTGTTTCAAATATCCAGGCAAGTATGCACATAAAACACGCATTATTGCGTTGCATAATATGGGATATAATAGCAGTGAGAACCCAGTGGATAAAGAACCGGCATAGTGAACACATCCCCGGTTCGAATGTTGGTGGGAGCATGTACAGCTAAGTGCAGCTAAAGCTTTACGCTTTGACCTTTGCGCTATTCTTATGCCGTTCGCAATAAGAGTTACAATCGCACTTCGAGTGTAAAGTGTGATCTGTTCTTAGCTGTACCATTAAATTCGTATTTTCGGATTTATGAACATATTATATTTGTAACTATCACTTGTTCGGCGGTGAAGGAAAACATCATGAGGAAACCCACTCGACCAAGAAATTATATTTCGAAAGACGTGTGGCCTTACCTAATAATGATTTGGTTTTTCCTCTGAGCTGTGGAGGTCTGAGGGCAGTCGTTCCATGTAAAAATCGGCATCTTCGCCAAATCCTTAGGCTTAGGTAGCTGACCGCGCCAATCCTAGTGGATTAGGCTAAAAAGAAGAAGAATATGTGATGTAATATAACTCACATTAGTAATGCTAGACGGATTTTACTGTATTTTCTTGTTTGTGTCAATATTTCGGTGTATATGATATATATTGATTATAATAATTTCTAATAAATAAATATAAAATAATAAATTATATATCGTAGCTGTAAAGTGATTAACGTATAGCCTTTTTGATTAGTAATCTATAACAAGTTTATGTTAATTTGGTTTTATTGGATCACCGTTAAACGTTGGGTGACACGTCACGAAGAGGAATATAATGCTTCGACTCGGCCGGGAAGTGTGGTCGTCCCCTTTCTTATCAATAAGTCCACAGAGGAGATTGATATGTTGACAATTTGATAACAATGGCTTCTCGTCGACTGCAGAGTTTGCGTATTTGTGTGACAGCTTGGTATCTACCGCACGTCGAGCCTTGCATAGGAAGGGCTTGCATCATTGAAAGCTTGCCAAAAAAAAACACATTTTACCGAGTTTCATACCGCGCCTTTATTAAATAATAATTTTAGAATGAAAAAAATGTAAGTAACTAATATCTTATGCAGGTATTTAAAATTAACATAACGTGAAATTATATGCGATTGTTGAATATAAAATATAGATTTTATTACATTTTAATATTCAATGTGTGTAAGGATTTTTAATAAAATACCGAAGAATGTTAAATCTTTACAAAATCATGATCAATTCAAACGATTACTTAAAAAGATATTGATTGCAAAATGTTATTATACAATTGACGAGTTTTTTAATGATGATCGAATATGTTAATGTAAAACATCCTGTATTAGATATAAAGTAGTTATTCAGTTAAATCATGTATTTGTATTAGTAAACGAAATACATAAAATTATTTAAAACTTTATAACTTCGAGTTGGTGTGCCGGTGTGTACGCAGGGTTCATGTTTGTGGCTAATTTTGATAAATAAGAACCATGTACAACATGATATGCAATAAATAATTTGAATTTGAATTATAGGCCACGTAGAAGGGTGCAACATAAGTATCGTATTGTTTTTTTTTTGTTATATAAATTATACGGTAACCCCGCCGCCCGTGCCGAATTATAAATAATATCATAAATTTTATTATTATAAGGTTTAGCCTCAATTTATCATTTCGTCAGGAAAACGATTGTTTTGTATTGTGCTTAAAATGTAATAAAAAAAATATTACTTTATATCTAGTTTTTTATTATTACATATTATGTTGATCTGTTTTTGATTTGTATAGGAGAAATGCACGATAAATGACTAAATTATTATATGACTGATAATAAAAAAAAATATTATTAATTTAAAATTAAATATATTGCAAGTTTCGAACTAATATGATTGTCTGTTTCTTAACCAATACTCCAGAATCTGCCATCAACGAATAGACGAAATATTAATATGCTTTTAAAATGTAAAGTTAGCTAAGTACACACTTATTCAGTAAAAAATATTTTGAACTCAGCGTCGTCCCCGTAAGGTTGAAAATATCAGTATAGAAGATAATAATGAAAAATATTTTGAACCTAAATGCAGTTGTTTTAAGGTTGACAATATTGACCTAAATGTCTGTCATGTTATTAACAGAATGATGCTTATTGGTGTTCACGCGAGTTCAACCTGTAAGCTATGTATGCATTTTTGACGCCGACATTAAAACATGCAGAGATGACGACAAATCGTATTCCTTGATAAAAATCGAAGTAACGTTATATATCATAAATTCATTTTATCAGTAGGAAAATTAATTTAATTATCTTTTTTTTTTAGTATTTTTAAGAATTTTTAAGTATTGTAGATTCCCCTAAAATAGATAAATTTCGATTAGCTCAATAAAGGATATCGATAAGTGATGATACCGCCCCAAAAACCGTCCCAATACAAAGTCAATTGGAGCGCGTATGGCGACCACTGAAAAACAACAACTCGATCACTATCGCCAGTTAGGGTTAGGGTTAGCAGCTCTGCTTACACAGCTTGCTCTTATTTACTTATTGTGCAAAAGCAGCTCTGTAGATCATCGCGTTTCTTTTTGAAGTTGTTTATTTTAACTGTCACATGAATGGTCATTGGGACTTTGTTGTAGATTCGAATAACATTACAGAAGAATCTTCGCCAAATCCTTAGGCTTATGTAGCGGACCCTCGAATCCTAATAGATTAGGAAACAGGATAACGCTAGGAAGAAGCAGCTCTCGTAAAAGACTAGAAGGGCGTGTCAAAACAGCCCTGGTTTGCTTTACTACTTGATCAAACGACACAGCCGAAAGAGAAGTAAGGCACATCGAAGCAGTCCAACTGAAGAAACAAGTCTAAAGTCACAAATATACACATACAATTCAAAAAATATGGGTTGCACTCCGGGAGTGCCGGCAGAAGTGAAAACTTGAACATTAACGTTGTGCATTTTTGAATATTTTGGAATGGGTAGGGAATCATTTCGTACGAATTGCTTCATTTATCAGTACAAAAGTACTATCATGTATGTGGTAAAATACAATATTCATTTATTGCGCTATCGTGCGTACACAAACATGACAATTTATATTACATTAAAAATTTAACACTTGAGAACTATTACAATTATTTTACATTAAAAAGTTTATCTCTCAGAAAAATCAACTTTCATCCATAATTTCAACGACTCTTTCACCATCATCATCGCCAATCTCTAAAACTCAAACACACACGCACACTCGCGAAAGCGCCCTGCGCCGCTTAAACCAAACAGCGCAGCGATGTTGATAAACTACGTTGAACGAAACGCGTAAGCGCCAAGAATTTCATGACGCTTACAACGTTTTGGTCGCGAGAAAATAATGCCCAAATGAACGATCTAGCGCTTCATGTTTTAATTGTTTAACTAGAGGTAACTAATATTTTAGCGCTGCAGCGAACTTAAGTTCTAATTTTCACCAAAATCTTACGGTCAGGGTCACGTGTCCTGACGCGAGTTTAACATTTTTTACTCATCCCAAAAAGTGCACAACGCCGCTAAAGAAGTTTTCACTTCAAAAATAACGTCCACACGTTGTCACCTCCACTGTTAATACATGAAGACTCCTCTCACAGTGCGCTAACGATACAACTTGTATTTAATACCTAAAGTTACAACATACATTAGAGGAGCCGTATCTTGTTTGCCACTTGATATTGTAAAAAATATACTTCTTCTTATTTGTTGTACGTTATTTATCCCATCATTGTCTCTGCTATTAACATACGGATATGTTTTACTACTTCTATAAATTACGTATGTAAATAAAAGATAATATCGTACAAGCGAACATCTTTGTACCGAAACAATTCTAGTTCCGACACTGTGAAGAATAGATGACGGCAGAATATGGAAGCAATTGAGTTAAAGTCATCTGCGTTTATAGTACAACTTTTATCTACATTTTGCGGTTAGTAACTAAACCATATATTGAACGAAGTGCTTGGGTAAAATTCAAAAGTTGTATCGTAAATATTCTTCGGAGATAATCATTGCATTCATTAAAGTTTTACTCAAAAATTTCTTTAAATTGAATCAATAAGGAAAACTGTGGGCCGTATAGGGAAGATCGCTCAACATGCTATGGAAAGGGCTGTGGTCATGGTTTTGTTGCCTGATGTAATCACAAATGACGATATCAGCAGTAGAACTAAAGTAACTGACATAGTCCAAAGGATTAGCAAGCTGGACAGGCTACGTTGCTCGTAGAATCGGCAACCGCTGGAGTAAAAAAGTCTTGAATGGCGACCCCTTACGCATGCTGCACGGAACGACTCCCCACTAGATGGAGTAACGACCTCAAAAGATCTGTAAAGAGTTGATGGATACAGGTAGTTCAGAATCGAGGCGAGTAGCTCCCCCAGAGGCCTATGTCCAGCAGTGGACTAATATGGTCTGAAATGATCAATAATGATGATTAGTCAAGAAATTTGTGAGTGTGTGATTCTGAGTTTTGTTTTCCTGCCTTGGAAATAGGAAATATCAATTATGCAGTCCAAAAGTGATAGCAGCAATTTCTATGGGGTCGGACGAATGAAAATTTCCATAACAACTACCATAGCCTTTATACACTTAAGTGCCAACCCACGTATTATCACTATTTTAGCCTTCATGAAGAACCCCATGTTGTAGTCTTTTGAGAAAAACGGTAGATTTTGGAGCATTTTTACTCTTCAGAGTCAATAGAAACTGTAAGTCTGTCTGTCATAACAATGACTGCCATAGTTGTCAAAGCACAAAATTTCAAAAATAAAACCTTGAACCAATCAAACAATAAAAAATTTATTGTGTCCTTCCAGTGTGTTTTCTAGCATGTCAAACAGGCTTCGTCTGTGCTTGGCCATCAGGGACCATAGCAATGTTCAAATCAAACGAGACAGTACTCTCTGCTCCTATGACCGATATAGAGGTTTCCCTACTGGGTAGTTTGCCAAACGTCGGAGCATTAGTAGCGACGCCATTTTGTGGTTATGCCTTCAATACCTTTGGCAGGAAATATGCCACGATGCTATTTGGATTGCCTTATGTGGTAAGTGTTTAACAAACATTTATTAGGTCAACTAGTACCGATTGTTACATGTCCTTAAAATTTGGCCACTGAGCCTGGTGACAATACAATAACAATGTTATGGAACTGTTCTGGTGATGAAATTCAAACGTATGAATTATAATTTTCTAACAATTCCACAGTAATTCTATCTAATTTGGTTAGACGGGTCTTGGTCTCTTGGAAACCTAGAGTAATTTATAGACTTTTATGTGTTTGCTAAGTTTTGGCTATTGCAAATGCTTTCTAGCGTTATCCTTTTTCATTATTAGAATTAACGGGGTCCGCTATCTTAACTTAAAGATTTGGCGAAGATACTGATTTTCACGTGGAGCGACTACCATCAACCCCCCACAACTCACAGGGAAATATTAAACTTTTTTTAGGTTAGGTGACATGTCTTTCTAAATACAATTTCTTGGACGTGTGGATTTCTTCTCGGTGTTTTCTTTCGCCGCCGAGCAAGTGACAATTACAAATATGTACATACATCCAAATTTATATATCACGTCATATATATATCCTGGTTTGTTCATAAATCTATGTACTTTATTTTATCTTTTCAGCTAGCATGGGTTATAATATCTCTTTCCAATAATGTTATATGTATCCTCATAGCGATGACCATAGGAGGGATCGGTATAGCTGGACAAAATGTGTCACTAATATTCATAACAGAATTATCCCATGACTCAATCAGAGGAAGTATGGCTGCATGTTCCATGACAGGGTACATTATAGGTCTTCTGATAGCTTATGTCTTTGGAGGATATTTGACGTATCATCAAGGTGTTTATACGAACTTGACATTGTCTGTGCTGGCTATATTTTTACTTATGCTACTTCGCGAAACACCTGCTTTTCTGATACTCGTTGGGAAGGAAGAGGTAAGATTTATGCTATATTGTTTATATAGATAGTCATTAAGTGTCCTCGCGGGCACATTTTCAAATATAATTTAATTATATCTCATTCAATTGTCCTATGTTATTATTTTTTTTAATCTTAATAGATTCAGACGTGATTTTGCGAAAGTCAAAATTTACATGCAATTTGATCTAACCTGCCTTGCGTGCTTCCGCCACCAATTAGTTCATACTAGCGCCGGCCGGCACCCACCCTGCTGCCTGCATGGCTGTTCCGCATGAACTAATTGGTGTCTTTTTTAATCTGCTAGAGAAGCAAGTAACCAAGCCCTGTGTAATTTACGCGATCATTTTAAGCTAATTTCCTAGGTCGGTACGGTTAGTTAAAAAATTTCAAAATTGGCATGAAGGTTGATCGTAAGGCGTATGTTAGATACATCTGAAAACCGGAACTCATCTATGATATTGGATGAATTTCTTAATGTGTACATTTTCAAGCACAAAGTATCAAAGATTAAGTTTCCATTAATTAACGTGATGCCTTAGTAGCCGAAATAATTAAAGTGAAACTCAATATATTAAATACTAGTTGCTGCCCGCGGCTCCGCCCGCGTAGAGTCAAATAACGTAGCCTGTGTGTTAATCATAATCTATCTACTTGCCAAATTTCATTCAAATCCGTTCAGCCGTTTAGGCGTGAAAGAGAAACAAACATCCATCCATATATACAAACTTTCGCATCGATACAGATAAATAAAATTGGAGTGTCTGTTTGTAATATTAAAATAACCGCTTTTTACTAAATGCATATGGATATATACACGGTACATATACCAAAATGAATATTTTTTCAATTTTTGTCTGTCTGTCTGTCTGTTTGTTCCGGCTAATCTCTGAAACGGCTGGACCGATTTTGACGGGACTTTCACTGGTAGGTAGACGACTGTTGAGAGCACAATATAGGGTACTTTTTATCCCGTAAATATTTAGGGTTCCTGCGTAAAATATGAAAAACTGTTAAAATTAGGGGGAAATATCTTCCCCTTCGGGGGACTTTGCAAATTTATTTTTATTATTTTCATAGAATACGTATTTTTTGTGACGTAAAATAACTACGCATTTTTTATGTAATAAAAATAAAATAAATATACGTTGCCACCCGTAAAGGTTAAAAGATCGCGCTATATGAAAATTGAATCGCTCTATGGTTGCATCTAAGACTCTGAACTTTGTTTTTTTTTTAAACAGAAAGAATTTGAGGTCTTTAGAGAAATAAAGGCTACTAAAAGCCAAATCTCATGCGTGCGAAGCCGCGGGCTTCAGCTAGTATATAATATTTGTAGGATGTATGTATGGTTGTAAGTGTAGTAATTATGATGAGATAAAGTCCACCATAACTACTCGTACTAAACGTTTCAACCGATTTAGATGTTTTAGGTATCGTTGGAATCCTTATCCGTTATCCCGGGTAACATAAGCCAGTTCATGTTATAATGAAAACAATATAGCGAATGATATGCATCATATAGTGCAGGTAATCAAAAAAAGTGTTTCAAAATCTATCAAAATAAAGGGTTTTTATTCAAAATGTGGTCTCACAAATATATACAAGTCATTTGTTCAATAGATTTAAATTCTTTCAATTAAAAACAATACAATCATTTAACTTTGTACCTAATTATAAATTTAGAGGTTTTTAGAAATAATAACAGATGTGGTTTTTTATATAATAAATATTATTGTTAATTATTAGATTTTATTTCATTGGACCATCCCTTAACATCAGTGAATGTTGGTGTCGCATTTATAAGTTCCCAGTGAATTCGATGGCTTAGTTGCGCCTGCCATTCTACCCGATCACGCAGGATAAGTACCGTCGATCTCTGTCTGTTAATGGATGCATTTATCTCGAGCTTCTCCGGGCTGCGGAGGGCACGTTAAGCCGTCGATCCCGGCTGCAGCCGATATATGACAGTCGTCAAGCTTAGCCAGTGACCTTCGAGCGACTTGAAAACACAGGCCAATCAACTATCAACACTGCCAATCCGCAGCAGCGTACTTGGAGTATGCTCTAAACCTTTTCGATTGAAGGGTGACCCGTATATCTGCAGTGGGAGTTACAGTTTCTTTTCAGTAATCCGAAGTGAAAATATTGTTTCAAAGATTACGTTTTTCTCACTTGAACCCTAAAAGTTACTACGTGAACTACCTATAAGTAATGGCTAAACGTTAAAAATTACTCTTTTTTTATACAGGAAGCAGCAAAGTCCATAGCATTTTACAACAGATTCGACGTGACCTCTAGAGAGGTGGAAAACGAAATAAAGCGGATCAAAATACAAGTTGACCCCAGATTAGAGAAGACGCTTGAAAGACAAAATGGTAACTAAGATAACTTCTTACAGGTCATCAAACGTAATTATTGTTTATTTATTATCTGTCTATAACTTCTTGAGTCGTTGCGCGTGTCATTCTAACCAAACACGCAAGTTAAGCAACGTCTACCGCAGCCTGTCTATGGATGGGTTTATCCATCTCGAGTTTCTCTTTGCTTCGGAGGGCACGTTAAGCCGTCGGTCCCGGCTGTTGTCGATAGATGACAGTCGTTAAGCTAAGTCAGTGGCCCTCGGGCGGCTTGAAAACACTGGCCTCCGCCAATCCGCATTTCAGCAGCGTGGCGGAGTATGCTCTAAACCTTCGGTTGAACGGAGAGCCGTATTCCTGCAGTGGGATGAGTAAAGGTTGATTTGGTGGGATCTATAACTTCACGCCAAATCCCTTCCCAAAGGGTTAGGCAGAGAGAACCGAGGTCCTCATCACTCGATCCTTACACACCTCACTCGCTTCTTTAACATTCATTGCTCTTCTCATGCACGCTCGCCGGTTTCTAAGGCTCCTGAAATCATCTTCTGATAGAACACGATCAATTTGGTCATGGTAGGTAAGTCCTCGGCTCCTACATCTTTCTAGTTTTGCGTTGTATATCTCTTTTATTATATTTATTTATTATACATACTACATCAAAGTACAAATTTCCGTATCAAACAGCAGGGCGACGCGTGAGTGACATCCCCTGGTATTGCAAATGTCCATAGGCTACGGTAACCGCTTTACACCAGGTGGGCAGTATGCTTGAATTCCTCCCGACGTTGTAAAAAAAAAAAAAAAATAAGACAAAGATTTTTTTTTATACAAAGTCGGGAGGCATACAAGTATACGGCCTACCTGATATAAAACAGTTACCGTAGTCTATTAAAGCTTGTAATATATTAAGTATCACTCGCACGATGCCTCCTCTGCTGCTTCCACAGCAACTCCTCAGGAGCTTACTGGTGACCTCACTCACACACAGGAACACAACAACCCCCTAGTGAGTTGTTATTTTGCTGCGGTTTTCTGTGAGATGGAGGTACTTCCCCAGAAGGGCTGCTTTGATGCGCCCTACCTCTCTTAAAAAAAAGATAATGAGAATCAAGCGTTCCGGATATCGTATGAATAAATTAAATGTGGTTTTAGAGATGTAGATGGTATAACGGATGCCAGATGAAATACATTGAGTGATATGTACGTACAGAGTCACATGGCAGTACACACCTGTTCGTGTATGTTGTTAATACACATTTCCCTTATCCCACCCTCTCTCTTCCGTCATAGAACCACACGTGCAGGCTTGCGATGTCATTGTTCCACTGTTGAGAACATTTTCTTCGCGTATTTTGGTACGCGAAGAAAATGTTCTCAAAGTTAGTTAAGTTTAACATAATATTTCTTCTTCTTTTTTGCTCTTGGTAATCAGTTCTCTATTTTTGACAATCAAGTATTTCTCAAATTCGAATCTTGACTCAGGTTACATACATATGTGATAGCTAAACGCTAACACGTTAGACAGATAGATTTAGCTTTATTTGCACAATAGAGGCTAGAGAAAATACAATATAAAATATTATATATATACAGACCTATTCAACTCCGTAGGGACGTAGGCTCTCTAAGTATATTTTACCGCCTTTACAATGGCGAGTGGTCTGAAGAACTGTTTTCCCTTATCCCACCCTCTCCCTTCCGTCACAGAACCACACGTGCGGGCTTGCGATGTCATCGTTCCACTGTTCAGAATATCTCTTCGCGTACCAAAAAGTTCGACAACTCCCATCTTTGTCGTACCATTAAAAAGTGGAACGCCTTGCCTGCACATGTGTTTCCTCCTTCCTACAACATGGGATCCTTCAAACGAAGCGTGAAGAAGTATCTTGCGGGTCAGCATGGCAGCGTCAACTGACACTGTGAAGTTTTTTGTCAGTTGCAATTGCGATTTGGGCTCCTCTTTCGCTTACCATCAAACAAAGCGGAGTCACTATGCTGAACTTATATTATAAAACAAAACAAAATAAGTTAATATACTAAATAGAATAACGGTCTCAATATTGATCCCTGAGTAATACCTCATGTTACTACTACGAAACTTGCTGTCAGTTTCGTAACCTGATCACTACCTATCCTGGCTACCTGACATCTATTTGTTCAGCAGGTTTGATAGATGTTCAGTGCATTGACTTTTAATACTGATGTTTTCTAGTTTCTTTAATCTTTAGCAAGTTATGTCCAACGGTTATTTACATAATATCCAGTTATAAGACAGGTGAATGTAATTATTATTGAGTTATTTTAGTAGGTAGATTTGAAATAAGTCAGTGTCATGACCAAGTTACTTTTGTTTTAGTCAAAAGGTGTGATTAGAATCTAACAACCGGTGAATGAAAATGGCTATGAATATTAAACATGTCAGATATTTTCTGTTTATCCTGCAAAGAACTTGGGATGAATATGTAAATAGACAAATTTGTATATTGAATATGAGTTCAATGTTGCCTGTGAAAATAATACACTGCAAAATAGTTGATGATATGTTTTGCCTGAAGGATAGCCACAGGCAAGTTATTTCATAATCAACGTCGGGAGACATACAAGCACATAGCCTATCTGATATAGAATGGCTACCGTAGCCTATGAGCGCTTATATTACAGAAAGTATCGCTCGCGCGATGTTACCTCTGCTGCCAACTCAGCAACTCCTTAGGAGCTTACTGGTGACCTAACTCGGGAGTTGCACACGGCACTGACAGCTCTATGGCTCTTTTCGTACCGTGGGCAAAAATAATTATTTCTCCATTAAGTTTTTGTTTAGCCTTTCTCCCCTTTCAGGGGCGGCAACACACAAAGATGCTTTGGCTACCGTCCGAAGGCGCTCGTGGGTAATCCTAATTAACATTTCACAGACTAAAAAGTACCTATTAAAAAATTGCGTTATAATTGGCGAGTCTTGGCATTCCACAAAACCATTAAAATTATTAGATATGTTACAAAACAAAATCAATAGCGTGGGTTGTTACGATATACGTAATAGGCGCTTATTTATAACCTACAATTAAAATAAAATGCTGTATTAAATTATTTTGGGTTATTCCGGAAGTTACGTCACCAACCTTTCACTTTAATTCATTACTATCACACGTACTAAAGTTATAAATAAAAAATAAAAATTTGTCTATTTGTCTGATCTTGATAACTAAACCACTGAACACACAGCACCGAGGTAGTCTTACTGTGTACTGAGTAGGACACTTAGACCCAATTTCACCAATCTCTTAATAATCAGACTAGTTAATAAACAGATTAGTCAATTAGACATTAAAATGAACATGAATGTTAATACATTATACGTCCTATTGTCTTAGGTTTTCGCGATTGTTACACATTGAATTAAATTTGTGAGCGATTTTTGTGTAAATCGGAACGTATATAATCAATCCATCCATGTCGGTAGATGTAACAATTGAATAACCAATGTAAGACAAATGTCACCTAGACTTCCTGCGACCACGGACGCTGCAAAAGCATTCGAAACGTCAGGTTCAACAAAATAAATAAAACACGCGATACTTCCGTTAAAAATTGTTTAATTCAACATTATATTAACTATTAGTAAATCCACCGTCACCCGTCCGACTTGCAAATCATTCACTCTTATTGCAAACCGACCAGAACAAGATGTTTTTTTTTCACCGTGCTATTGTTTCGACACGTGTGTATATTTCTAATAGCAGCATAGTAGGGCTGAAATTATACAAGGCGACCAAGACTAAAGTCACATTCTCGCTATTGAATTACAACGTAACCAAGTGTGCTTTTTGTTTAGCTGCTTGAGACGTCAAAAAAATTGCGGGAATAGCTGATTTGAAGGTTGTTTTTTAATTGCTTGTTTATTATTTTTTGATGTTTCGTTTGAATTGACTGTAAAAGATGAGCACTAAATAGGACCAAGTTCTTTTGATAAACAAATGTTTGTGCGAAAATCGACGTAATCATATTCTTCAAAATTGTCTCTCCGAGTTTTGAAAATTCTGGGACTGCGTAAGAAGTTGTCCCAGTAATACAATACAATACAATACTCTTTATTGCACCACATAGAACAGTATACATATTAAAATGACAACTTAAAATTAAAGTACAAAAGACGTTATTTTAGGATAGAGGAAAAAAAAGAACAAAATAGGTACGTGGCGCAATAATCCATATTTGCTAAAACTTTCATAATATTAAAATGTTCATCTTCAAAAATAATATTATAAGCCGCTTCCATTGTGACAAGTATTAATCGTCTGTCAAGTGATTTAACGGACATGTAGATCACTAGTTAGGTTTAATGCCTCGTTAAAGCATGGTGGGACACTCAATAAACTTAACAGTCCGTCAAAAGAGTTAACAGTCTGTTAAAGTAACTGAGTATTATGAAATTGGGCCTTATTAAGTTATTTTTAATTCTACCGCCAAGCAGCTATGTTTATATAACTGTGTTCCGGTTTGAAGGGTGAGATATGGCAGAGAATACTGGGTACTGTGATGAAACATCCCTAGGTCACAAGTTTGCCAACGCGCGAGTAACATCCCCGTTGTGTTGCGGTGAGCGTCAATAGGCTGCAGAGACCGCTTACCATCTGATGCGAGCCGCATGCTTGTTTGTTAATCTAGTTGTATAAAAAAAAAAGTTTAGCAATGCTACTTTAACACCAACGCTGTGTTCGATTCCTACATTGAACAAATATTTAAGTGTATAAACGTGCCTGTTTATCTTAATCTGGATAGCCCATTTATTTCTAACATTTTCGCAATAGTTCCAATATCTGCCCTGTGCCCTGTTCATGGGTACATTGTCCCATTGATATCCCCTGGAGCAGCTCACAGTGGGTAGACTATATTACATAAGTCTTTTCGAAGGGGTCTCGCGTTGAATCTATATCCTCGCGCACGCCTATCAAATAATCGGGATTATTGCCTATCATTAAAGAGAGAAGAAAATATTTTCAAGTATACGTCTTCCTTTGTATTGACATAATGGAGATGAGACTAGTCATCATATAATATTATGATTTTGGATAGAGTAGCAAGAATTTCTGACTTAACAACGAGGAAATAAAAAGGTCTGGTACGACTTTCTATACAATGTCGGGATGCAAACAAGCATACGACCCACCTTACAACTTACTGGTGACCTTACTAGTCCGGAGAAATGGGAAGTATTACTACCAGGAATACTTCCCATTTCTCCGGACTGCTTTGATGCGCCCTACCTCTCTCATAAACACCCAGAGCAAGACAAAGAGACATGATCATGTACATAAGTGTCTGTTCAGTGGGAATCGAACCCACGAGCATTGGTATTAGAGTATTAGGAGCTGTATTAGTGACGCTGCCGTAGTAGTTCTATTAAGCACCAGCCTCTGAATTTCACTATCGTCTCATAGACTCCATCCATCTCTTTCATCATCAGATACCTGGATAATTGTGATTCTACTACTATGTCTTCATTATCGATATTTTCTAAGGGTCGATTTTCATTGAAAGAGCAGCGGGGCGCAGTGGCTTTTCGGTGCAAAATATTACCCACTGAAACAAGAAAAAATTCAAATTTATTTTATCATAATCATTCTGCTGCTGAACATAGACCTCGCTCTTGGGCCTCGACAGCGATCGGTTCTTTGCCGCTCGAATCCATTGGCTCCATAAGATCTTTAAAAAAAACAACGGTGATTTAACTCGTGGTTGCTACGCCTACGCTGCATTTTTCCCGTTCATGTCGCCATTCGAGAATGGCGGTAAGTTCCTTGAGCTATATGACCTGCCCACTACCACTTCAGTGATTAGTCAAAGGAGGTAACGCGCGGCAAGCGGTCGCTGCTCTTTTAGTGGGAATTAACCCTAATGATTATAATTTGAGTTCCATCTAGGAGAGCCTGTTTCCCTTCAACAAATGTCCCGACATAAAATGTCTGTTTTAACAACCGGTTAATATTTATAACATAAAAATATCGAAAGAAGATGAAAGATCTTTATATACATATTATTTCCAGATCCAGAGGTAACCAGTGGTTTATTAGCGGAGCAATTGGGAGAAGAGATGCCAGACAAGACTGAATCAGCTTGGACCATTTTAAGTAAGAATTTTGAGTTGTACACGTGAAGGCTTAAATGGTTCGTGTTGAACTCTACCTACTAGCAAAGAAGCTATTGGAAAAGCAGTAGGTTGTGGAATCAGCTTCACTTTACTGAAGATGTCAGTCAAATCACAACTCTCTGGATTGTAGTGTTCTTCATCATTAGGAGCTATCTAGTGACCTCGCTCGCTCTTTGAAAAATAGACATACATACACTTAAGTGTTATTATACAGTACTAAATCCTTAAATAACTATTGGTATCTTCAACATCTACTTCTTTAAAAAAAAAGCAACGTCGGGAGGCATACAAGCATACGGTCCACCTCATGTAAAGCAGTTGCCGTAGCCTATTAACGCTTGTAACATATATCACTCGCGCGATGCCTCCTCTGCTGCTTACACAGCAACTCCTTAGGCGCTTACTGGTGACCTCACTCCCACGCAGGAACACAACAACCCTCTAGGGAGTTGTTACTCGGCTGCGGTTTTCTGTGAGGTGGAAGTACTTCCCCAGGCGGGCTGCTTTGATGCGCCCACCTCTCTTAAAACATCCAGACCAAGGCACACAGACATGTTCATGCACACAAATGTTGGTCTTGTGTGGGGATCGAACCCACGAACGTTGGTGTAAAATTCGCGTCTTTCAAGACTGAGTCACCGAGCTCGTCAAAAAAACTTCAATTTATACATTAGAATTGATGCGGGAGCCCTAGAAACCGGCGAGCGTGCATGAAAATAGCAATGAATGTTAAAGAAGCGAGTGAGGTATGTAAGGATCGAGTCACGTGGCCCTCGGTTCTCTCTGCCTACCCCGTAAGGAATTTGGCGTGAAGTTATAGATACGAGTAGATAGATAGAATTAGTGCGGTTCGCTATCTAACCATAAGAATTCTTCTTCCGCGATCTCATGGTTTGACTCCTATCTCCGTAATCGACAGCAGTGCGTCAAGGTGGATGACAGTTTTTCGGGTTGGTCCACCTTAAAAGCGGGTGTTCCACAGGGCGGCGTATTATCTCCACTCCTTTTCTCGGTTTTTATTAACCAAATAACCTCCGTCATTTCTTCTTCTTACCACCTGTATGCAGATGATCTACAAATATATCGCCATTTTACCCTCTCAAATAGTGACTCAGCTGTACAATCCATCAATTCGGATCTTAATGCTGTTAGGGATTGGGCTTCATCGTTTGGTCTACTGGTAAACCCCCTTAAATCACAGTCGATGATTATTGGTAGTAGCAGGATAATACCTAAAACTGATTCATTACCAAAAATTTTATATGACGGCACTGTGATACCCTACAGTATTAAGTCCAAAAACTTAGGTCTTATCCTAGACACTCACTTATCTTGGACTGCTCATGTCAATGATGTGAGTAAGCGCATGCATCATTCATTTCACTCTCTTAGACGTCTCCAGAACTTTCTCCCCCTTGCCACTAACGTCATGCTTAGCAATACCCTCCTGCTTCCTCTTCTCGACTACGCCGATGTATGTTACCTGGACGCGAGTGAGAAGCTTTTGGATAAGCTGGAACGGTTACAAAATCTTGCCATTAGGTTTATTTTCAATCTTAAAAAATATGACCACGTCACTGAATATCGCAACCAACTCAAATGGCTCCCTATCCGCTCTCGCCGCAATTTCCACGTTCTTACTTTCCTCTTCAAGATCCTTCATAATCCCACTGCTCCCGCTTACCTTCGTTGCCGATTCAACCTCCGCCCTCCTACCGTTCGTTCCCGTCGTTCTTGCCATGCCAAGACGCTGCTGCTCCCAGTTGCGCAAACTAAATTTTTCTATAATTCCTTTACCTACCGTGCTGCTCAACTGTGGAATAAATTACCAACACACATTCGGAAAAGCCCATCAATCCACTCCTTTAAAAAAATATTGAAAGAGCATTATTTATCAGATCGAAAGTAAGTATATATATGTATGTATATATATGTATGTATATAAGTGTATCTGTATTTATGTTATATGTGTAGTATATTTATGGTATATATGTGTGTATTCGGTATGTATGTATTTATTTAATTTATTTAGGCACGTACCGCTGTCCGCAACTGACGAGATATCCCACTGCTGAGGGTTGGCTGGAAGAGATCTCTTTTAGAGATAAGCTCGCCTCTGTACTATCTTTACTATACACATGTAACTGTTTGTATTTATATGTGTAATAAAGAATTATATTATTATTAGAATTTATCGAAGATACTGTTTTTTATATGAAGCGACTGTCGTCAGACCTCTACAACTCACATATAAATAAACAAAACCAGATCTTTATTAGGATATGTCACAAGATTTAGGTAACTTAATTCCTTGAAAATGCAGATTTCCTGACTACGACTTTCCCTCACCAACGATCAAGTGATACAAACACTTACGTAATCTGAGAACACTAATTTAGTTACCAAATACAAAATATGGTTCATAAATATATATAATTTCTATTGTCTTTTGAAATAAATGTATTAATAAGGTAATTTTATCACCAAATCTTAATTTACTAACATTACTACATTTATACTTATAAATACTTTAATAAGTATAAATGTGATAAGACAAGGCATGCTCCGTTGGTTTGGACATGTAGAAAGAATGTGGGACGAAAGAATGACGAAACAGATACACAATGCTAAAGTGGAAGGATGTAGGAGCCGAGGAAGACCAAGACTAACCTATCATGACCAAATTGGTCGTGTTTTATCAGAAGGTGATGTCAGGAGCCACGGGAACCGGCGAGCGTGCATGAAAAGAGCTATGAATGTCACAGAAGCGAGTGAAGTATGTAAGGACCGCGTCTTATGGCGCTCGGTTCTCTCTGCCTCAAGGGACTTGGCGTGAAGATATACATACATACTTTTTCCCTCAAAGTCGAGCACTAGCGACCGTTTTGAATATAATGACTATTGATCATTAATTCTGTCTTTTAAAATAAATATACTTTTATTTATACAAGAATTACTCGTTTAAATTAATAACATATCCAATTGGTTTATCATTAAATCATAATTTTTTGACTTTATACATCGTCTGCGTGGGTACGTCTGTCTCACCTATTTCTAGCCGATAATCAGCTACATTTATATAGTTGTGTTCCGGCTTGAAGGGTGAGATATAGCAAAGAAATTACTGGATACTGTGACGAAACAGCCTTAGGTCAGAAGATTGGCAGCGCGCGAGTAACATTCCCGTGGTGTTGCGTGCCGTCAACATGGTGACCGCTTACCATCTAACGTGGGCCGCATGCTTGTTTGCCAATCTAGTTGTATAAAAAAAATATATGCTTATAAATACCTTTTCCCTTACAGAAAAGTCCAAGTCTTCAAAGCGAGCCCTAGCGACCGTTTTAAGTATAATGATTCTATCAATCATGATGGGTTCTGTTGTAGTCCAGGTATATACTGAACCACTGTTCCAGGAGGCAGTACCCTCCATGCCGGCAAATCTTTGCTCCATATTGGTAGCTGTGGACTACTTAGTAGCAAGTTTTTTCTGTGTGCTACTAATTGATAGATGTGGAAGAAAGGTAAGAATTGTTCTTTCTTAAATTTGGTTTTGGCAACTGGTCTCCTTCAAAAATAACCTTTGCAATACAATTAACAACTTTTTTAAAACATTTCATACTTGCATCTTAATAACTACGGAGAGGGTTTTTAATCATTGTTAACTGAAATGTATTGCTTATACACTTCAGTACTTTTCGAAGCATACCAGAAGCCTTCGAAACCGGCGAGCGTCGATAAGGAGGTCAATGAATGTTAAAGAAGCGAGTGAGGTTTGTAATGATCGAGCTCATTTCTCTCCGCCTACCCCGCAAGGGATTTAGCGTGAACTTATAGACTAACTTAATGTATACCATATTAAAACTTCTATTGTGTTTCCCCTTTATTAACCCTTCGAAACCCGGGTGGTCGTATATGACCGCGAAATGTATGGGAAAACGTATATATATGGTTCTGACTGGTCACATGGTACTCGGCAATGATCTCTTAATTAGTGTATATTATCACATATCTACATTAACATTTACTCATCCCACTACAGGAATACGGGTCTCTCTTCAACCGAAGGGGTTAAGAGCATACTCCGCCACGCTGTTCAAATGTCGATTGGCGGAGGCCAGAGTCATAGTAAAAACTGTTTTTAAGCTGCCTGAGGTCCACTGACTTTACAATCGCACAACTCGCCGGCGGTTGGGAGTTCATCCGCACACACTGGAACCGCAATGGTCGCGCACTGTGCGCTTCACGAGAAGTTTTCTACCGAGAACTATTAAGTTGTGGAATGAGCTCCCTGCCGAGGTTTTCCCGAGGGACTACAGTATGGTGTTCTTCTAGAAAGGCGTGAAGAGGTTCTAACAGGGTCGGCAACGCAGGAGTGACACCCCTGGTGTTGCAAATGCCCATAGGCTACGGTAGCTGCTTACCATCAGGCAGGCCGTACGCTTCTTTGCCACCTTAGTGGTATAAAAAAATCGGCCAAGTGCGAGTCGGACTCGCGCACTAAGGGTTCCGTACCATTATCTATAAAAACAGCAAAAAAAATCATGTTTAATGTATGGGAGCCCCCTTAAATATTTATTTTATTCTATTTTTTAGTATTTGTTGTTATAGCGGTAACAGAAATACATCATCTGTGAAAATTTCAACTGTCTAACTATCACGGTTCATGAGATACGGCCTGGTGACAGACGGACGGACGGACGGACGGACAGCGGAGCCTCAGTAATAGGGTTCCGTTTTACCCTTTGGGTACGGAACCCTAAAAAAAGACATAGACTGTCATCTATCGATAACAGCTGGGATCGACGGCTTGACGTGCCCTCCGAAGCACGGAGAAAGCCTTAAACTGCGTGTTCGGTTGGAATGACGCACGCAACGACGCCATCGAGCTCTCTTATGACATATAATTTATGACATATAAATGTAGTCAATATATCAATGTAGGATTGGTGCTTCATGGGCTATAATATTAGTCACCGCCCTTCATTTGACTGTTTAAATGTATAAATTAGTCATTGATTGTTATTTGAACTTAGACCAATGTTATGTTAGTTTCCTGTTAAAAGCAGTTGAGAATGCGCAAGCTTGCATTGCCAGAGAAACACCTGGCTCGTCAATTATATAACAATTAATTTTTTTTTTAATTTGTCGGCCATTTTGATCATGCTCCTTAAGAGATAGGAACGGTGTTCCTGAACAATCCTATTCCACATTTTTATGCTGAATCCGAATCTAAATTCGAATATTCGAAAAAAGCGACAGACAAACGCATGGATAAACGCACAGACAAACATATAGAATTCATATAGGAACGGTGTTCCTGATTATATTATTTATATATTTCATGTTTACTTTCATCAACAGATAATAATGACAGTGACGTCATTAGGAACAGGCATCTGTGCTCTCTTGCTGGGCACACAGCTGCATGTCCACTGGGCCCCCCACTGGGTCACAGTGGCCTTAATATTTGGGTACTGCTTCGTATATAACCTGGGGTGTGGTGTCATACCGTTTGTGTTAGCTGCTGAAGTCTTCCTACCGGAGGTAAATAATGTTTTGTTTACTTATTTTCTTAGGTCTTATAGTCATATAGTGTCTTGGTCTGCATGTTTTAAGAGAGGTAGGGCGCGTCCAATCAGCCCGTCTGGGGAAGTACCTCCACCTCACAGAAAACCGCAGTAATGGGTTGTTGTGTTCCTGCGTGTGAGTGAGGTCACCAGTAAGCTCCCAAGGAGTTGCTGTGGAAGTAGCAGCATCAGCAGCACGAGCATGGCAAGCGTTAATAGGCTACGGTACCCGCTTTATATCAGGTGGGTCGTATGCTTGTATGCCTCCCGACGTAGTACAAAAAAAGTCAGCTATTTAGGAGTTCGGTGGCGCAGTGGTGAAACGCGCTGTTATGTTACTTTAACACCGACGCTCGTGGGTTCGATTTCCACACAGGACATATATTTGTGGTCAAGTCTGTTTGTCTTGATTTGGGTGTTTTTAAGAGAGGCAGGGCGCATCAAAGTAGCCCGTCTGGAGAAGTCCACCTAACAGAAAACCGCTGCCAAATAGCAACTCCCTAGAGAGTTGTTGTGTTCCTGCGTGTGAACGAGGTTACCAGTAAGCTTCTAAGTAATTCCTGTGTTAGTAGCAGAGGTGGCATCGTGCGAGTGAGTGACTGATGATATTTAAAACCTGTGAGACCCTGTTATATACGTTTTCCCATACATTTCTTGGCGGAAAAGCGGCCCGCGGGTAATGAGAGATTAATGTATTGCAAGAGTTTATAGGCTACGGTAACCGCTTTACACTAGGTGGACCGTATGCTTGTGTGCCTCCCGACGTTGTATAAAAAAAGGCAGCTGTCGCGAACGTTTTGTGGATTAACATTATTTTTAATAGTGGCACACTAAACCTGAAGTCAATTCCAAAACTTCCTACTCCTACAATATTCTTCTGATTAAATTCATTGTGAGTTCCATGGCAGCTGTAGTTTAACTCCCGGGACAGCAATGGACTTCACTGTTCATAGCCTTTTTGGTGGTCGCCGCTGTTAATTCTGGCTACACAGGAGACACAGTGGTTTTTTTTTATTTTTATACTACGTCGGGAGGCATACAAGCATACGGCCCACTTGATGTAAAGCGGCCACCGTAGCCTATTAACGCTTGTAATATATTATGTATCACTCGCGGGATGCCTCCTCTGCTGCTTACACAGCAACTGCTTAAGAGCATACTGGTGACCTCACTCACGCGCCGGAACACAACAACCCTCTAGGGAGTTGTAATTTGGCTGCGGTTTGCTGTGAGGTGGAGGTACTTCTCACGACGGGCTGCTTTGATGCGCCCCACTTCTCTTAAAACATCCAGACCCAAGACAAACAGACATGTTCGTGCACACAAATGTTTGCCTTGTGTGGAAATCGAATTCACGAGCGTTGGTATCAAAGTCGCGTCATTCAAGACTGAGCCACCGAGCTCGTAAAAAAAAGTTGTGGGAATGAGTGATGGGCCTGTCTCGATTTTAGAATTTTTGTGGCACACCAAACAGCTCTGCGGTTCTCAATAAAAACGTTGAGTTTGAACAACTCCCTGCTGTATTTTTATGTTTCTGCGTGTGAGTTTAACGGTAACCTTCCCAGGAGTTGCTGACGGGGACGGGGATGGCAACGCGCCAGTTATACTCTTTATATTGCACGTATTTATGGGCTACGCCAACAATTTCACATTATGTGTGCCGATTGCTTATTTGGCTTTTGACGTCTTAAAAAAGTCTATTGACGCCGCCTATTGACGCTCGCAACACCACGGGGATGTTACTCGCGCGCTGCCAATCTTGTGACCTAATAATGTTTCGTCACAGTACCCAGTAATTTCTCTGCCATATCTCCCCCTTCAAACCGGAACACAGCTATATAAATATAGCTGCTTGGCGGTAGAAATAGGTGAGACAGAGGTACCCGAGGTACATGACTTTTGTACAAAGTCACCCTCCAACCTCCTATAGATGAAGCGACGACCCCAAGAGGTTTGTAAGGCGTCGATGGATGCAGATAACGTAGGATCGATACGAATAGAATAGTACTCTATGGGGGAAGCCTATGTTCTGCAGTGGACGAATACGGGCTGACATAATGATGATAATGATGTAACTTTTATACATTGGATAATCTTCGAACCTTTGTAAACATACGTATCAAAATCTCACGCATTTATACCAAAATCTCATTTCTTGAAGATTGAAATAATCTTACAGTGATAATTATTCTTTTAGGTACGAAGTCTATGCAATAGCACCGTGATGATGTCTGTATGGATAGCGACGTACCTAACTTCGTTTGCGTTCTACCCTCTGATGGGCTGGCTAGGCCTGGGGCCAGTGTTTTACCTGTTCTCTGCAGTATGTTTCCTGGGAGCGCTGTACGCTTACTACAAGTTACCTGAGACTAAAGGACTCCCTGTAGATGCTATACAATCGTTGTTTTTGAAGAAAACCCAATGACCTAGTGGTTAAAAATAAAATTTGCGACAGTTATTCGCGTTTTATTAAATTCAAATGTCCAAGTTTTCCATCGAGCACTATTAACTTGTTAAAACTCTGCCGAGGTTTACTCTAGCGATTACAGCATGAGATTCTTCAAGAAAGGCCTGAAGTGCCGGCTATGCACGTGATACCTGATGTCGCAAGTGTACATAGGCAACGGTAAATCAGGCAGATCGTATGTTTCATTACTACCTCTACCACCTTGGTGGTATAAAACAAATCACTTACATGATCTATCACTTCCAACTAAAAAATCACACACGAATCAGCAGCTTCTTTATTCATATCGGGTTGCCATCAAGCAATGTCGTTGTTCATGCTTTACGGGTGATATCATTGAGGACACTCATTATATGTAGGCTGTACGAATATCCCTTGATTGCTTGTGGAGGAAAGCTACGATCGACTTGTGGCTGTTTTGAGTAAAGTATCCGAGTGGAGTGGTTGAATATGGTCCAGTTCAATCAAGACGCCATTGTGCAAGCTCGCCGCTAAGTGAACCCAATTTTCTGTAGTTTCTCGTTTGAGCATTGGGAACTAGATCTCCAGTTAGGTTTTGATCCGAAGTCGTGAACTTCTCACTCGCGTCGTTCATATGTTATAACCATCTCGACGAATTATATTCATGCACACAAATGTTTGTCCTGTGCGGAAATCCAACCCACGAGCGTTGGTGTCAAAATAGTTTTTATTCATTCATTGCTTACCTGGCTACCATTAAATTACATATATATACATCTATCTATAACTTCACGCCAAATCCCTTACGGGGTAGACAGAGAGAACCGAACGCCACGTGACTCGATCCTTACATACCTCACTCGCTCATATTCATTGCTCTTTTCTTGCACGCTCGCTGGTTTCTAGGGCACCTGACATCACCTTTGGATGGAACACGACCAATTTGATTATGGTAGGTACGAGTAAGTCTTGGCCTCGGCTCCTACATCCTTCCACTTTTGCATTGTATATCTCCTTCGTCATTCTTTCATCCTGTATTCTTTCTACATGTCCGAACTAACGGAGCATGCCTCTTCTTATTTTAACACCAACGCTCTATTTTATACCAACTCTGCTTCTAACCTCATCATTGCGAATACGGTCTACAAGCGTTACGCCACAAATCTTGCGCAACGCTCGCATTTCGACCGCGTTTATCTTACTTTCATCCTGTCTCTGCCATACCCAGCTCTAGCGTTGGGACCAGCACTGCATTGTGTATAGCTGCGTCTTTTGGCTCAAGTTTTTGGCAATATACATCACAGTTCCTTTCGCACAACTCTATCAAATGCCTTCTCAAGATCCACAAAACCGCAGAAAAGCTTCTGGTCTGTGGCCAGATGCTTCTCTACGATATTGCGGAGCGAGAAAACTTGATCCGTACATCCCCTTCCATTCCGGAATCCTCCCTATGCCTCCCACAGCATTTCGTCAGATTTCACCCTCATTGTCTCACCTTTCCATATACTATTGCTGCTAAGCTGATCAAACTGATGGCCCTATAGCTGGCGCAGTCCATACGTGATCCCTTGCCCTTATACAAGGGTACCTGCGATGACTGCGCGTCGCCAGTCCATTGGTTCTAGTTCTCCAGCATAGGTTGCATAAGTACCAGAAGGCGTCCCGGACGTAAGTGCCACCTAGTTTGATCATCTCAGCTGTGGTCATATCAATTCCCGCAGACTTTCCATTTATCGGGGTAATATTTTGTATTGATACGTATTAGCTTTATTTAAATTTATTCTATCTTTTTGGTTACTAAGTTCGTTTTTATTATATAATGCAGTCCGATGACCCCGGTGGTACGAGTATAAAAAATAATACGCCTGTTTTAGGCCGTAGCAACTTGACCCCACGCGCGCCGCCCGCAACAATAAGTAATGTCAAAAGATCGCTAGGCGATATATCACCCAATAATTTGTCACCTAAAGAAAAACAACTATAGCGGTCATCAAGCTTTAAAAATATGGCCAATTTAAGTCGTAATAGCTCGCTTGAAGTTGTAGACTCGAACGTTGACAATATCGAGTTCGTCCGCGAATCATCACAATGTTTTAGCAAAAATCAAAGGGTTCTCCTTTAGAGATCCACTCTCCTCGATCCTGAGCCATTTGCATCCATCGGCTCTCTATAAATCGTTTCAGGTCGTCGCTGCATCTCGTAAGGAGTTGTTCCGCACTACATGCACCAGCACGGGGAGGCCATTCGAGAACCATTCTTCCCCTGCGGTCCGGTTCTATGAGGTTCTATGAGTCAATGGGTCGGCCACATTGGCCGACCCATTGACACTTTAGCCGCACTTTTGGGCTATGTTAGTTACCTTAGATCTACTGCGAATAATGTGAATACTTGATTCAATCACGCAGAGAAACCTCGAACATAGCGATTTAAATAACGCACGCTGATCGACCTTGAGCTTCACCATACATCACATCGAGAAGGTCCATAGTCTCGTTAATTGAAGAATCTTTGCCAAACGGTTTATAAAGACGATTTATGTCATCACTGTGATCGTTTGGTTATGGTGCAACTGTCTGCTGATGAGGATGAGAAACTACAACACAGCAATTCTTTAGGAGCTTACCTGGTGACCTCATTCACTCGCAGGAACACAACAACCCTCTAGCGAGTTGTTATTTGGCTGCGGTGATGAGGCGGAGGTACTTCCCCAGATGGGCTGCATTGATGCGCCATGTCCCTTTAAAAATACCCAGACTAAGACAAACAGACATATGTTCATGCACACAAATGTTTGTCCTGGGTGGGAGTCGAACCCACAAGCGTTGGTGTCAAAGTAACGTAACAGCGCGTTACGCCGCCGGGCTACCGCGGTGTTTTTAGGGTTCCAAACCTAAAGGGTAAAACGGAGCCCTATTACTGAGGCTCCGCTGTCCGTCCGTCCGTCCGTCCGTCTGTCACCAGGCTGTATCTCATGAACCGTGATAGTTATATAGTTGAAATTTTCACAGATGATGTATTTCTGTTGCCACTATAACAACAAATACTAAAAAATAGAATATAATAAATATTTAAGGGAGCTCCCATACAACAAACGTGATTTTTTTGCTCATTTTTGCTCGATATTGATAACGGCAACAGGTAGACACTTGAAATATTCACAGAATATTTAGTTATATATTCACTTTAAGAATAAATAATTAAATTAAAATAAAACAAATATTTACGGGGGGCTCCCATATAACAAACGTGTTTTTTTTTTGCCGCTTTTATAGATAATGCTACGGAACCCTTCGTGCGCGAGTCCGACTCGCACTTGGTCGATTTTTGTATTCGGACGAGTTCGGTGCACCGAACTCGTCCGAATTCACACGCAGGAATACAACAACCCTCTAGGGAGTTGTTATTTGGCTGCGGTTTTCTGGAAGGTGGAGATACTTCCCATCTGGGGAAGTACCTCCACCTTGATGCGCCCAACCTCTATTAAACTGATATGACCATTGAATCAGTGTTGACAATAACCCATGGAAGTGTACCTTTATTATCTCGAAGTAATATTGAGGTGGGGGTGATGGCATCGTCCACGCAGTAGATTTAAGTTACTTTAAAAGTAACGCCCACCATTTACAAAGTGTAACTTGTTCTTAATATGTTCATGTCTAGAGAGTTGTCACTAGATGTCTGACGTTGTATTACTAATGAGTAAATATTATTTATTTAGTTATAGTGTAAATGGTGCTAATTTTTTTATATTATTTGTAATATAATATAGTTCATGCCAAGAGAAAGAACTTAAAAACATAGATAGTTGTATGTGATATAAAATGAATGACAAAATTGAAAGTGTGAAGTTAAAGCCGTGTGCATACGTTATACAAGTTTTGACGACATTTTGCAGTGAGTATTTCTTTATTTTGTCTCTATCTATATCAATAACTTCACGCCAAATCCCTTACGGGGTAGGCCCACAAGCGTTGGTGTTGGTTTTAGTTTGGGTTAAAGTCGCGTCATTCACGATTGAGCCACGTCAAAATCTTTGTCAGTTACATATTCATCAATTCCATTTTCTATTTCTATAATTTCACGCCAAATCCGTTGCGGGGTAGGAAGAGAGAACCGAGCGCCACGTGACCTTTGTCAGTTACATATTCATCAATTCCATTTTCTATTTCTATAATTTCACGCCAAATCCCTTGCGGGGTAGGAAGAGAGAACCGAGCGCCACGTGACCTTTGTCAGTTACATATTCATCAATTCCATTTTCTATTTCTATAATTTCACGCCAAATCCGTTGCGGGGTAGGAAGAGAGAACCGAGCGCCACGTGACCTTTGTCAGTTACATATTCATCAATTCCATTTTCTATTTCTATAATTTCACGCCAAATCCCTTGCGGGGTAGGCAGAGAGAACCGAGCGCCACGTGACCTTTGTCAGTTACATATTCATCAATTCCATTTTCTATTTCTATAATTTCACGCCAAATCCCTTGCGGGGTAGGCAGAGAGAACCGAGCGCCACGTGAGTCACGTGACTCGATGCTTACATACCTCACTCGCTATAACATTCATTGCTCGTTTCACGCACGCTCGCCTGTATCTAGGCTCCTGACATCACCTTCTAAATAGAACACGACCAATTTGATCATGGTAGGTAAGTCTTGGCTTTCCTCGGCGTCATTCTTTCACCCTGTATTCTTTCTACATGTCCGAACCAACGGAGCATGCCTCTTCTTACCGCACCTTACATACCTCACCGACGCTCTCTTTCAAACCAACTCTATTCAGACTCAACTATTTTGTTTCAATCTTGATAAAGTAACAACAATAATTATACTACCGAAAAATAATAACTATCAATTACATGTCATCAGAGAATGTTTGAGAGTTTTGACAAGCTCGGTGGCTCAGTCGTGAATGACGCGACTTTGACACCAACTCTCGTGGGTTCGATTCCCACACAAGGCAAACATTTGTGTCCATGAAAATGTCTGTTTGTCTTGGTCTATCAAAGCAGTCCGTCTGGGGAAGTGCCTCTACCTCACAGAAAACCACAGCCAAATAACAACTCCCTAGAGGGTTGTTGTATTCCTACATGTGAGTGAGGTCACCAGTAAGCTCCCAAGGAGTTGCTGTTATAAGCAGCAGAGGCGGCATCGCGCGAATGATAATTAATATATCACAGCCGTTAATAGGCTACGGTACCCGCTTTACATCACGTGGGCCGTATGCTGGTATGCTTCCCGACGTAGTATAAAAAAAGTCATAGAGAAGGAATAGTAGCGGCGACAAAACACTGCTTTGAGGTCCTCCTGATAAACGGTTTTTGCGATAATTTTCAATAATGTACAATGTAATGTTAATCATCGTCCTCTTCGTGTTGTCCCATTTCCTAATCCATTAGGATTGGCGGGGACCACTACCTAAGCTTAAAGATTTGACGAGGACACCGATTTTTACATGGAGCGACTGCCGTCAGACTTTCACGATCAAGACCTGGTTTCCCCAGGTCTTTATTAGTCATACGTATTTCAAAATATTATTTCTTGGACGTGTGGGTTACCTTCACTACCGAGCAAGTGATAAATCCTACTAATGTTATAAATGCGAAAGCTTGTATGTATGGATGTTTGTTTCTCTTTCACGCTTAAACGGCTGAACGGATTTGAATGAAATTTGGCACCTAGACAGATTATGATCTAGATTAACACATAGGCTACGTTATTTGGCTCCACGCGGGCGGAGCCGCGGGCTGCAGCTAGTATGTACACAATTCCGAAAACACGAATTTAGCGGTACATGTCCACGGTGGTATTCGAACCGAGGACCAGGTGGTCACTAGGCCGGTTCCTTGGGCCACTGGGCTATCACTGCTCATTTATTTTATTTCATTTATTTTTTTTATTAAGGTTCACCAACGTTCGTTTACATTGTTACTTATATTCTATATATATTTTTCATACTTAACCTAGTATAAATGTAACAAACAATTACTGGAGAACACGACAAGCAAATTTATGTTAACATTAAATATTTATTTTATTTCATTTTTAGGGTTCCGTACCCAAAGGGTAAAACGGAACCCTATTACTGAGGCTCCGCTGTCCGTCCGTCCGTCCGTCCGTCCGTCCGTCCGTCCGTCCGTCCGTCCGTCCGTCTGTCACCAGGCTGTATCTCATGAACCGTGATAGTTAGACAGTTGAAATTTTCACAGATGATGTATTTCTATTGCCGCTATAACAACAAATACTAAAAAATATAATAAAATAAATATTAAAGGGGGCTCCCATACAACAAACGTGATTTTTTTGCATTTTTTATAGATAATGGTACGGAACCCTTCGTGCGCGAGTCCCACTCGCACTTGGCCGATTTTTTTACTACTTGTTGTTATAGCGGTAATAGAAATACATCATCAGTGACAATTTCAACTGTCTAACTATCACGGTTCATGAGATACAACCTGGTGACAGACGAACAGCGGAGTATTAGTAACAGGACCCGTTTTACCCTTTGGGTACGGAACCCTAAAAAAACCGTGCGGTCGCGGAAAAAGCCATGGGAAACTCATGTTTGTTTTTTTTATACATCAACTAAACGTCAAAACACGTACGTTTTGGTGTGTGGCGAGCCATGCGACGTCAAGTGATTTATAGATTTGTACCTGCAAATAATGTATCGATTATTCCAAGCGTATTTTGTATTTCAAGCGTTTATATACTGTGGTAACTGCTTTACATCAGGTGGGCCGTATGTTTGCATGCCTCTAGATATAGATGTAAAAATATAGATGTGTAGATCGAAATAATAATGATGTGCAGTAATAGCTCAGTGGATAAGGTACCGGTCTATTTACCACCTGGTTCCTGGTTCGAACCCCGAGGGGCATGTACCACTAAAAACGCGTTTTCGGATTTATCATCGTCATCATCACATCAACCCTTCCTCATCCCACTGCAGGGTACGAGTCTCCCTTCAACCGAACGGGTTTAGAGCATACTCCACCACGCTGCTCAAATGCGGACGTAGGCCAGTTTTCAAGCCGCCCGAGGCCCACTGACTAAGCTTAACGACTGTCATCTATTGACAACAGCCGGGACCGACGGTTTAACATGCCCTCCGAAACTCGTGATAGATAAACCCATCCATAGACAGGGTGCGGTGGACGTCGCTTAACCTGAGTGTTCGGTTAGAATGACACGCGGAACTGTTTACTGGATCAATGCCCGTCATTATTATTTCGATACTATTTTATATGTATTTTTATGTAGAACGAATGCGGGACGAAAGAATGACGAAACAGATATACAATGCAAAAGTGGAAGGATGTAGGAAGGAAGGCGGAGGCTAACCTACCATGACCAAATTGGTCGTGTTTTATCAGAAGGTGATGTCAGGAGCCCCAGGAACCGGCGAGCGTGCATGAAAACAGCTATGAATGTCACAGAAGCGAGTGAAGTATGCAAGGACCGCGTCTTATGGCGCTCGGTTCTCTCTGCCTACCCCGCAAGGGACTTGGTGTGAAGATATACGGACTTTTGTCCCGCGCTTTTGACGAGTGACATTGTTGTTTTGCTTGATTTTTTTATAATTCAGTATAAAATTAGTTTTATGTGACAATTTCGATAGTATACTGCAATATAAGTGCTAGTGAAATTATTCAGTAATGAAAAAACTCAAATATAACACGTTTATGCACTTTTTGGAAGACGTGATGAACATAAAGATAACCTTGTAAAAATCACTATCGTTTTACGGGTTGTATTTAAATTGGGTTGATTGGGCCTAGGAACCCTTCCCAAGTATTTTTTCAGCACAGTTCCTGAAGCTGGAACATAGAATTAAGATTTTCAAATGGTTCTGAACTGATGACTTGGCTGTATGGGCTAGATCCCTTTGCCTTTCCCCCCGGGGATAAAAAGAACCAAAAAAGAAAAAGTGGAGATATACATACATACTTTTTTATATACTATTATTTCTTTGGCGAAGGTTTTTCTGCGAAGGAAAAACATCGTCAGGAAACCCGCACGCCCAAGAAATTACATTTCGAAGGACGTATGACCTCACCAAATAATGATCTGGTTCTCCCTCTGGTTTGTGTAGGTCTGACGGCAATCGCTTCATGTAAAAATCAGTTTCTTCGCCAAATCCTTAAGCTTAGGTAGCGGACCCCGCCAATCCTAATGGAGACAGTACGAGATAACGCGAAGACGAAGACCGAAATAATAATGATAAAATATTGCACAGAAAAAGTCCGGTTTAACACTATATATGAACATAAGGAAAACACAGCAGTCGAAGTGTTATACCAGATTTACTAACAAGCAAACAGGTTTTTCTGATGTATGTCTAAGAGGTTGTTTCCACCGGTGACTAATAATCAAAGAGACGCAAATACGTTCTGTAATAACATTGTACGTTCGTACAAAAAGCTTTATAAATAAATAATAATAAATAAATATTGTCGGACAAATTACACAGCGCCATCTAGCCCCAATGTAAGCGAAGCTTGTGTTATGGGTACTAGACAACTGATAAACATACGTAAATACATTTTCTTTTTTTTTTGTAAATACATACTTATTATACATAGAAAATACCCAGACCAAGACAAACAAACATGTTCATGCACACAAATGTTTGTACCGTGTGGGAATCGAACCCACGAGCGTTGGTGTCAAAGTAGCGTAACAACGCGTTTCACCACTGCGCCACCGAGCTCTTAAAAATAGCGATTATTATCATAATAGCGATTTAAAAGCAATAGAATCACTGCGACGAAACGGTCCAATTTGAACTAACCTGCTTTGTGTGCTTCCGCCACCGATTAGTTCACGCGAACCAGCGCCGGCCGGCACACACGCACTACCGTTAGTAGACGCAACATGCCGTCGCTGACATGGCTGCTCCGGTAGTCTCTGCCCCGGCTGCTGCGGTCGTCGCGATGGCCCGCCGTCTAGAACAGAAACCGCATGCACCCGCAGTTGCTGCCTGGTTGCTGCGACATGTGTTTCGCCTCTCCACGAGGCATCCTCAGGTGCTGTAGATGTTAGTCGTTAGAATAATATGTTACTAATTGGTGATGCAAGCACACAAAGCAGGTTAGATGAAATTGCATGTAAATTTGACTTTCGCGAAATGCGTTATTTTGCGAAAGTCAAATTGACTTAATCTATTAACTAAATCCTCGTATTCAAAGATGTCCGCTATCTTTTTTTTTATACAACGTCGGGAGGCATACAAGCATGCGGCTCACCCGATGTAAAGCGGTCACCGTTGCCTATAAATACATGCAATACATTAAGAGGGTGCACACAGCTAAGTGGCGCCCTCATTTTGTTTTTATTAATAACGCTGTATTTAAGACCAATTCCAAAAAAAACGCTCTATAGTGCACTGAAGAACCATATTTACGTTTTTTTTGAAACATATCTTGTATTTATTATCTATGACAAGTAACCAAAATTTTAATTATTGCTTATTGTGGTCACTTATAGCAATAATCAAAAGTATGACTAATTCTACATAAATAATAAAAACAGAATATGTCTCAAAAAACATAAATATGGTTCTTCAATGCACTATAGAGCGTTTTTTTGGAATTGGTCTTAAATACAGCGTTATTAATAAAAACAAAATGAGGGCGCCACTTAGCTGTGTGCACCCTCTTAACTATCACTTCTACTAACCACGATGCCACCTCTACTAACACAGGAACTTCATAGAAGCTTATTGGTGACCCCTCCCTCACAAGCAGGCCAACGGCCCTCTAGGGAGTTGTTATTCGGCTGTAGTTTGCTGTAAGGTAGAGTCCTTCATCGTACAGTAAGTAATAAATTAATAACAAATATAATAAATCACCCACGAATTTTTCACATCAACTCTTACTCATCCCACTGCAGGGGTACGGGTCTCCCTTCAACCGAAGGGGTTCAGAGCATACACCACGCTGCTCAAATGCGGATTGGCGCAGGCTAGTGTTTTCAAGCCGCCCGAGGGCCACTAACTTAGCTTAACGACTGTCATCTATCAACAACAGCCGGGACCGATGATTTAACCTCGAGACTCTTTGCCCTCGAGATAACGTCGAGGTAGATAAACCCTTCCACAGGCGGACTGTGATTGACATTGCCAATGTGTATTCTGTTAGAAAGACACGCGCAAGGCTTACAAACCTTAGTAGGCACCATCTAACCAATCATTTTTGTTTTCTAGTATGTTTCCTGTCCTTTGAAGCCGGTATGGTAGTAGGTTGGCCGTCATCCACCATTGAGTTGTTCCAGTCAAACTCAACTGTCCTCACACTGCCTATGACCTCCTTGGACGTCTCCCTACTTGGCAGTCTAGCGAACGTTGGATCGTTACTATCTATGCCGTTTTGTAGCTACACATTCAATACTCTTGGAAGGAAATACGGTTCAGTTTTGTTTGCGCTGCCGTTTGTGGTAAGATTGTATTTTTATTGAAGGCAGTCCCTACGGGTCTACTAGCGCCACATCGCTTAGCACACAATTAAAAAAAAAAGGAACTACATTTATAATAATCATTATCACTACAGTATATTACGTTCTGCAGTCTTTTTCAGAACGAATGAAGGGAAGGAAACGATGATGTTTTTGAAACGAAATATATTATTCTATATATTCTTTTAACAACCTCGAGAGGCATACCACATGTATAAAATGGTCACAGTAGCCAATGAAAGTTTTCAAAAAGGTAAGTATCGATCACGCATTGCCACTCCCGCTGCTGACACAGCAGCCCTTAGAAGCTTATTAAGCTGGTGTGAGTGTGGTCTCGAGTAAGGTCCTTAGGAGTTGTGTCAGCAGCAGAGGTGGCATCGCGCGAGAGATACTTGAAGTATTGCAAGCGTACATAGACTACGGTAACCGATTTACTATGGGTTTATATGGTAGGTTTATCTTATCTTTAAATAAACAGCCATTCTCCTAAGGATTACAGATAAAAAAAGAAACGTACAAGTACGTACTAAATTTTAATGTCGGCTTTAAGTACAACACAATTACATCTGAAACAGGCAACCAAAAACATGTGCAAGCTATACATGTAATTCTAAAATATATTTTATTATTTTATACCATTATGGTAGAAACAATAGTCCCCTGGGAATGCTTCAGCAAGGAGTTCACGCTACAGCATAAGAAAACTCCTCTGAAACCGCACAGACATGACCAGCAGTACAAGTTGCTGTTTCTGAAAATGGTGCTGACAGAAAATATTTGCAAAATTTTAATTTCTTTCCAATGAGCAACTATTTTTTATTAATTTCGACATAAATTATGATCACATTGTGAAAACATCCACAAAACAGTATCTTATTTCTACTCATGCTATTATGGATGAGATTATTCTTTCAACCACACTTATTAATTGCTCTTAATAATACTGGCTGGCAAGAAATCTACTTGCCTTATCTCTGTACTTTTCTACAAAGTACAGATATTGTATTGTACTTGCCTTATCTCTGTACTTTTGTACAAAGTACAGATATTGTATTGTACTGGCCTTATCTTGGTACTTTTGTACAAAGTACAGAAATTGTATTGTACTTGTCTTATCACTGTACTTTTGTACAAATTACGGATATTGTATTGTACTTGCCTCTTGGTACTTTTGTACAAAGTACAGAAATTGTATTGTACTTGTCTTATCACTGTACTTTTGTACAAATTACGGATATTGTATTGTACTTGCCTTATCTTGGTACTTTTTTACAAACTACAGAAATTGTATTGTACTTGCCTTATCACTGTACTTTTGTACAAAGTACAGACAAATGCTCAAGTCTCTCTTAGGTTCGGTATGAAAATAGTACAAAGGTCAAAGTGTAAAGATTGATGTGCAGTTGGCTATTTGTAGTCTATAATGATTCATCACATCAACCTTTACTCATGCCACTGCAGGATGCGGGTCTCTCTTCAAACGAAGGGGTTTAGAGCATACTCCACCACGCTACTCAAATGCCGATTGGCAGAGGCCAGTGTTTTCTAGCCGCCCGATGGCCACTGACTTAGCTTAACGACTGTCATCTATCGAGACCAGCCGGTACCGACGGCTTAACGTTCCCTCTGATCACGGAGAAACTCGAGATAGATAAACCCATCCATAGACAGGCTGCTGTCGACGTTGCTTAACCTGCGTGTTCGGTTAGAATGACACGCATAACCACGCCATCTCTCTACAATAAGTATATAAATAAAATAAATGTACTCATGTCAAATTAATATCCAATTTATTTCTTTGCAGATCACTTGGACCATTGTATCTTTCTCCAAGAACGTAATATTCATATTAACAGCAATTACTATATCAGGAATTGGTCTATCAGGACAAACAGTATCATGGATTTACATATCAGAAATATCACATGACTCTATCAGAGGAAGCCTGACTGCTAGTGCAGGCACGGCGTATTTCATAGGAATATTATTTTCGTACATTTTCGGAGGCTATTTGTCTTACTATCAGACTGTATACACTTATTTGGCGATTTCTATAGGAACTACATTTTTGTTAATGATGTTTCCTGAGTCTCCTGTGTTCCTAGTACTTATTGGTAAGGAAGAGGTAAGAGTCTATTTATTTATCTACATTTATCTTCATGCTTAGATCCTTGAGGTATACGCAGAAGGAACTACGGGCCACATGACTCTGTTCCTATACACCTCATTTTCTTGTCTAACATTCGTAACTCTTTTCCAGCAAGATAGTTTGATATTATTTATTAATTATACCTTTTTTGGTTCACTACATTACGTGAAATGTAACCAACTGATGTATAACAGTTACTACTACCCTTACAATATAAGAATGTATCACTCACACATTGCCATCCTCTCTGCGGGTACATTTGGTGAATTAAATCAATAAAGGAATAAAGCAACCCTACAGGAGAATATCATTTGGCTGCGGTTTGTTTATGCCAAATAACCATCTCTTGGATATTGCTGTCTGCCAAAAATCAGCCACTTCTCCAGGTTTACCTATAACTTTGCATTGCATTATAATTTTATTCACGATGTTTACCGAGAATTCTGTGTTCCTAGAACTTGTTAAACTACGCCTGAATTGAAGCGGCAATAGTAGTATGGACGACTATAATGGCAATAAGTTCACGCAGTGCTCCTGATGACGTGGAGATGTGATGAATGTATCTGAATAAGTACCCACAATCAGGTCTTTGTGCTGACACCAAAGCGACATCAATACGTTGACAGCATATAAGGGAACGAAGACTTTTTTCTTGAAGGCCGCTATATAGTATTTTTGTACGTCGGGAAGTTTTGTGATTGTACGTGGAAATTTCACGTTTTAATTATGTTAATCTCATCGCACATGCAAGAAAGGAAGAATACAAGTCAAACTAGGTTCAAACGAAAGAAAGGTTTAACAAACTCTCTATAGCTATAGGCTCATTTCCCAATCGGCGGGATATACTCATGCTATTTGAGTATTAAGATGTTGGTGAGCCACTAACACTACATGCTTCAGCCTCACGGTGATTTACAATTACTGTATCAGAAATTTATCTATCAGGACAAATAGCATCATGGATTTATATATCAGACATTTTACATGCCACTTACATAGGACTTGTAACTGCTAGTGCTAGCCAAAGGGTATTTGACTAGGTTGTATAGGTATATTTATTTGGCGCTTGAGTTTATATGTGCTGTGTACACTTATGTATTACATTATATAGTAAATAAATCTTTTCTATTAACTTGCAGGAAGCAGCAAAGTCGATTTCATTTTATAGTCAAGTCGATGTGAAATCTAAAGAAGTTGAGATGGAAATTAAAAAGATTAAAATTCAATTAGACCCAAGACTTGAAGCGGTGCTTAAGAGGAAAAATGGTAATAGTTTCTTCTAGGTTATATTTTATTTATTATTTATTTATTAATAATTAAATCTAAAGTGACATATTTTAGATTTTATACTACATTATTTTATACTAACCAAACAGACATACCACGCGATATACAGAGCATGCATGAGAAGAGCTATGAATGTTAAGAAAGTAAAAGAAGCAAGTTAGGTGTGTAAGGACCGAGTCATGTGGTGCTCGCCGTTTTCGCCGCCATCATCGTCGGGAGGCATGCAAGCATATGGCCCACCTGATGTAAAGCGGTTAGCGTAGCCTCTAAATGCTTTCAATACATTGAGTATCCCTCGCGCGGTGCCACATCTGCTGCTAACACAGCGGCTCCATAGGAGCTTACTGGTGACCTCACTCACATGCAAGAACACAACAACCCTCTAGAGATTTGTTATTTGGCTGCGGTTTTCTGTGAGATGGAGGTACTTCTTCCCCAGGCCGGCTGCTGCGATGCGCTCTACGTCTCTTAAAACATCCAGACCAAGACAAACAGACATGTTGTCTTGCATTCACGGGAGTTGGTGTCAAAGTAACGTAACAGCGCGTTTCGCTACGGCACCACCAAGCTCGTCAAAACGGATGGAGCGACGAGCCCAATAGATTTGTAGAGAGTCAATACATGCAGGAGGCACATGATCGAGGTGAGTGGATCTATAGAAGGGAGCACAATATTCAACAGCGGATGAATACGGAGTCAAATGATGATAGCTCTGTAATGCCAACTATTCATAAGCCTTATCAGGAATTTAAATATATTTGTTTCAGGTCTCAAAGACGAAGTTTTGACACCGGACCTGGGTGTTAATTTACCGACTAAAACAGAGTGGTCTTGGACAATATTGAGTAAGTATCCATCTACTATATACTCTTTAATAACACTATATTCAATTACAATATCCTATAATGGCTCTCTACACGAACGTACTCTGCATTAAAAATAAACAAATAAACTTTTAGGTTTCCGTATTTAAACAAAAAAAAAAAAAAATTTAGCTTTACATACATACATACCATCACGCCTGTCCCCCATTGGGGTAAGCACAGACTATGGAATGCCAGGCGCACCGCGCAAAATACCTCTCTCGCCTCTTCCACACTCATCAATGACCAATGAAATTTTTCATGATGCGCAATACGGTTTCACAGCTGGTAAATCTACTACGGAAGCAGGGGTGGCATTGGTTAGACATTTCCTGAACGAATGGGAGAGATAATGTGGTGCAGAAAATAGCAGAATACTATTTGCTGATGATACCGCTTCTAATTTTTAATATGGCCCGCCGGTGTGAAAAGGTAAATGGACAAGGTAAATGGAGTTGTGTCTGCTATTATAAACTGGTTCACATGTAATCTTTTGCTAAAATCGGGTAAAAGCAAATGCATCAAATTTATTCTTCCAAATGTGACTTCTGCCAATACAGAATTTCTCATTGGGAATAATAAATTTCAATTAGTTAATAATACTGTGTTTGTTGGAATTACAGTAGACTCCAAATTATAACAGGCCCCTCATATAAATAAACTTGCCGGTAAGCTCAGCTTCGCTGCATATGCAGTTGGCGTCAGGCAATTGACGGATGTGGCTACTGCGTGCTTAATCTATTTCAGCTACATTGAGACAATTTTTATCTTACAAAAAAGAGCCATTCGCTCTATTTATAATATAGGGTCTAGAGAATCCCTCAGGGAACTGTTCAAAGAAATAAATATCCTCACTGTTATTTCTCATTATATTTATTAAAACATAATGTATGTCCGTAAAAAACTAAATTCCAACTTCAGCGAAAAACGTAGAAGTAGAAACAAGTCGTGTATGCCGTTACATCGGCTTGCTAGGACTGGTAGATCTTTTCTTGTATATTGTATTCGATTTTGTAATAAGTTGCTTGAAACAGTTTTGTCCTTTCCATACAATGTATTCAAAAAGCACATTAAAAATACTCTGTGTAAAAGGGCTTATTATAGAATTGATGAATATGTAACTGACAAAGATGTCTGAAAATAATTTAGCACAGACGACCTGTCTTTTATAATCTTTAATTCTTCCATATGATATCATCATTGTACCAATATGCTGATGTAACTTTATTGTAATATCTAAATTGCCAATTTTAAAAGAAATCTGTATTGGCAAGTTTCTTTTGGCTAGCAGATTAAAAAAGGAAAATAGTAAAAAAAGATACAATAAAAGTATAGTTCAAAAATTATAAGACGCATCTAAGTGCCTACGAGGGCCCAATGACAAATAAAGAATTTTTATCTTCTATTTTTATCAACCTCTTCTAGTTTGCTCTTCGTTTTTGGGTGCTTTTCATTTGGTCCTTTTTTAGCACATCATAATTGCAACCTAGATTCACACCTGTGCGTCTAGGGCGGCCCCTGCCGCTGTCTCCATTCACTCTTGCTAGATATACTTCTTTCGTAACTCTTTTGTCATTCATCACTTCTAAATGACCAAACCATCTCAACACACCCTTTTCAATTTTTGTTACTACATCATCTTTCATTCCACATTGTTCTCGTATCAAAGTATTCATTTTACATATTTCGGAGATAGAGAAGGACGTTACTTGCCTTTTTCCTATCCACCACGTCAACCTTCATCTCTCTGCAGGGATATCATCTCTCATAGCTCATAGATCATACTCTATCGCGCTACTCAACTGCAGTTTCTTTTTATACAACGTCGGGAGGCATACAAGCATACGGCCCACCTAATGTTAAGCAATTACCATAGCCTATGAACGCTTGTAATAAATTAAGTATCATTCGCGCGATTGCACTTCTGCTGCTAACACAGCAACTCCTTAGGAGCTTACTAGAGACCTCATTCACACGCCAACTCCTTAGGAGCTTACTAGAGACCTCATTCACACGCAGGAATACAACAACCCTCTAGGAAGTTGTTTTGTTTTAGCGGCGGTTTTCTGTAAAGTGGAGGTACTTTTCCAGATGGGCTGCTTTGATGCGCCCTACTTCTCTTGAAAACCAGGATTGGTGGAAACCAGTATTTTGAAGTCGCCCGAAAGTCACTAACTTGACGACCGACGGAGGTAGATAAACCACAGGTTGGAGTCGACTGATTAACCTGCATATTCGATTGGAGTGACACTCCCTCCTCTTCGTCTTCCTAGCGTTAACCTGTTTCCTAATCCATTAGGATGTTAATATCGTCAAACCAGGGGTCCGCTCCTAAGCCTTGAAGATTTGACGCTTTGACGATTTGACGCTCCTAAGCCTAAGTATTTGGCGACGATATTAAGTTTTACATGAAGCGACTGCTGTCAGACCGCAACCCAGAGGGAAACCCAGACCTTTCTTAGGTTAGGTCACACGGATGGACTGTGTCACTTAGATGTGCTGGTTTCTTCACGATGTTTACCTTCACCGCCGAGCATGTGATACTCATAAGGTACACGCCGGGATTCGAACCGGCGACCAGTTGTTCACTAGGCCACTTCTACTGCGCTATTACTGCTCATCGTAACACTCCCTCCTCGTCTCCTTTTTCCAAGGACTTATGAAAAATAATTATTTTGTTCACAGAAAGATCAAAGTCTTCAAAGCGTGCTTTAGCGACGGTGGTCATCATAATGGGGTTGTCAATATTCATGGGCTGCGTGGTGCTGCAGATATACGCTGAGCCGCTGTTCAAAGAAGCCGTACCAACGATGTCACCCAATTTCTGTTCCATATTGTTGGCTGTAGATAACGTGCTGGCCAGCGTACTCTGCGTGTTGGTTATTGATAAATATGGAAGAAAGGTAAAAATGATGATGATTATTTCATAGTTAATGGATTCAGGCATTCTTTTGTAAATATTTACAAGCAAATGTAGAAAAAATGCAGGATGAAAGAATGGCGAAGCAGATATACAATGCAAAAGTGGAAGGATGTAGGAGCCGAGGAAGGCCAAGACTTACCTACCATGACCAAATTGGTCGTGTTCTATCAGAAGGTGATGTCAGGAGCCCTAGAAACCGCCGAGCGTGCATGAGAAGAGCAATGAATGTTAAAGAAGCGAGTGAGGTATGTAAGGATCGAGTCACGTGGCGCTCGGTTATATCTACCTACCCCGTAAGGAAGTTATAGATAGATAGATTTACAAGCAATTTGATCTAACCTGCTTTATGTGCGACTGCATGTTGTATTTACTAACGCACTACCGGTAGGTGTTGACCGGCGCTAGTACGATGAACTAATTAGTGGCGGAAGCACACAAAGCATGTTAGATCAAATTGTATGATTATTTCAAGTAATAATTTCCTTATTGTTGTATTTCTGCGAGTGAGACACTTAAAGAGTTTATGGGAGGCGCTGAGTTAGGGATATCGAAACAAGAGAAAAAGTATTTGGAGTTTCAATCAATCGTGTATAGCCCACGATACTTTTCCACATCCACCTCTACTCATTTCACTTTCCACTTTAGACAGGGTTTAGAGCATACTCCACCACGCTGCTCAACAGCGGATTGGCATAGGCCAGTGTTTTGAAGCCGCCCGAGGGTCACTTAACGACTGTCTTCTGACGACAGCAGCCGAAAGCGACGGCTTAACATGCCCTCTGAAGACAGCGGACCTCGAGATAGCTAAACCCATCTGTATACAGGGTGCCTTAACCTGTGTATTCGGCAATACGTTATAACCGGAGCGCGGTGGTGGAGTCGTTAGTAATGCTACTTTGACACTTAGCTCGTGGGTTCGATTTCCATACGAGGCAAACATTTGTGTGCATGAATCTGTATGTTTGTCTTGATATTTTAAGAGAGGTAGGGGAAATCAAAGGAATTCAACAGGGAAAGAACATAAAACCACAGCCAAATATATATAAGGTATACAACAACTCTGTAGAGGGTTGTTGTATACCTACGAGTAAGTTGGGTTACCAGTGAGTTTCTAATGTGTAAGCAGCAGGGGTGGCAAGTATCCATAGGCTACTGTAGCCACTTTACATCAGGTGGGCCGTAATATTGTATGCCTTCCGAAGTTGTATAAAAATACCATAAATGCAATACTGATCCTATCTAATATTCTGCTTTCAGAATCTCAACATCGTATCCGCTATCGCATCAGGAGTCTGTACCCTGTTGCTTGGCACCCAGCTGCATCTTCACTGGGCACCGCATTGGATGACCATGGTCCTCATTTATACCTTCAGCTTCGTATATACCTTGGGGTGTGCCTTCGTACCTTTTGTCTTAAACGCTGAAGTTTTCTTGCCTGAGGTAAGTTTTTTTTAAGCGAGGTAGGGCGCATCAAAGCATATATATATATATATATATATATATATATATATATATATATATATATATGTATATATATATATATATGAATATACATATACAAAAATCGTTCGTGCAAAGAAAAAAATTGTCGCACGATTGACTCTCCTGACCTTACAGTTCTCTATATGTTACGATGCTTACCATCAGACAGTGTATGTTTATTTTCCACCTTAGTGGTATAATAATCTCACAACATGATCTTTGGGGCATATCAAAATCATTATCGTATATAAATCATCAGAAAAATATTTTGTCTTTTCAGGTTCGTAGCCTCTGCAGCGGTATCGTGCTATCCTGTCTGTGTATTACGTCGTTCATAACACTGTTCATCTTCTACCCACTTGTGGACATGCTTGGGCTGGGCGTCGTCTTCTGCTGCTTCTCGGCCGTTTGTTTCTGGGCTGCGGTATTCACGCACTTCTGGCTACCTGAGACTAAGGGGTTATCTGTGGATGCTATACAAGCATCGTTCTTGAAGAAGAGTTCATGACGGACTTAATTGTGATATACCTTCATAATAAACTTTTATTACGTTGTCTTTATGTATTTGTAACCTAACAAATTGATAGGAACCCGGTGACGTAGTGGTTTGTAACTACTACTTACTTTGGCACCAACGCTCGTTGTGTTCGATTCCCCCACGTGACAAACATTTGTGTACAACATCCGCCAAATAACAAATCGCTTGTTGTTGTGTTCCTGTGGTTTAGTGAGGTCGCCAGTAAGTTCCTAAAGAGTTGCTGTGTTAGCAGCAGAGGTGGCATCGCGCGAATGATATTTAATGTATTGCAAGCTTTCATAGGCTACGGTAACCGCTTTACATCCTCCTGACGTTATATAAGAAAAACGTGTGCATGAACATGTCTGTTTGTCTTGGTTTTTGAGAGGAAGGACGAATTTAACCCGATAGGAAAAGTACCTCAAATAACAGCTCCTTGGAGCGTCGATGTATTTTTGCGAATGTGGAGGCAATACTTCCTGCATTGGTAACTATTTTACATCGGGTGGGCCGTATGATTGAATGCTTACTTACGTTGTATGAAAATCGACTATATATACCTAAATAGAGGATTCTTAAGTTACAAGCTTCGACCGTAGTAGGTACGTTGAAAGGCAAATTTATTAATTAAAATATTAATTTAATATATTGTACATTTGTCAATTCCTAAACTATACGAACGTTATTATTAAAAAATACATAAACGCCTCCTCGACAAATCTTATTACACTGTAAATGAATATTATGTTTATTTTCTAATACAACGTCGGAATTGCATGGCAATAAAAAAAATAATGACTTGCTTGACAATTACAAAACTATATGTATATAAGTATATGTTTATTTTAAATTACTCTTAACCAAATCTTATTACACTGTAACTGTATTTGAATAAATCTTATTACATTGTAAACTAAGATGTTTTTATAGTTATAGATACGGCATGCATACACGCTCTAGAATGGCAATACGAAAGTAAGGTAATTGCCCAACTCGCATTCAGTTGGCTACGCTCTCGCATCGCGCCTATACGTACTTCGCCGCAAAGCATTAATGTTCTAAGATTCATCTCTTTTTAACGACAGATATGCCCATCATATGTCTTTTTGTTAGAGCAAAGTGTCATAATAAATAACTGTATGTAGATATAGTACATACTACTTGCGCCATTTTAAAATACAATAATGTTGATGTATAACGTGTCTACCTTTTGATACGTCGCTTATTGTAAATGAATATTTAAACTTTTTTTTTTATTAGAACACCTGAAGGAATTCATGTGTACGCTCCAAGTGATGTACAGTATGATATTCATAATGAAAGAACTGGGACTAAGCACAAGGGGAGCGATACTAATGATCTTCCCGGTGGAATGATGGCCCTATGATCTGGGTTAGACCGAGACGATCGTGTCGTACTTACCACCGCTTGGTCCCTGGTACATCTTTGTCGTCATAAGGATAATGGCACGTACACATGGAGGCGAAATGATAAAAAAAGTGTGATTGATTTGATATTATACTACTATTATAACAAGATATGTTTGCTGAGACGCTGGCAGGAAACATGTGGCGACTGTGTACAGTTTCCATAAAAATAAAAGTATGTTTTTGTGGTAACTATTTTTTATACAACGTTGGGAGGCATACAAGCATACTGCTCACCTGATTGAACGTTGTTACCGTGACATATGTTCATAGGTGCTTGCAATACATTAAGTTCAAAAGAACACCGAAAAAATGCTTTCTATGTATGGTTTATAGCATCTCGATACTTTTGACATTTATTACTCTATTTAAATCTATTGTAATTATCGCAACCATAATCTATCGTTTATGTTTTGTTTAGTATAAATTAACACTATATTGATTAGTGGAGGGAGAGGAGGTACTTCTCCAGCCCTACCTCTCTAACAAAACTTACTCTTAAGTAAACAAATTCTTCCGCTTTATACATTATAGATATTTTATTGCATATTTCTCTAAAGTCACGGACGTTTACCCCGGTCATTTGATAGGCGTGCGCGGGTATATGAATCCAACGAGTAGAGGGGCCTTCTACGCGTTGGATTCTAAATGAATGATATAGTGCAATATACTTGCTGTAATCTGCTCCAGGGGATATCATTGGGACAATAAACCCATGAACATTTCGACGAGCTCGGTGGCTCAGTCGTGAAAGACGCGACTTTGAAGCCAACGCTCGTGGGTTCGATTCCCACACAAGACAAACATTTGTATGCATGAACATGTCTGTTTGTCTTAGTCTGGATGTTTTAAGAGAGGTTGGGCGCATCAAAGCAATTAGTTAGCAATTAGTCTGGGGAAGTAACCTCCACCTCACAATAAACCACAGCCAAATAACAACTCCCTAGAGGGTTGTTGTGTTTCAGTGTGTGAATGAGGTCACCAGTAAACTACTAAGAAGTTGCTGTGTAAGCAGCAGAGGTCACGACATGTATTGGGACTATTAAAAATATGTCGGAAAAAAGTGCGCTATTAATGAATGAATGAAATTTATTTGCCAATGAATAAGGTATTAAGAAAGTCTTAACATACATAAACATAATAGAATCTCTTATTTAGCTACATGGATAGCATGCAAATGTGTGGAAACAACATAATCATTGTAGAAATGTAAGGAATATATAATATACATTGAAATGTCACCATATAGTAATTCAATTATCATAGCATTAAAATGAGATCATATAATTAAAATGAGATTATGAGGTATTATTAGAACTGGGCTATTGTAAAAGAGGGGCAGACATTTATTATTAACATATTTATTATTACCATTGCATATTTATTATTAACATATTGTTCTCTAAGGATAGGAAAGAATAATATGGCTAATGACGACTGCTGGTGAGCATCGGCACTGCGATCACAGATTCCTTCAAAGAGTTGATCAGGGTCTTCATTGGCGGCATGTCTTCACCGGTCGGAGTGGAAACTCAATATAATCCTGCATGAGTTGCCGTTGTTAGAAGGATTCCTAGCTAACAACCACCAGAACTTGCTTTCAAGCTGCTTCAAACCAATAAAACACTTAACTGCCATGCAATTCTGTAAGAGCAAACGTCCTTACATCCTCGGAAACATCGGCTGTTACAGCCTTGAACACAAAATTGCAATTCTTTGGTGTCGCTTTTTATGGTTGTGCGACACTAGCGCCGCAAGGCTGCGTTTGGAATTGGAATTCTACAAGGCAAACAGCCTCGCGTACGCTTACAGCCTTATAGAATATCAAATAATTTAGCCGTGATCGCAGTAGATAATGTCAAAGCTGTGACATCTGTGATCACAGCGACGCACACAGCCATTACGAGTCGCTTAGAGAATTGCATGGCTGCACATGAAGGCACTTCGCGCTCACAAAAACGTTGCGTTTTAGTGACTAAATATAGTTTGAGCCTGATGACCAATGGAAGAATATTTTAACCAATAAGCCGATGAGTAACCCGATGTTGATCCGCGAATTAGCCAATAAGAGCGTTCTGCTTTACCAACGGACAATCGACGTAAATGTATCATTTTAAACTTTCACGATTGTTTACGCCGGCATTGTGATCCTTTAATTTATTGTATGTCTTTTTCCTAACGTTAACCCGTTTCCTAATTCGCTAGGGTTGGCGGGGGACGCTACAGAAGCTTAAGGACTTGGTGAAGTTGCTGACCTCCTATATTTCGAGCTACGTTAACCACTTTGCACTAGGTGTGCCTGTATGCCTCTCGACTTGTAAGAAAAAAAAAACCGTCAAGTGCGAGTCCAACTCGTGCTCAGAGGGTTCCGTAAAATATATTTTCGCAAATTATTGTCGCAAAAAGTCATTTATTTTTGAGATTGAACTACAAATTTACGGTTTTCGAATTTTTTCCTTTACTTATGCTATTACTTATGACATTACTTCTTACCAAATTTCATGTTCTAGGTCAACGGGAAGTACTCTATAGGTTTTGATTCCTTATTTTTTTACTGCTCGAAGGGATTACAGATCATATTAATTTCAGCTTGATAGCTCCACCCGTTTCTGAGAAACCTTTACTTGACATACAGACAGACAGACAGACGGACAACAAAGTGATCTTATAAGGGTTACATTTTTCCTTTTAAGGTACGAAACCCTAAAAATAACGATTGGTTAAGCTACCTTTGACTACGTAAATTGGATTTCGAATTTTACGGCAATTACCAATAACTTAAAATAATAAGTTAATAAACAATTCATTAAATGGTTGATTCGATAATGTAGCCAATGAGTAGTTTTTGTATGAGAATTGCTTGCAGACAATAACAATGACTGCACAAGTGTTACTCTTATCTTTGTGTACACAGATATAACAAGTGAAATAAAGATGATATTTAAATTCTTAAACATGTAATTAAGACATGTTTGAAAGGAGTTAATCGACGCGACGAACGCATTGTCAATATGAATAAAAATGTATTACTTTGTTTGTTCACAGTACTTGTTTGCTGACACGCTTGCAGGAAACATGTAGCATCTGTCTGTACAGTTACCATAAAAATAAATGTGTGTTTTTCTGGTAACTGTTTCTTTTTATACGTTGGCAGGCATACAAGCATACGGCCCACCTGATGGAAAGTGGTTATCGTAGGCTATGAACGCTTGCAATACATTAGTATCACTACGCGATGCCACCACTGCTGCTATCACAGGAACTCTTTCGGAGCCTTAGTAACCTCACTCACTCGCTGGGTCACAACTCCCCTCCAAGGAGCTACTATTTGGCTGCAATTTAGTGCGTTGATGCGCCCTTTCTCTCTTAAAAGCACCCAGACTAAGACAACCAGACATGCTCATGCACACGAATGTTTGTCCTGTGTGGGAATCGAACCCACGAGCGTTGGTGTCAAAGTAATGGAACAGCGCGTTATCTGTATATTTGAGTATCTATTCAATTATATCTTTTAGTTAGCTCCAGCTTTTTTAAAGTATTCTTTTTATTAATAAAAAAATACTTCAAAAAAATACACGGCGCCATCTAGCCCCAAAGTAAGTGAAGCTTGTGTTATGGGTACTAGACAACTGATAATCATACGTAAATACATTTTTTTTTAAATATATACTTATTATACATAGAAAATACCCAGACTAAGACAAGCAGAGATTTTCATGCACACAAATGTTTGTACTGTGTGGGAATCGAACCCACGAGCGTTGGTGTCAAAGTAGTGTAACAGCGCGTTCCACCACTGCGCCACCGAGCTCGGTGTTAATCTCTGTTTGATAAGAATATCTTGTTTGCTGACACGCTGGCAAGAAATACATGGCACCTGTTTATTGTACAGTTATCATTACAGTAAATTTGTATATAATAAATTACGTTGATACTGTTGATTGTAGGCACTTGGTGAAATTTTGAAGACATCGCGTTAATGTTAATACTTGCACTTGTACAGATTCCACTGTACAAGTGCAAGTATTAACATTAACGCGATATTATATTGTGAAGTGGAATCTGTACAAGTGCAAGTATTAACATTAACGCGATAATAAATTACGTTTAATTCAGACAATTTACATTAGTGTAACTCCTTCAGAGCCTGAGGAGCCGCGTGGAGAGACTAAACACGTGTCGTAAAAATCGTAGGAGTATTCAGAAACATAACAGAAGATAGAAAGCCTTTGTGTCTAATAAGTTCCCATGAAATTAGAAGAAATTATATCTTTAGACTTTCTAAATTTGTATAGCTAAGAAAATTGATTTGTAGCTGTAGTTTAGGTGTTTATGTATAGTTTGATGACATAATAAGTTAATTGAAGTCGATTTTTATGGTTTTTAAACATTGTAATTATTTTAGTTGTAGACGGAAAGTCATGCTTGGTTGGTTCGGACATGTAGAAAGAATGCAGGATGAAAGAATGACGAAACAGATATACAATGCGATAGTGGAAGGATGTAGGAGGCGAGGAAGACCAAGACTAACCTACCATCACCAAATTGGTCATGTTTTATCAGAAGGTGATGTCAGGAGTCCAAGGAACCGACGAGCGTGCATGAAAAGAGTTATGAATGTTAGAGAAGCGAGTGAAGTGTGTAAGGACCGCGTCATATGGCGCTCGGTTCTCTCTGCCTACACCGCAAGGGACCTGGCGTGAAGATATACATACATACATTCGGAAAGTCACTGTGTCTGATGGATTCCCATGAAATTAGATGAAATTATATCTTCATTATTATTACGAAAATTGTTTCGTAGCTATAACTTAGAGTTTCATATAAGTTTGATGACATATCAAGTTAATTGAAGTCGATTATATGATTTTAAACGTTATAATTATTTTAGTTGTAGACAGGAAGTCTTTGTGACTGATGAAATTTGGATAACTATGGAAATCGTTTCGAAGCCATACTTTAGGGTTTACGTAAGTTTGATGATGTAACTATTTGGTCTGAGGATGTAACAAGATAACTGAAGACGATTTTTACGGTTTTTGAACTTCATGTTCCTAGCGTTATCCCGTTTTCTAATTCATTATGACTGGCGGGGTCCGCTATTTAAACTTAAGGATTTGGCTAAGATACGACTGTCGTCAGATCTTCACAGCCCAGAGAGAAAATCAGACCTTTCTTAGGTTAGGTCACACGTTTTTCTAAATATAATTTCTTAGACATACAGGTTTCACCGCCATTTTTATGTTTTAAAGAATAAGTTTATTTTGCGAATTTTGTAGGCTAACACATCTAGAAAGAATGCACGATGAAAGAATGATTAAACATGTGTATACAATGCAAAAGTGGAAGGATGTAGGAGCCGAGGAAGGCCAAGACTCACCTACCATGACCACATTGGTTATCTTTTATCAGATGGTGATATCAGGAGCCTTTAAAACCGGCGAGTGTACTGTTTTTGTCTTAACTTGCAATTATCTACAATGACACTGAATAAAGCTATGAACACGTGTTGTTCAGCCAGCCAAGTGTTTGGCTAAGATGCTGCGGGACCTGCTAAGCGAGTCAAAATGTACGTCGATCAAATCGCAAAATCCATTGACAAGTTTGCAAAGTCGAGGCACTGGGGAATTAGCTCCAAGAACAGCTCTACGCCATGGTGGACTAAACGGAGTTAACCTACTGCGACGATATCTAAGGAGAATTCTATATCTAAATTAAATTAATAATTGGGGGCAGTTGATATTATTATTAAGAATTTTGTATGCAAAAGTCACGATTCTACGGTTACTTAACATAGATATATTAAAATGTTTTAAACGGTTTCTGTAAGACGCATGCCTTAGCTCCGAAATACCACTAGAACACGCCAAGTGCCACATAAATCGTTTTTGAATTCTCTCTAAGCGTAGCGAATGCGTAGCGTAGTGTTAGCAGCAGAGGTGGCATCGTGCGAGTAATGCTTAATGTATTGCAAGCATTTATAGGCTACGGTAACCGCTTTACATCAGGTGAGTCGTATGTTTACATGCCTACCGACGTTGTAAAAAAATCTAAAAAGTACAGTTACCAAGAAATATGCATTTTTTTTATGATATCAGATGGCATACAAGCATATGGCCCACCTCACGTCATCGTCGCGAATGAAGACTTGCTACGTAGACAATATCATTGTGACCTCTGCTGCTAAAATAGCAACTCCATAAGAGCTCTCAGATAACCTTACTTTCTCGCAAGAGCACAAAACCTCTCTAAAAGACTAGAGAGGTTTTTTGCTCTTTTTAACAATATACCGTTTCCTAACTCATTAGCACTGGCGGGGTCCGCTACCTAAGACTAAGGATTTGGCGAAGATACTGATTTTTTCATGGAGCGATTGCTGTTAGACCTCCACAACCCAAAGGGAAACCACTCATATCTTACTTAGGACACTTGTCTCTCTCATTTTTTGGATGTACGGGTTTCCTCAAAATGTTTTTTTTTCACCGCCGGGCAAGTGATATTAAGAAATATGTACATAAATCCAAAAACACGAATTTAGTGGTACATGCCATGATTCGAACCTGGGACCAGTCGCTCATTAGGTCCGTTCTATAACCACTAGGCTATCACTGCTCTTACAAAACCTCTCTAGTAACCTCTAGCAAAACTACAGCCCTCCAGGGGGAGGGTTGTTGTGTTCCTCCGAGTGAGTGAGGTCACCAGTAAGCGCCTACCTAAGTAAGGAGTAGCTGTGTTAGCAGTAGAAGAGGCATCGTGCGAGTTATACTTTATGTTGCAAGCGTTCATAGGCTACGGTAACCGTTTTAGATGAAGCGGGTAATGGTTGTTATGTCTCCCGATGTTGCATATAAAAAAAGCGAAGATTGCAACGCGCAAACCAAACTTCCTATATTGCAAGTGTTTATGAACTACGGTAATAAGTTTACATCAGGTGCGCCGTATGCTTGTATGCATAAAAAATACAGCTGAGCGCTCTCTTCCTTAAGTCTGTTAAGAATAGATGATAACGATACAAATCTTCTTAGAGAAGAATGAGTTATTATTTATACCTGCCACAATATGAAGTAATAGCCCGATAATAACAAGTACCTACCTGGAATAGGGTGAATGTATCAATTACTGATACTATGATATATGTGCTTACTGTTAACATTATATAGTGGGGGTCAATGGCACAGTAGCGTATGTGAGAGTAGGATAACTTTATAGAAACGTTCGAAATCGTCGCACGCCGATATGAAGTAGGATAACTAATATAAATGGTATGAGATTGGAGCGAAGGAGACATGCTCACAAAAGTGTTTTGACGAGCTCGGTGGCTCCGTCGTGAATGACGCGACGAGACCAACGCTCGTGGGTTCGATTGCACAAGGCAAACATTTGTGTGCATGAGCATGTCTGTTTGTCTTGGTCTGGATGTTTTAAGAGAGATAGGGCGCATCAAAGAAGCCCGTCTGGGGAAATACGAGTACGTCCACCACGCAGAAAACCTCAAATAACAACTTCCTAGAGGGTTGTTGTGTTCCTGCGTCTGAGTGAGGTCACCAGTAAGCTCCCAAGGAGTTGCTGTATAAGCAGCAGGGGAGGCATCGCGCAAGTGATACTTAATATATCGCAAGCGTTAATAGGCTACGGTACTCGCTTTACATCAGGTGGGCCGTATGCTTGTATACCTCCGGACGTAGTACAAAAAAAAGTGTCCAAGCGGGCGGAGGCAGCGGGCGGGTTGCCGTATTCCCTTCAAAATGGACGAATAACAACTATAACTATATGACAGAAGTAATGAGCGAGCGAAACAAAATAGAGTTAAATTATTATTAATAAAAAAATGTATATAAATGGTAAGTAAAGCCATGGGGTTGGTAAAATAGCTGTAAAAGTGGTAAATAAATGAAATAAATAAATAAAAAAAAAACTTCATAGATACGTTCGAAGTAGTGGAACTCATATAGACGTGCAAATAGAATATCTTCAAAGGTGTTTTTTTTTGTACGAATGTCTTATCATCGAAGTGATAGTTTGTGTAACTTAACAAATACCTCCAAATATACATAACAAAGTGATCGGACCGCTTTGTGGATTCTTATAGATGCCATAGTTAAAATTAAACTTAACACCTGTTACATAGCTGCACTTTACTTGTTCTTTCATTTTCTATACATAAATCTAAGTTTTAAATACAGCGTAAAGAAAAAAAAGAATTACTTTATTTTTGTACTGAACGCCTGTACAAAACATAGCTATTTTGTTTTCTGCTTTACATTATTGCTAACGATAATATGTCAGGAGACTAAATATAATTTAAAAAGAGGAGGTGCATATAAACAAAGCAGCTTGACTTCGGATGTACTCGTACATTTACTTCACAGAAAACCGTAACTATTACGAAAGTCGGATTAACTTTAAATTAAGCAAGTCCTGAGGAGTTACTAAATTCGGAGAGGGGTTGTGTAACAAACGTTATTCATTCTTAAAATGCTGCGGTCTTTTTTGAGGTCGAGATACTTTCAAAGTCTATCTGACTCGATGCCTCTCTTTCGCCAGGGCCTTGTTGCTCACTAGCAAGATACACACTAAGAGAATGTTTTACGTACCTACTTATAAGCATTTTTATAAGATATATTTTCGGCGAGTGAACCATGCCCGAAGTGGAGGAAATGCGTCGAAACGGTTTTATCAAGACTATTATGCATAAGTTAAGTATGAAAGTGTCAATGATGGCTGTCTTCCTGATGTTAGAAGCGCTTTAGTTTTAGTGTGACACGAAATTTTACTAACAAAGATACCGAACAAAGGTATGCCCGATGAAACACCGTGGATAGAAATTTATTTTCTTTCTCAGCAACAACGCTTCAAAATAACAAGATTGAAAGGACAAAAATGCTTATAAGTACGTAAAACATTCTCTTAGTGTGTATCTTGCTAGTGAGCAACAAGGCCCTGGCGAAAGAGAGGCATCGAGTAAGATACACATACGCATTATTACACAAACACATATTTACTGCCATAGTTTACCTACAAGCACACTCCACTGACACCCCCGTCTACAGTATACGACCGTTACCGTAAATATATATTTAGTATTTAATTATACATGTAGCTTTTAGTCTATACATAAAATTTGAATGGTAATTTTAATGTTTAAGTTCATGTCTTCTATTCTGGCTTTTTGTACTGTCGAAAGACAGATGTTACTCTCAAACCAGTAGACGTGTTTATTTGTAATATACCGTGGGGAGAAGACCTGGTGACCTGAAGTACAGGCTTCTGCCTAGTTTAGGCACCAGTCTTCCACAAGCACTGTAATTGTTAAGATACTATTTTTGTATGGGATTGTGGGAGAAATAAATACAAAATACAAATACAATACAAAAATATTTATTTACAACAACAAAAACAGGTTACAATATTAACCACGTTTGACATACAATATAACTTATTATACTATACCTACTTACGTAATAAATGAGACATTCAGTTTCCGCTTGTAGTTTGTTTCTAGTAGGTAGGTAATGTAAATCATGAAGGTAGATAACAAATGCGTATTCCCTGCTGTTGTGTTGTGAGAATTATCGGTATATCATTGTCCAGTGGTACCCACACTAGAGTGATCTGTGTTGTGGGTGCCGATACGAAAGTTCTAAAAGAGATATTAACCTCAGTATACAGAATGGAATATTAGGAATGTACATATGTGTATTTTCACGCCAGATCCTCTGCGGGTTAGGCAGAGGGAACCATAATTGTATGTATTCATGTAAGTAAACTAAATATACATACTTATGTGTCTGTATATACATATATAAATATACTAAATAGGTAGATGTAAATACTTAAACTTAAATATTAAATTACACGAATAGCATAAGGTGACCATTACGACATTGGATGAAGCAGTGTTTCTGTGCAATCATACGTTAGTGATGTAAGCCATTTATTTACCACTACTTGAGCTTGGCGTATTGAGCATTTTTTTATATCACAATGCCTGACAACTTTGTTATAGACATAGGTTGTTAGGTACGGTGGGAGTCTTTTCGCAAATGTAGTTTTTACACTTATGTTCGTTACTTTAAATATTCGTCGGGATAGCATATGCTGGTAGTCACTGGAGTTAATTACTGATTTATGAACCATTAAGGATGCTTTTAGAATAAAAAGTTGACGCACAGTCAAAACACCGCTGTCTTTATACACATCGACCGTAGGATACCGGAATGGCTTTTTTAACATGGTTTTTAAAACAGACCTTTGGGCCCTTTCAAGAAGTAACATTACTGTTTTATTTGCGCCGCCCCATCCAAGAATACAGTATGTTAATAGAGACTGGCAAAGAGCGAAGTAGATAGACCGCAGTGTTTGGAAATCTACAACGTTGCGCAATTTTCTCATAATGTGTATAGTTTTGCGTATACGTGAAGATAAAACATTAATGTGTGCACTGAAATTTAGGTTTTGATCTAGTAACACACCAAGATACTTAATGTTATTGGTTCTCTCTATGCTTTCGCAGTTACAGGCTCCCGGGTGGGCATCGTTGCAGCTATGAATTTTGAGCATAGACAGAGTTGTAGGTGGGGCGGAAGCTGAAGTCTTGTGGAAGTAAATAAACTTTGTTTTCTGTGTATTCAGGGTGAGGAGGTTCCTTTGTAAGCAATTGGAGACTAGACGTATTCCATGTTCTGCGTAAGCAGTAACTTCTAACCAATTTAACCCATGAAAAACTATGGCAGTATCGTCCGTGTAACAAATTATTTCTGCATTTCTCAACGGTAGATCATGGACTGTGTTTAAGTATATTATAAACAAGGTAGGCCCAAGGATACTTCCCTGTGGGACACCGAAATTCATTGTACAGAGATTGCTCGACGTATCGCCAACACGGACACACTGCTTCCGCTTCATTAGGTAGCTTTCGAACCACGAAAGAGCAATACCGCGAATACCCAGGTTTTCAAGTTTCTTAAGTAATATTGGAACGGAAACAGTGTCAAAGGCCCTGGCAAGATCCAAAAATACTCCTATACAGAACTTATTATTATCCAAATCTGTGGAAAGTTTGTTTAGTAAAGTTAGAACTGCATCTTCTGTCGACCTACCCTGTCGGAAACCAAATTGCCTGTCGGACAATAAACTCCGTGACTCGATGTAATTAACGAGTCGTTTGTTAACAATTTTTTCAAGCAATTTACAGAAAACACTTAATAGGGATATAGGTCGGTAGTTGCTTGGGTCGTCCCGCGATCCAGCTTTGTGTATCGGTATAACTGAAGCAGTTTTCCAAATTTCCGGAAAAATACCAGTGGCTAGACTTTTATTAAAAATAAGTGTCAAAGGTGTTAAAATAAATTCTTTAATTTGCTTGAGTAGACGATTATTTATGCCATCAAGCCCCGGAGCCCTGTCATTTGCTAACTTAGCGATCAAATTGTCAACTTCCATTAGATCCGTCGGATGCATAAAAAAGGAGTCTAATGATTGTCGGTTGGATTTAATTTCAGATGCTAGCACTTGTTCAGTGGTTTTTAATTTACATAGGGCATTAGCAGCTAAAGTTTGTCCCACAGTAGAGAAATACGAGTTGCAGGCATCAAGCGATTTGTTTCCATTTGTGACGCCATTTATAGAAAGAAGTTCTGTTGCTACCCTTTTATTATTTGATAAATGACAGATCTTTTTAATTGATTTCCACAAATTTTTGGGATCGTTTTTGTTATTTTGTAATTCCTGTCTCTCATATTCTAGTTTTAATGTGTGCAGTAAACGATTACAAAAGTTACGATAGCGCTTATAGATATGTTGGGCAATGGAGTCATTGTGGTTGCGCTTTGATCGAGCATGCAGGCGATCTCTATGACGAATACATCGAACCAAGCCGGGAGTTATCCAGGGTTTTAAGATATGCTGTGACCGAGGTGCCATTACATTATGTGTGTACTTATTTATAATGTTGTTTAATGTTTGTGTGAATATATTTACAAGTACATTAACATCCTCGTCAACAAGCAGAATGTCCCAGTCCACAGAGCTCAACTCCTCCCTGATAGCATCCACATCTCTTTTAATAGTGACAGATTGTTTTGCAATTTTGGGAACGTCGAGATATATTCCAGCCATTGCCAGGTCATGATCAGTTACGTCGGTCTCACAGACTACACCAACCGAGGGCTTTAAAGCTTTAATAAATATGTGGTCAAGACATGCTCCCTTTCTGGTAGGCAGGGTAATTGCTGGACTCAACCCGTGCTGTGCTAGAAGACATAAGTATTCAGCATTATGGTCATTTCCAATGGTGGGAAGTATATTAATATTGATGTCACCAGCAAGGAGCAGGCTTGTTACGCTACCTAGAGAAGACAGCACTCTGTCAAGAGAAATTAAAAAGTTTTGCGAGTTACTGAAGGACGGAGAGCGATATATTCCCAGAATAGTTGCAAGGTTGGAAATGTTAATTTGCAAACAGTTCGCATCATCTATATTAGGCTCCGTAACCACAGCGTTTAATGTATCCTTGACGTACACAACAACTCCACTATTTTGGTTTATATGCTTAGTCGTGGCGTGTTCGTTATAACTTGAAATTTTTGGGATTGTGGTTGTATTATTTATCCAGCATTCAGTTAATATGATCACATCAAAATCAATATTTAATCGGAACAATGTGACTAGAAATGGGTCAAAATTTTTATTTAGACTTCTGATGTTAAATGTTAAAATACGGAAACAACTGTCTGTTATCGTGGCTTTGCATTCTTCAGGTTTGTTTATAGCAAGACACTTTATTGCAAAAGAATCTATGTCAGTTACTATGCTATCAAGATCCATTTGGACACAATTTAAAGCTTTGGGGTTTATGAGCAAAGCGAATTTGTCTCGCAGCGGCAGAGGTTGTTACATATAATTGATTGCTACTTTTTGTCTGCGTTAGTAAACTGAAATAACATGAATCCATAGTGTGTTGAGAAAGTTGTCGTAAATGATATGTGTCTGCAGAAAAAATAAATACATACATAAATTGCATATACATTAAATAGGAAGGTTTTATCAAGTAATAGATACGGGCAATGTTAGAATTACGGTACGGGAGACCAATTATCTCATTTATTTTCTGAGTCAGGTGCCGAGATGGGTCCCAAAATACAATTGAGATCTTCGGTGGTGCTAATTTGTATGGCTGCCTTGCCTTCACGCTGCCGGATGTAGATGACCCCCTGACTGCACCAGCAATATGCGTAGCCATTGGATCTAGAATGAACTCGCGCTTCCCGAAATAATAATCTGTTTCGCTTAGTAAGTCGCTCGTTAAAATAAATCTTATTAGGAGATCCGCCTATGTCCAGATCTTCACTGGTCAGGTTTCTGCGATGTTTGGATTCCTTTATTAATCGGTCGCGTTTCACTCTGCGCAACAATCTGACGACAATTGGGCGGGAAGTTCTGTTCGCTTTATCCTGATGCTTGGGGGTCCGTGGGCCTACTCTGGAAATCCAGTCTATGTCACTGTCCACCAGATCAACGCCGATTTTGCGAGCCGCCAAAAGCACGATGTGATGGAGATTCTCATTAGAGACCTCCGGCACGCCAGAAATTTCTATTTCATTGCGTATATGGAATTGTGCCTGAGCATTGAGCTCGGATTGCAGATGTGAAATAGTAGATTTTAGCGTCCTTACCTCCAACGCGCTCTCTTCTGCCAACTTTAGGCGTGTCTCAGTGATGGCAGCGCCAGCCTCGAGCTCACTCAAACGATTATGGCAGCGGGTTAGCGAGTTGGTAGCTTCTTCCAGATGTTGTTTCAGTTCAAATAAATTTATTATTATTATTATAGCTATATTTATGTAGCTATGTTCCGGTTTGAAACAGCCTTAGGTCACAAGGTTGGCAGCGCGCGAGTAACATCCCCGTGGTGTTGCGAGCGTCAATAGGCTGCGGTGACCGCTTACCATATAATGCGGGCCGCATGCTTGTTTGCCAATCTAGTTGTAAGTATACAAAAAACCAACGTTAGTGATAAAGTGTCTGAGTTATCACTTTAGTTTAGAGACGTGAGCAGTGTTTTTGAAGTGACAGTCGCGACTGCCTCACTGCGACATCCATCTTTGTACAAGCGAATAAAGGCCTTTCTTGATATAACCATCTACGCTGGTATAAGAGTAGTAGAGTTCGTGTACCTACTAACTTCACGTGACCGGACATTTTGAAGTGCTGGCCGCGACTAACTTGAATGTGGACTTAGTATAGAATTTTTATCTATCTTATGAATAGCTCGTGTGTGTGCGATCGCAATGATTTCCGAAGTTATTCTACTGTAGTTATGTTTTTACTGTGTCCAGGTCGATGGAACTTTATGACCTAATAGGGCTGTGCCATCTAATGTTTGTTTATTAATTCATAAATGATTTAAGTTTACTTTTTATTTGTTACAATTTATTTTTATGAATTAAGTAAAATAATGAACGAACTATTGTTCCTAATTTTTTTGCATCGTCAGGAGGCATACGAGCGTATGGCCCACTTGATGTATAGTAGTTACCGTGGCCTATGAACGCTTGTAATACATTAAATCGTCGCAACTTTGACACCAACGCTCGTCGGTTCGATTCTCACACAGGACAAAAAATTGTTTGCATTGCAAACATGTCTGTTAGTCTTGGTCTGGATGTTTTTAAGAGAGGCAGGGTGCATAAAAGCAGCAGCCCGTTTGGGGAAGTACCTCCACCTCACAGAAAAACGCAGTCAAATAACAAGTTCCTAGATGGTTGCTGTGTTCCTGCGTGTGAGTGAGGTTTCCAGTAAGCTCCTGAGGAGTTGCTGTATCAGCAGTCCGATATTTGTTCGACAACGGCGAACTGCGAACACTTGACATGGATTACGACAATGGGTTCTAATTGGGATTCTATAACATAAGCTATTACGTGCGTGTTAAACGGTGCTGATGGCACGATAATTGTATACTTTGCAATTTTACTCGTATATGGTTTATCTAGCTGTATCATGCCATTATTTGTTTCCTTTATTTTTTTTATACAACGTTCGGAGTCATACAAGAATACGGCCCACCTGATGTGACCGCAGACTATAAACGCTTGTAATACATTGAGTATCATTCGCGCGATGACTCCTCTGCTGCTAACACAGCAACTCCACAGGAGCTTTCTGCTAACCTCACTCACACGCAGGAAAACAACAACCCTCTAGCGAGTTGTCGTTTGGCTGCAGTTTTCTGTGAGGTGGAGGTACTTCCCCTGATGGGGAATAACTGATGCGCCCTATTTAAATAAATTGAAAAAAAAATATCGATTAAAAATATGTGTGTGTTCCCTGCGTGACAGTGTGTTGCCAACGACACCATCAAAGTCAAAATCTTTTTATTCCGTAAAAATGGCTACATTTGTTTGGAATCGTCACAATTTTTTTCCCTACCGCGCAGTTTATGACTAGGTGAGCACTGATAAAAATACTGCCAAAAAACTCAGGCATCCCTCTTTTGGTGTCCAAACAAATTTACATAATTTATTAATTACATTATAATTGGATCGACTCAATCCCAGGCATTTTTATCATTAATATAGTCAGATACTTTATAATATGCCCTGCTACACAATTTGGCTTTAATAGTAGTTTTAACATCAGATGTCTGCACCCGAAATAAGGATGTCCTCAATCTGTCCCCGCTTGTGGATCATGGACGGATGGAGTGAAATCGAAATTCGTTCGCACAGGCACCCAATTGTTCATTTTACCCTATATAATTAATGTAATCGTTGTTAAAAGATCACTGTTATGTTGATAAGGTAACGTACAGTTGGATCATTAAACTTCAGTTACCAGGAGATACGGCGCCGGACGGGTGGCAGTTAAAATGACTAGTGAAAAGTTAAAATGGTCTGCGTTTCTGGTGCAAGGATCTGCAACATTATCTAGTTAGTTATTGTGTTAAACCATTACTTTCTGATACTACGTTGGGTAGCGATCAAGCTTCGGCTGATGTGGAGCGGTTGCCGTTGCGCTCGTGTGTTTATACCCGCCGTTAAATTAGTAAGTGCAGTGATAGCCCAGTGGATAAAGAAGCGGGCTTTGTCCAACTGGTCCCCGGTTCAATCCTGGCGGGGTGCCAGTAAATCCGTGTTTTCGGATTTGAAGGAAAACATCGTGAGGAAACCCGCACCGAAATAAAATATATTGTTTCGAAGGACGTATGACCTAACCTAAAAAAACCTGGTTTTCCCTCTGGATTGGGGAGGTCTAACGGCAGTCGCTTCATGTAAAAACCCTGTGTGTTTGCCAAATCCTTAGTCTTAGGTACCGGACCCTGCCAACCCTAATGGATTAGGAAACGGGATAACACGAAGACGAATAAGTTAAAGCAGTAACAATTCGCCAGATTCCTGGTAACGTAACTCACTCTTTTCAAGAGAGGTAGGGCGCATCAAAGCGGCCCGTCTGGGGATGTACCTCCACCTCACAGAAAACCGCAGCCAAATAACAACTCCCTAGAGGGGTGTTGTCTTCCTGCGTGTGAGTGAGTTCATCAGTAATCTTCCATGGAGTTGCTCTGTAAGTATTTTTTATACAACGTCGGCAGTTATGCAAGCATACGGTCTGCTTGATCTAAAGCAGTTACAGTAGCCAATAACGCGTGTAATTGAGTATCACGCACGATGCCTCCTCTGCTGCTTACACAGCAACTCCATAGCAATTTACTGCTGACCTCACTCACACACAGGAGCACAACAAACCTCTAGGGAGTTGTTATTTGGCTGCGGTTTTCTGTGAGGTGGTACTTCCCCAGACGGGTTGCTTTGATGCGCCCTACCTATCTTAAAACATCCAGACCAAGACAGACATGTTCATGCACACAAATGTTTGTCTTGTGTGGGAATCGAACCCACGAGCTTTGGTGTAAAAGTCTTTCACGACAGAGCCACCGAGCTCGTCAATGTCTCAAAGATGTATGGCCTGGCCTAGAAAGGGTTCGCTTTCCCTCTGGGTTGTCGCCCAATGTAAAAATTAGCATCTTCGCCAAATCCTTAGTCTTAAGTAGTGGACTCCGCCAATCCATACGCTAGGAAGAAGAAGATCCTTATGAGGTGAAGGTTCTTCTCCAGCCGGGCTTTTGATAACCCCTAACTATCTTTCGCAAGAGTCTGTTCAATAGCGAGATGCACTACGTATAGTCGATGTTAATTTGAATTCTGAACATGAGTTTTAGCCACTTGACTAGAACCCTAGCTAAGTTCTCCAGAATATGACGGACCCTGCTCATCATCAACCCGGTGTCTACCATAGTCCTTACGTCTCCCTTCAACTGAAGAAGTTCAGAGCATATTCCGCCACGCTGCTCAATTGGCCAAAATGGTTGACAAAGGCCAGTGTTTTCAAAGCTATCCACTGACTAAGCCACAACTGTCATCTATAGAAAACAGCCAGGACCGACGGCCTAACGTACCTTCCAAACGTGAACAAAAATACAAACGGAGAACCGATGGAACGATTTTGCTTTGAAACTCAACTCACCGCTACGGCTCCGGTGAAATAGCAGTAGTGAAATAGAAGTTCACAACTTAAAATCAGTAAAAATATCCTCGCATTGGATCGTAGGATGCTAAAACACTAAGTTTTTGTAAGTAAAGGATGCCTGTATGCGCCGTCAAGTGGTTTATTGGTGTGTACCTCCAAAGCACGGAAAAGCTCGAGATGGCTAGGCCCATCCATAGACAGGCAGCAGTGGGCGAGGCTTAACCTGCGTGTTTGATAACAGCGATACGGTCAACGGTGCCAAATTATTTCCTTGTTGTTTCAGTTGCGTATTTAACAACTCTAACCGGCTATATTTACGCATGGCCATCGTATACTATGGAAAACTTTATGTCAAACAACACAGTACTATCGGCTCCTATGACGTCAATGGAAATGTCACTGTTGGGGAGTATGACAAATGTTGGGGGATTATTAACTACGCCATTATGTAGTTACTCTCTCCGGATTCTAGGTAGAAAGTATTCCGCTATGTTGTTTGGATTGCCGTTTGTGGTGAGTAGCCTATTTTTTTTTATACCACTAAGGTGGCAAACAAGCGTACGGCCTGCCTGATGGTAAGCAGTTACCGTAGCCTATGGGCATTTGCAACACCAGGGGTGTCACTCTTGCGTTGCCGATAGCTTGTAGCATTCTTACCCGGATGGATTGTGGAGCTCGGTGGCGCAGCGGTTAATGATGCTACTTTGACGCTGAAGCTCGTGTGCTCGATTCTCACACAGGACAAACATGTGTGAGCATGAACATTGTTTGTCTTGGTCTGGATGTTTTTAAGAGACGTAGGTTACATCAAAGCAAAGCTCGTCTGGGGAAGTACCTCACAGAAAATCGCAGCCAAATAACAACTCGCTAGAGGGTTGTTGTGTTCCTGTGTGTGAGTGAGGTCACCAGTAAGCTCCCAAGGAGTTGCTCTGTAAGTATTTTTTATACAACGTCGGGAGTCATGCAAGCATACGGTCCGCTTGATCTAAAGCAGTTACAGTAGCCAATAACGCGTGTAATTGAGTTATACTTAATATATCGCAAGCGTTAATAGGCTACGGTACCCGCTTTACATCAGGTGGGCCGTATGCTTGTATGCCTCCCGACATAGTATAAAAAAAAGAGTATCTCCACTTCAAAGTAAACCGCAGCGAAATAACAACTCCCTAGAGCGTTGTTCTGTTCCTGCGTATGAGTGATGTCACCAGTAAGCTCTTAAGGAGTTGCTGTCTTAGTAGCAGAGGTGCTAGCTCGTTTCGTATTTTCCTGAACATTGATTACAAGTGTTGATTTAAAATTACAGTGCGATACGAATTGCATTGTATTTCTCATTACATAACTACCCACCATACGCCCGCATAATATCGGATAGACCAAAAAATCATACGAATACGACACGTATATATATCCTAGTTTTTTTTTCATTAACGATGCAGCCCACCTGATGAAAATCGGCTACCGTAGTCTATGAACGCTTATAATACCTTTGTTGAAAGAAAACACCCAGACCAATACAAGCAGACATGTTCATGGACACAAATGTGTGTTCCGTGTGGGAATCGAACCCACGCGCACGTTAGTGTTAAAGTATTGCTAGCAACTACGCCACCGAACTCATGATAATAATAGTAATTGAGTGTAAAGTCTTTAGTTTAGCCTAGCTTTAGCCTTCTAGCTAAATTTACCTTTTCTACAAATACTTGTAATGTGATCCCAGGAAGTTAGCTCGATGTGAAAGCAGACGACGTCTCTTTATCTAATACTAGCTGACCTGGTGAGCTTCGTACCGCCTCAGAATAAACAAATGTTGTGTTAACTTATTAGGTGATATAAATTCTGTTTTTTATTAACACAAAATGAATAGTCAAAATGAATTAAGTATAATAAATGTTCAAAGATATAAATGAGAAGTATTTTAATTATATTAACTAATGTTATTCATACGGCAGCTTAGCATTATCCTAATTTTTTTTTTATACTACGTCGGGAGGCATACAAGCATACGGTCCACCTGATGCCTATTAAAGCTTGAGATGTATTAAGTATCACTCGCGCGATGCCTCCTCTGCTGCTTACACAGCAACTCCTTGGGAGCTTACTGATAATCGCACTCACACGCAGGAACACAACAACCCTCAAGCGAGTTGTTATTTGGCTACGGTTTTCTGTGAGGTTGAGGTACTTCCCCAGACGGGTTGCTTTGACGCCCTACCTCTCTTAAAACATCCAAACCAAGACAAATAGACTGATATGTTCATGGACACAAATGTTTACCCTGTGTGGGAATCGTACCCACGAGCGTTGGTGTCAAAGTCGCGTCATTCACGACTGAGCCACGGAGCTCGCCAAATATAATATAATAAAAGTAGCAATTGTTTTTAAAACAATTTTATTTTTCAGCTAACTTGGGCTATAGTATCTCTTACAACTTATGTACCTCTGGTAATAGCGGCGATGTGCATTGGCGGCATTGGAGCAGCAGGGCAAGCTGTATCCTCAGTATATATCTCTGAAATATCCGACGACTCCATCCGAGGGGCTTTCACTTCAACAACAGTTAGCGGTTTCTTCATGGGCCTCTTGTTTTCTTACATTATTGGGGGATATCTGACATACTATCAAGTTATATATGTAAATCTTACTATGTCGATACTATATATTGTCTTATTGACATTAATAACGGAGTCTCCTGTCTATTTGATGCAAAAAGGACGGGAAAAGGTAAAATATTATTGTATGGCAATTTGATTTTTTTTTTAACACAAGATACCTTGTACGGCAAAAGGCCGTGGTGCACGGCAGTTGAGCTTCACTTGACTAGCGATCTCTTTGAGGTTTTTAAATGCCTTATTTGACATATTGATGTCTCTCACTTTTCCAAGAGGGAAAGTCAATTCCAAAACTTCCTACTCCTGCAAATTTCTTCTGATGAAATTCGTTGTGAGTTCCAAGGCAACTGCAGTTTAACCCCCGGGACAGCAATGAACTTCAGTGTTCATTGCCTTTTTGGTGGTCGCCGCACATAATTCTGGCTACACAGGAGATACAGTGGTGGGTATGAGTGGTGAGCCTGTCCCTTATCTACACGGCAAAATCAACTTAAACACACTATTCATTGAATAGTTAATAGATTGAGGCTTTATTTTGCGAAAATGAAATTTACAGGCAATTTGATTTAAACATCTTTTCAGCCAAAGGACGTCTACTGAACGAACATGCTATGCTGAATATAGGCTTCCTCCTTAGACTTCTACAGCGATTGGATTTATACCACTTACATCCATTGATTCCCTGCGATTCCACAAGTTCGTCGGTACATCGCGTGACGGGTCGTCCTTCGTTGCGTTGACCATTTCGTGGTCGGCAGTACAGAAATTTTCTGATCCAAATCCAACGGCCAGTTGTCTCTGAGCTGTGTGACCTGCCAACTGCCACTTCGGATTGTTGATACTTATCGCATACCAGCAACTTTAGTTCTGCTACGGATATGCTCATTCCTCAATCTATCTCACAGAGAAACTCCGAGTATGGCTCTTCCCAATTCAAACCTGGGCTTCCGTATGAGGCCCATAGTAAGGGACCACATTTCTTTGCCGTAAGTCATCACTGGCAACACACACTGAGATTGAGATAATTTGGACGCGAAAATATTTCCCAATTTTCCAAATGCTGCCCATTTGAGTTGGATTCGACTAGAATTCTCTTTCTCGAAGTTGGAGCTATGTAGCTTGACATACCGTAGTAGTAGACATGAAACCGCCATCAACACTCACCCACTATCATAAGTTTGATCTAACCTGATTTGTGTGCTTCTGCCACATTAGTGGCGTACAAAGGAGGTTAGATCAAATTGCATGTAAATTTGACTTTCGAAAATAACGCCTGAATCTATTAACTATAGGTTATTAATCGTCCCTGCCTTGGCTGCCGTGGTCATCTCTGCCTCGGTTACTGCGGCTGTCTCTACAATTACCTGCCGTCTGTAACAGGAGCCACATGTAGCCGCCACTGTTACTGCCTTGGCTGCTGCGATTGTCTCCGCGGACGCGTGTTTCATCTCGCCAAGACAGGCGCAGAAGTTATTCTTAGAATAAAATACTACGAAAGATTAAATATGTATAGACGATCTGCATGCATCTACTAATGGCTGTGGGTGGATGTTGCGGAGAAACACAAAGTAGTTTAGATTAAATTAAATTTGACTTTAGCAAAGTAACGCCTGAATTTATCAACTATATTTTTGTGTTTTTTTTTTAAAGTAGTATCGTTGTGAAATTTAGCAATTGAGTGTGGTTTTGACCACTATCATTAGCCTGCCCTGGTACCAGTTCATGAAGGAACCAGCTTGTATGTGCATATTTGTAATTATCATTTGTTTAGCGGCGAATGAAAAACATTGTGAGGAAAACCGCACGTACAAAAAATTATACTTCTAAAGATTCGTGACCTAACCTATGAAACTAGTTCTAGTTTTCTCTCTGATTTTTGAAGGTCTGACGGCAATCGGTCCATATCAAAATTAGTATATTTACCAAATTGTTAGGCTTAGGTACACCTTGCTAATTTTAATGGATTAAGAAATTGGATAACGCTTGAATGAAGAAAGCAAATGAGTGTAATTTATATCATTATCATTAGTCTGCCCAACGTCTAGTTTATTTTGGGCAGGCGCATTATTTTTCTCTCATTCAGTCATCATCAGATCACCCACTACCATTTTAATGATATCATTCTTCACACAAAAAAAAATGTATTATAACGTTGTAATACTAATTAAGGTACCATCTGTATAGTCTGATGTTGAAGATATGGAGTTAGCCATGACAGTATGGTTAACAGTAAGGTCATCTTTTTGGGCATATTGGATTTATTTACATACCTTTTAGGAAGGTATTGTAATCACCCTAAAAGCTAAAATTGAGGCTCAGAAGACTAGAATGTGTGTGTGTACGTATTCGTGTGTGTTATCTTAATAAAGGTTTGCGCTCAATTTTGTTCCAAATAGCGAAAGTAGTTGATCAGATTTCTTTATAGTTGTTGAATCTTGACGCAATTAAGATCAAGATCAAATTACATCAAGGACATTAAAAAATGCAAGATTTTTTTTACACTATAAAATGTTTTTGCAACTTGCAGGTAGCCAAGCCACTTTTGCCTTAGTTTTTTAACTTTAATATTGTTCACTTTCTTGTTAAATCTAAAACTGTGGTACCTAATCATATTCTAATTAAACTTACCATTGCTAGTCAATCAACCGAGCTAGTCGGTAAATTATGAAGAAAAAACATATTTTTCAGGAAGCTGCAAAAGCAATAGCTTTTTATCGACGAGTCGATGTCACCTCTAAAGAAGTTGAAATTGAAATAAGAAAAATTAAACTACAACTTGATCCAAGATTAGAGAAGCTCCTGCAGGAAGACGTTGGTAAGTCAAACATAAAGAAAGAATTCAATGGGCATTATCCTTCATACATTATTTTGTGTCAAAGTTAAGTCAAATTTACGTGCAATTGCCACCATTTAGTTCATGGAACTGGCACCGGCCGGTACCAACCCACTACCGTTAGTAGATGCATGCTGTTCCAGCGACAGCTGTTCTCTTTTTGCCTCGGTTGCTGCGCTTGTCTACGCGATTGTCCATCTTCTAGAACATGAACCGCATACACCCGTCACCGCTGCTACCTTGCTCTGGTCGTCACAGCGACAAGTAGCAGCCTTTCCAGCGCTGTAGATATTAGTCGTTAGAATATTATTGCATGTCATTCCAACGGTAGTGAATTGGTGTCGGCCAGCGCTAGTTCTGATGAACTATGACGATTATGATGACGGAAGCACACAATGCAAGCTGATCAAATACATGCAACAAAATATTTACACAAAGGAAAAAGCTGCATACATCTCAGTGGATAGTATCGGGTAAAATAGCATGTTGTTAAGACAAGGCCTTCCCTCTTAAATAACTAACGCTGGATTGACGAGCTCGGTGGCGCAGTGGTGGAACGCGCTGTTACGCTACTTTGACACCAACGCTCGTGGGTTCGATTCCCACACAATACAAACATTTGTGTGCATGAACATGTCTGTTTGTCTTGGTCTGGGTATTTTCTATGTATAATAAGTATGTGTTTACAAAAAAAAAATGTATTTACGTATGTTTATCAGTTGTGGGTACTAGACCCATAACACAAGCTTCGCTTACTTTGGGGCTAGATGGCGCTGTGTAATTTGTCCGACAATATTTATTTATTTATTTAATTCGTATTTTTGAAATAATCACTTGCTCGGCGGTAAAGGAAAATATCGGAGGATATCCGTATGGCCAAGAAATCATATTTCGAAATACGTGTCACCCCCAATCTAAGAAACGTCAGATTTTCTCTATGGGTTGTAAAGATCTGATAGCAGTCGCCACATGTAAAAATCGGTATCTTCGTCAAATTTTTACGCTTAGATAGCCGATCCCGCCAATCCTAAAGGTTTAGGAAACGGGATAATGCTAGGAAGAAAAACAACCATATGCCATAATGCTGTGAAAGCAACTAAAGTGCACTAGGCGCGCAAAAGCGATACCCGATATTCAGGTCCTTCTGATATATTTGTTTTCAGTAAAATTTCATAAAAGAATATTGTATATATAAATTAGTTTTGAATGACAGACGTTTACCTTGTTAATATTTTTACGTCGGTGATATAGTGGCGACACCAAGTTGCATCGCATCGGTGTTAGTTAAAACGAGAAGAAAAATTAGGCTACAAAATCCCCGCTGCATTATTTCATTATATAAATTCCACACCAATTCTTAGCCATTCCACTGCAGGGATACGGGTCTCCCTTCAACCGAAGGCGGTTAGAATATACTCTATGATGTTCTCCAATGCGCCAATATTTTTAAGCTGCCCGAAGGCTATTTGACATAGCATAATGACTGTCGTTTATCGACAGACGACTAAACATGCCTTCCGAGAGAGAAAAGTCGCAGGGAGAAGCTCATCGACGTTGCTGGGTCCTTGACTACAGTGACACGTGCAAATTACGAAATAGAGCTCTACAATTTCATTATATGAATGCACTTATAAAAATAAGACTTTATATAATCACAAGGGATTTAATAAATAATGTAATCTACTACAATGATGTCAATAAATGTAATATTTGTCATTGCATAACAATGTAAAGACTTGTGTAATGTTATATTTCAGATATAGCAGCCGCTGAAAAGTTACTCAGTAGTAAACCTAGCCAAGATGAGATAAAGTCTGAATCAGAATGGAAGTTCCTATGTACGTATCACCTTTATTATGAATATACTATAATATAATAGTGGAAAGATGCCAATAAACTGTACTGTTTGTTTTGAGATATATGTTACATTAATTATCTTATAAGGTGTAAAAATTCGAAAACCGTTTCGAGATTGCAGGCAAAGATTCTTTTTGCATGTTGTTTAAGTGATATTTCATCATCATTTCAGCCTATATTCATCCACTGCTGAACATAGGCCTCCCCTCTAGAGTACCATTCGTCTCGATCCTGTACCACCCGCATTCATCCACTCCCCAAACCTCTTGTGGACGTCGTTCCATCTAATGGGGAATCGTTCCACTCTGCATGTACTAGTACGGTGACATTCGAGAACCTTCTCCCCTCGCGGTTGTTGTATGAACTATGTGGTCGGCTCATTGCTACTTCAGCTTGCTTATCCTTTGGGCTATGTCATATACCTTAGTTCTGCTACGAATATCGTCATTTTTGATTCTGTCGCGCAGAGAAACAGCGAGCATAGCTCTTTCCATAGCACGCTGAGCGAACTTGATCTTCCTTCCTTGAGCGACCTTGGCCCAAAGTCGAGGGCCATGTTTCAGTTCCGTATGTCATCACGGGCTATACACACCTTACGAATAGTCTGCTCTTCAGGCGTTGAGGTATTTTGGATGAGAAATGAGTTGAAGGGATATTTATGAAAACAGAAACTGCCTCGTCTTTAATTTTCACTCTTGACCTTCACTGAAAACCAGGGCTGGTATCATTTTTGGTGCTTCCAACCTAGAATACGAGTTTTTTTTTACTCAACGTCAGGAGGTACACAAGCATATGGCCCACCTGATGAATTTGCATGAAAAATAAAATGAATAAGACCTTTTAGTCTAAAATCCCGCTGCAAAATTGTGAAGGTGTTTTTTTTAATAAAACGTCATAAAGATAAAATATTATTGGTAATATAATGTATTAATTCCAGGTTGCCTATACAAATTTGCATCAATTATTTTAAATGAAATATTTTATTCATTAATTCGTAATTATAAAATATTTGAATAAAAATCATTACGCTATTGGCAAATTTTTACAGACAATAATCATTTATCTCAATGATTTTTTACTAAAAAACAGATACCTATACAATTTTGCAGCAGGATTTTAGCCTAATAGGTCTTTTTAAATGGACACAATAAATCTACGTCAATATAGCAATGTAATAATGATGATGATAAAATAAAAAATACATACACATGCTGTATCATTTCTAGACATCTTTGTCAGTCAGAGATTCATCGATTCTATAATAAGCCCTGGTGCAAAGAGTGTTTTTGATATGCCTTCTGAAGACATTACCAGAATAGGAGGACAGAACTGTTTTTGGCAATTTATTACAGAAGCGGATACAATTTACAACAAAAGATTTACCAGTCTTAGCAAGCCAATGTGCAACTTATTTCTGCATCTAAGATTTTGACTGAATTTTGAAAACTACTTCATAATATATTTTTACGAATATACATTATGTTTACATAAATATACGAGTAATGAGAGGTAACAGTGAGGATATTTATTTCTTTGAACAGTTCCGTAAGTGATTCCCTGGAGTCTGTATTAAAAATAGAGTGAACGGCTCCATATATTCCTCCTCTCCATTTTATAGGACGCACAAACTTAATGATTTATTTTCTGGATTTGATTTACAACTTCTGCCACTTTCTTCAACACATCACTTTCCTAACTGTAGGCCTTCTCTCATTGACTTAATGTTAGTTTCTGAAGTTGATTCAGTCATCAAACATGGATAATCACAGCGCCTTTCTCATACCACGACTTAATTTACCTATCATGTAAGGTGCTTCCTCCAAAGAGCAAATCCAAAACTATTTCCCAGCGTAACTATAGAAATTTGGATGTAGATCGTTTGAGAAATGATTATTGTAATGTTGATTGGTCCGACCTTTACTCTACTCCATGTATAAATAATATAATAATATAATATAACATGATCATAAAGTACATTTATTTTATTTAATCTTGACGTCGCTTTTTGATACTCATGCCCCATTTAGACCAGTTAAAGTGAAACCATGGTTGTCTCCGTCTATTAAGGAGGTTATAGCTAAACGAGACAAGGCTAAGTCCAGAATTGAAAAATCTCCTACGGAAATAAATCTTCTAAAATATACAAAACTGCATAATGTCTGCAATAGAATGTGTAGGGATGCAAAGCGCCATTATATTCACTCCTCTATTGATAAAATGTCTACCTCGTACTTTTGGATTTTTTTACGATCACTGGGTGTGGGTAAACCTCATGAAAATATTAATGACAATCTTGATCTTAACTCCCTAAATAAACATTTTTCAACTCCGCCAATCGCAGTTGGGACGACGAAAAAATTGTCCACTCTGCATACACTTTCGCAACGTTTTTCACCCGCTAGTCATTCATTCATTTTTAGAAATATCACAGAGGAAGAAGTTAGGGAAAGCATTGATTCTATTTCTACAAAAGCTGTATGTAGCGATGGCTTGTGTCGTGACATGCTTACACTTGTTATTGGTCTTGTGGTTCCGGTGACTACACACATAATTAATTTTTCTCTCACTCACAACGTGTTCCCAACTGCTTGGATAATGGCTCAAGTTATCCCCCTTCCTAAGACGTGTAATCCGTCGCCTTTTTCTCAACACCGGCCTATTTCTATACTTCCCTCACTCTCTAAGTTTCTCGAAAGTACTGCCCATAGATAACTTCACACATATCTTTCTTGCAACAATCTTCTCAGCCCTTACCAATCAGGCTTTCGTCCCAACCATAGTACAGTCACTGCATTGCTCAATGTCATGGATGATATACGTTACGTTATGTACAACGTTATGGACAAAAAAATCTCTCCCTAATTGTACTATTAGACTTAAGTAATGCATTTAATTCTGTCGATTTTGACATTCTCCTAGGTATACTTCGCTCGATCAACTTTTCTCCTCCTGTGATAGCATGGTTCGACTCCTATCTTTCTGGGCGCCGGCAATGCATCAAACTCGATGAAAGATCATCAGAGTGGATTGATCTAGTTGCAGGTGTGCCACAAGGCGGTATTTTGTCTCCACTCTTATTTTCTATTTTTATAAATGAAATATCCCAAATCTTCACTTCTTCCTACCACCTATATGCAGACGATTTACAGATTTATAGTAATTTCTCAATTTATGGAGTCCATGAAACTATTGAGATTACAAACCATCAACTATGTGCTATCCAGGGATGGGCTGAAAGCCATGGTCTCCTAGTTAATCCATTAAAGTCTCAGGCTATAGTCGTAAGAAGTAATCAGTTACGTAGTAGGCTCAATTTCAATGTCTTGCCTAAAGTTTTCGACAATGGTCTACAGATTCCCTTTGTAGAGAAAACTAAAAGCCTCGGATTGATCATTGATGGAATACTATCCTGGACTGTGCATAACATCGCTTGTATTATACATTTCACTCTCTAAAGCGACTTCAAAATTCTTTACCCTTTAAAACTAAAGTTATGTTGGCTCAATCTTTCTTACTTCCCATTCTTGACTACGCTGACATCTGCTACTTGGTTGCAACTGAAGAAATACTCAACAACCTGGAAAGATTGCAAAATCTTGCTATACGTTTTATATTCGGTTTTCGTAAATACGACCATGTATCGCAGTTTCGTGAACAGTTGAAATGGCTCCCTATTCGATTTCGCAGCAATGTACACATACTATCCTTCCTTTTCAAACTAATTACCAATCCCAATTCCTCTCTATATCTCTATTCTCGTTTTCCACTCCTTCCACAGCCAAATCGATCACAACGTTCCTGCCATATAAATATTTTAGACTTCCCCTTAGCTAACACGAAATTCTTCATCAATTCGTTCATCGTCCGCGCTGCCCTACTCTGGAATAAACTACCACTGTAGATACGATATGTTCGTACTATGTTCACTTTCAAGAAAAAACTAAAGGCGTACTATCTGAAGACGTTATTTTCTAGTAAAATATAATATATCATTATATATATTGATGTATATTTGTGTATTTATAGGTCTGTGTATTTTAACTGTATTTTATTGTAACTATTTTTATTGATGCTTGTTGGCGCATATATTTTGTTTTCGGCCCTACACAATGTTTTTACATTAATTGGGGTTGGCTGGAAGAAATCTCTTAGAGAGATAAGCTCACCTTTGTACACAAAACTTGAAACAAAGATTATTTTTATATTTATGTGCAATAAAGAATACAATATATAAATATTGCATATTTTTATTTACTTCTATGCATCATTAAATAAATAAATATTGTCGGCAACTTACACAGCGCCATCTAGCCCCAAAGTAAGCGAAGCTTGTGTTATGGGTACTAGAGAACTGACAAACATACGTAAATATTTTTTTTGTAAATATATATTTATTATACATAGAAAATACCCAGACCAATACAAACAGACATGCACAACAAATGTTTGTACTGTGTGGGAATCGAACCCTCGAGTGTTGGTGTCAAAGTAACCTAACAGCGCGTTTCAAAAACCGAGCTCCGAGCTCGTCATTACCTCTCGTATTTACATTTTTTTAACTTTTTCAGTAAAATCGGAATCCTCCAAGCGCGCTCTCGCAGCTTGCCTTATTTTAATGTCTACATCAATTATGATGGGTCTCATAGTTTTGCAAGTGTATGCAGAACCACTCTTTAAAGAAGCAGTTCCGTCTATGGAGCCGAATAGATGTGCTATTTTCTTGGCGTTGAACTTTATTGTCGCCAGCATTATGTGTGCTTTGATAGTGGACAAATTGGGCAGGAAGGTAAGATAAACTTCAATGATGTCCATCCTCTGTCTTAAACCCTTTGTTGCATTAGCAGAAGATGTATTTAACTATATTTAAAAGTAAGCTTTGAACTCAGGTCTCTTAGGGGCGGAGGAATATTGCTCCAGCAGTGAGTGGCAGCGTATTTGAAGCTACCCCGAAAAACACTTGTTCTATGGGACGGGACATTCAGTGGGATCACCGAACAACGAAGATTGAATGCTGTGCTTTTATCCACGAGAGGTTTTAATACAAATACACTAAACTTTTTTCCACGAGAGGTTTTCATACAAATACACTGGTTTGCTTTTTTTAAAAACCCTAAAGAACAATGTTGGAAAGTGAAATTTGCGTCTAGCTTCCATCTTCAAAACATCGTGTTCATTGAGAAAAGGGGTAACATGGCCTCGAGGTGGCACATCAAAGCAAAACCGAGCACATGCACTTTGAATGCGCTGAATTAGGCTCTTTGTTCGCGAAAGCAAACAAGGGCCATAGACGGTGTCTGCGTAGTTTAACTTTGATAAAACCAAAGAATCTATTAATTTTATACGCAATTTAACACTAATATACTTACGCATGCGATACAAAATTTTAAGTCTGTAAAAACAATTTCCTAATGCCATATTAATGTGCTTTTCGAAACAAAGCTCGGAATCCATAATTGATTTGAGCCTATCACCGTAAACCATGCGGCGAACCTGCCAAGGTTTTCATTCATTCTTTCCACTGAAGCTTCCGTATTGTGTAGGTCGTCTGCATATGTGAAACTGGCAATGATGAATACACTTAGTTATATCTGCAGTGTAAAGAATAATGAAGAACAATAAAGGACCCAAGATTGAACCCTGAGGAGCCTCTCTGTTCACAGTCTTTATGCTTGAGGTCAAAGAACCATGTCTATTCAACACAACTATTTGGGACCTATTAGCGAGATTGATACTGAACCAGCGAACAGCATTGGCATCAAAACCGTAATAACTGAGGTTAGATAACATAAGCGTGACATTAATACAATCAAAAGCCATAGAGAAGTCCAATAACGTCAAGGTCGAGCCTTCGCCCCGATCACGTGCTACCAGACAAATATTAACCACTCCAGACAGTGCAGTGTTCGTACCTCGTCCCTCTCTAAAGCCCGACTGAAGTTCTGGCAAGATGTTATTAGCCTCGAGGTATTCTGCAACTTGCGAATATAGCACATACTTTTTTTATAATTCTATTTCGGGAGGCATATAATCATACGGTCCACCTAATTTAAACTAGTTATCATACGTACCTATGAATGCTTAACAAAGATAATGGCATTTGAAAGAGAAGAAACCAGAACCAATGTAAGAATTACCATTGATGATGAAGTCTTGGAACATGTGAATGTATACCTTGAATGCGTATTCAACAGGGATGGAAGGTACATCACTGATGTGGAAAGACGAGCGAGTGCTGGGAATAGTGAATGGAGCGTTGGGAAAACTTCTTGGCAGTAAAAGCTTGAGCCAGAAGGCAAAGCTATACACAATGCAGTGCTGATCTCAACGTTTACTTATGGAAGCGAAAGCTGGGTATGGGAGAGAGCATGAAAGTAGAATAAACGCAGTCTAAATGCGAGCTTTGCGCAAAATTTGTGGCGTAACGCTTGTAGACAGGTATTCGCAATGATGATATAAACAGAGCTGGTCTGAAAGAGGGTATTGGTATTAAAATAAGAAGAGGCATGTTCCGTTGGTTCGGACATGTAGAAAGAATGCAGGGAAAAAGAATTTCAGATAATTAAGATACAGATATGCTACGCGAAAGTAGAAGATGTAGGAGGAGGACTTACCGACCATGACCAAATGGATCGTGTTCTATCCAACCCCGCAAAGGATTTGGCGTGAAGTTATAGTAATAGTAGTAACATAATAATCCTTCAGGGAGTTATTATTTGACCGCGGTTTTTTGTGAGATGGAGGTATTTCTCCAGACGGGCTGATTCGATGCGCTATTCTACTCTTGAAAACACCAGGACTAAGACAAATAAACATGTTCATGCACACAAATGTTTGTTCTGTGTGGAATTCGTACTGTTATAGAAAGCCCTCGAAAAAGATTTTTTTTAAAGTATTTAAACATCTAAAATATTATATCGGATTAAATAAAGGGCGACCCTTAGGCCACCTCGCGTTATTAGAGGTAGGGCGCATCAAAACAGCCCGTTTGGGAAAGTACATCCACCTCACAGAAAACCGCAGCCAAATAACAACTCTCTGGAGGGTTGTTGTATTCCTACGTGTGAGTGAGGTCACCAGTAAAATCCTAACGAGTTGCTGTGTCAGTACTGGAGGCGGCATCGCGCAATTGAGATACTTAATAAATTACCAGCGTTCATAGGCTACGGTATTCACTTTACATCAGGTGGATTGTATGCTTGAATGCCTCCCCGATGTAGTACAAACAAAATATGTATGAAAATTGGAAGCCATAGCCTGCAATGCAACCCAGACTCTGACTGAGTTTCTGATAGAGCATGTCATAAGGGCGGCAATGTACGTTACTTATAACAGAACGCACAAGCATTGGTGTCAAAGTAGCGTCCTAACCACTATGCCACCGAGGTCACTGTATTAATATATGAATTTATGTTTTTTATACAACCTGATGTAAAGCGGTTATCCTTACCTACCAACGCTTGCATTAAGTATTACTCGCGCGATGCCTATGAACCATGAATTGCATGTCTGCCATACCAATCGTTTCAATAACTTGTGACTGGTATCCATTAGTCATTGTTCAAACTTATGCCTACGATTTTATTTTATACCACTAAGGTGGCAAACAAGCATACGGCCTGCCTGATGGTAAACAGTCACCGTAGCCTATGGACATTTGCAACAGCAGTGTTACACACATGCGTTGCCGACACTAAAAAAAAGGCATACAAGCACATGGCCCATTTGACGTCAAGCGGGTACCGTAGCCTATTAACGCTTGCGATATATTAAGTATCACTCGCGCGATGCCACCGTTGTTGCTAACACAGCAACTCCATACGAGCTTACTGGAGACCTCACTCACACGAAGGGACGTGACAACCCTTTAATTGTTATTTGGCTACGGATTTCTGTGACGTGGAGGTACTTCCTTCCTTCCTTCTTGGTTACTACAAAACTATTTTTATAGCGTAAAGGATTATATGAACCATACGAAAATTGTGTCAATTAGCTTATTCTAACATACAGATGATTTAAATAGCGGATCCAATAATAATATGTACCTATTCCATATTATGTCTGGTAATATTTTCACATCTGCATGCAGATTGAATACTGTTACTTAACAATTATCTACTCAACATCATGTAAAACGTATTCTGGCAAATAAATATCTTTGTCTTTGTCTTCCCTAGACGGGCTGCTTTGGTGCGCCCTACCTTAGATCATCTGTAAATACAGCACCTGAATTTGTTACCATTCACTATTTTTTTTTTTTATATTAGTTCAGCATAGTGGACCCTCTTTGCCTGATGGTAAGCGAAAGAGGAACCCAAATCGCAACTGCAACTGACAGCATACTACATCCCGCATCCTGTCAGTTGACGCTGCCATGCTGACCCGCAAAATGCTTCTTCACGCTTCGTTTGAAGGATCCCATAATCGTTTGAAGGATCCCATAAAAATCCCATCCCATAAAAACTATGTTTCTCTTCCAACAGTTTCTATTCACCGTCACGTGTGTTGGAGCTGGCATCTTGACTCTCCTGCTCGGCATACAACTGAAGATACACTTTGCTCCTCATTGGTGCACTGCACTCTTCATCTACGTGTACTCCTTCATCTACAATTTAGGAGCTGCAGGCGTTCCTTTCATATTGCCAGCTGAAGTGTTTCTGCCTGAGGTGGGTTTGAACCAATGTTATCCATGTCACTAATTCATTGGTAGTTCGAACCAAGAGTTCCACTCTTAGAGTATATATACGCAAGCTATGGAACTCGTCTTACTAAGTATAAATCGTAGACATAAGTTTCAAAAACAACTAATGGATACCAGTCACAAGTTGATGAAACGATTGGTAAGGCAGACTAGCAGTTCATGGCTGGGTATTAAGATAACTTCGATTGTTTTATCGTTGAAGCAAGTGATTTCATACTGGCTATTTTGCCAGTTGTTTGTTCAACACAATATCTTGTGTGGAGCGATAAAATATACTTGGTTCCTTGGAAGAAGGGGCGGCTGCTTGTTTGGAACGCTACTTGTGCCGACACACTGGCCCTGTCTCACCTGCAAGTTACTTCCATCAAGGCTGGCTGATTCGGCTTCGAGTTTGGGTTCATCCGTTCATATGTGCTTTTACAATACAGTTTTGAATTGCGAAACCTGCATTCTAAAAGCGCGAAAAGGAGCTATGAATTATGGCGCTTGATTCTCTCTGCTTACCCCGCAAGGAACCTGGCGTGAAGATCTACATACATTCCTTTCTTTATTTTCCAGGTTCGTGGCTTCGGTAACAGTGCGTGTATGGCGTGCATGTGGTTTTGGAACTTCGTAGCCCTGATGATCTTCAACCCGCTCGTGGATGCCTTAGGGTTAGGCAGTGTGTTCTGTGGATTCTCCATCGTATCTTTCATGGGCGCTCTCTACGGACATTTCTGCCTCCCCGAGACAAAAGGTCTTACGGCTGATGCTATCCAAGTTTTGTTTATGAAGAAGAATAAAAAGATTCGAAGTGCCGTTTGAGATGTATCAGAAGAATTATATTGTATGCATTATTTTATGTGTAGTTATTTCTTTTACATCTTACTTACTTTTTTTTATATAACATCGCGAGGCATACAAGCATACGGTCCACCGGATGTAAAGTGGTTACTGTGGCCTATGAACACTGGTAATACATTTAGTATCACTTGCATGATGCCACATCTACTGCTCACACAGCAACTTCTTGGGAGTTTCCTGGTGACCTCACTTACACGCAAAACGCAACAACCCTCCAAGGAGTTGTTATTTGGCTGCGGTTTTCTGTCAGTGGAGGTAATTCCCCAGTAGAGCTGCTTTAGTGCGCTCTACCTCTCTTAATACACTCAGACCAAGACAAACAGATACACAATTTATCTTGTATGGGAATAGAAACCACGAGCGTTGGTGTCAAAGTCGCGTTATTAATTGCAGCGCCACCGAGTTCGTTAAGCTTAATTATTAGGGTCGGCAACGCATAGTAACACCCCTGATATTACAAACGTCTATAGGCTACGGTAACTGCTTAGGCAGGCCGTACGCTTATTTGGCACGTTAATCGTATAAAATAAAAATTCACTCAGTCATACTTTTATGTTTGTATGTAATTTAATGGAATACTAATCATATGAAGATTTCAAATGATAGTGACGCAGTGTTTAGTAAGTCTGGGTGTTTTTAAGGGAGGCGACCGGTGAGGATATCTGTGTCTCCGTGATGAAAAGAAGGGTCGGCCGAGCGGTCTCGAGGTGGTAGGGAACCGCATTAATTTTGGAGTGAAGTCCCTTGATGTCATGGTCTCGGCCCAAATCCTTTTACAGAGACTGGAAGCATTAGGAATAAGGGGAGTTCAACTTTCCTTTTTCAAGAGTTACCTGAGTGGATGTAGTCAATGTATAGGTAGTAGTAGATGTTCATGCTAGCTCCTATATGACTGTCGAATGTGGAGTTCCTCAGGGCAGCTATCTACACTGTTCTTGGTGTATTGCGATAAAAATAATATGATCTGGGCTCCCTGAAACTCCCTAATTGCAAATTGGTCTCCTCCGCAGACGATACAGGTATGTTATTCTCGACAAAAAGCTGGAAAGAAGCTTTTACTTGTGCATAAATTGGGTTCGACACCGTTACAAGCTGGCTGCGATATAATTTATTGACTCTCAACGTAGAGAAAACGTGCTATCTCACCTTCTCTATATACACTCTTTCCCAAGATTCCGTCCCTTACACCATCTCTGCCCATATGGGCATATACATGGGCATTTGTACCCACTGTTCCTTATACTTGTACTGCATTGGAGCATAGTGTTACTGTTAAATACCTCGGCGTTACATTAGATAAACGACTCACCTTTCAGACTCATCTTAAGGTAACTAGTGGAAGAGTTTGTATACTTATGTTTGTTTCTAAAAAAATCGTCATGTTGCCGAGCCGCATGTAGTCGAAGTGATGTATACAGCTTTATATCAATCGATTATTTTATATGCCATTACAACTTGGGGCTGTGCAACCAAAACCCACCTCCTGTGCTTGGAACGCGCTAAGAGGGCTCTACTAAAAGTCTATTTATTTAAACCTATTCTCTTCCCTACTTTTGCTCTCTACCAACAAGCTCAGGTACTTACCGTCCATCAACTTTTTATCCTGAATACGGTTCTCAAACAGCATCATGAACATAAAAAACCTTACTTCCTCTCGTTCTGCTCGCCGCCCTCCCTCTGTCAACGCTCCGGCATGTAACACAGTTTTCTCCAACCGATTCTACAGTTTTTTAGGTCCGTTTCTCTATAATAGACTAAATCGTAACTTGGATATTCATGCTCTTTTAACCTTCAGCTGCAAAAAGAAGGTCAATACCTACATACAAGGTCGCTACTACCACCAGACTGAAAACTTGATTCAGCCGGTGGTTTAAATCTACATATATATTATTATCATTATTTGTATTTATTTTCTGTAATTATCGCCATCTGTTTAACTATACCAAAGCTATTACCTTTTACACACACACACATAGATACCTGCAGGAAACCACATAAACCAAGCTCATTTCTCTAATTTTAATTATATACCAATTAAACTTGTTTTTGTTAAATCTAAGTAAGGTCATGTTTTTCACACCATATGGGGAGAGTCAGGAACACTGCGATACAGCCCTGCCTAGTTCAGTCACCAGTCTCTCAAAATCTCAAACATTGTTGTTTAATAAACAAACTACTTCCTTTGTTTGTATACAAGTGTACTTATAAGATTATGGAGAGAAATAAAGAAATTTTGAATTGAATTTGAATGAGAAGTCGCTGAGCCGACAGAGTAGAGGACAAAAGTGCGGTATCTTCCACCAGCGGATAATGCAGGTTATGCGATTTACTAGCACGGCGGACGGAACGGCCCCGGTCCTCCCCTGCTGCAGCAGCTGGGTCCACTTCGGTCTCCTTCTCCGCGCCCACATTGCTGGTGGCGGTTTGATATCCACCGGTACTCCCGCTGCCCGCACAACGACTTCTCAAGTAACTGGCGACCTGGTAACTCACACACAGGAACACAACACTCCCCCCGGAATTGCTATTTAGCTGCGGTCTTCTGTAAGGTGGAGGTGTTTCCCCAGACGGATACTTAGAGCAAGAGGTCTTGCCATGCCCCGCTACTATAGAATGTCTGACTGGACGCAGCACGGCACGATCCCCCGCTGGATCCTACCTCTCTTTAGTGCTGCTGTGTTAGCAGCAGAGGTGGCATAGCGCGAGTGATAATTAATGTATTACAAGCGTTCATAGGCTACGGTCACAGCTTACCATCAGGTGAGTCGTATTCTTGCACGCCTCTCTAGCGTAAAAGTTGTAAACTCTCTCCAAGAGAGAGGTATCGATCCGTAATTCGCTTTTCAGGAACACCGTTCCTATATGAAATCTATGTTTGCCTGTGCGTCTGTCTGTCTCTTTTTTTTAATATTCGAATTTTGACATCAGATTCGGATTCAGCATAAAAAAGTAGAATAGGAATGTTCAGGAACACCGTTCCTATCTCTTAAGGAACATGGTCAAAATAGCCGACAAATTAAAAAAAAAATGTTGAATTGTTGTATAATTGACGAGCCAGGTGTTCCTCTGGCAATGCAAGCTTGAGCATTCTCAACTGGTTATTTTTCGATGGAAAAACATGCGAAGAAATTAAAGCGAATTTGGATGCTGTCTATGGGGACCCTTCGCCATCTATCACAACTGTAAGATATTGGTTCAACGTAATTTAAACGTGGTCGTACATACGCCCGGCAGACCTGGTTACCGAGGAACTCGTTGAAAAGATCCACGACATGATTCTCGCTGATTTTACACGATAAGTTAAGCAGGAGAAAGGTGTCGGCCCGATGGGTGCCGCGATTGCTTACGGTGGACAACAAGCGGATACGGCTGTCAATGTCGAAACAGTGTTTGGACCTCTTTAAGCGAAATTCTCACAAAATGTATAATGGCTGTTTATGTAGTTGTAAATGGAGTATTGTTTTGCCAGGCAATATTCGATTTTAAATTCTCATAAAATTAAACGTATAATTGCAAAAATAGTCTAGTTGTAGCCTCGTTGTGTGCGTGGTCTCGTAAGTATTGAACCGATTAATTTATTTTGCTGTGGATTAGGCAATTGTCAGCCATTATTATACTATGCAATATGGTTAAAAATCGCATCGAGTAATCGCGGAATATGATTGCATCAGTACTCGATTACTGAATCGATTTCTCATGTATTATTTATCACACCGTTTTATCTATCTATCTACCTATAACTTCACGCCAAATCCCTTACGGGGTGGGCAGGGAGACTCGATTCTTACATACCTCACTCGTTTCTTTAACATTCATTGCTCTTTTCATGCACGCTCGCCGGTTTCTAGGGCTCCTGTCATCACCTTCTGATAGAACACGACCAATTTGATCATGGTAGGTAAGTTTTGGCCTTCCTCGGCTCCTACATACTTCCACTTTTGCATTGTATATCTGCTTCGTCATTCTTTCATCAAGCATTCCTTCTACATGTCCTAACCAACGGAGCATGCTTCTTCTTATTTTAACACCGACGCTCTCTTTCATACAAACTCTGCTTTTAAATTAAATTTATTTTATATGAAGACAAATAAAAAAATAAAATAATAACATACATGTGAAAGGTAACTCCATCATTTTTGCAAGCTAGAAGTATTCAACCTCTTTTTGCATGGCATAACTGCACGGTTTGGCATTTTTAGTATAATACTTTATGATGTCACCGGAGCGATAACGATTACAAGACTGTTAGAGAATCGATCACGCAAGTAGTTTTAATACGCGCAATGGATCACATTATCCTGTACTATGACAGAGGTGAATGATCCTACGAGGCTGGTCCTTTTGTTGAAAGGTCTAAGGACACGGCCCCATTTGGCTAAGAAAAAAGTGCTGCTTCACCACGATAACGCACCAGCACATTCGTCCAGAATTGCCGCGGCCAAATTGCATGAACTGCACTACGAATTGCTGCCGCACCCACCGTACTCGCCCGACTTGGCTCCCTGCGACTTCTTTCTGTTCCCCAACATGAAAACGTGGCTCAGGGGAAAAAAAAAATCGGCCAAGTGCGAGTCGGACTCGCACACGAAGGGTTCCGTACCATTATCTATAAAAACGGCAAAAAAAAAAATCACGTTTGTTGTATGGGAGCCCCCCTTAAATATTTGTTTTATTTAAATGTAATTATTTGTTCTTAAAGTGAATATATAACTAAATATTCTGTGAATATTTCAAGCATCTACCTGTTGCCGTTATCAATATCGAGCAAAAATGAGCAAAAAAATCACGTTTGTTGTATGGGAGCCCCCTTAAATATTTATTTTATTCTATTTTTTAGTATTTGTTGTTATAGCGGCAACAGAAATACATCATCTGTGAAAATGTCAACTGTCTAACTATCACGGTTCATGAGATACAGCCTGGTGACAGACGGACGGACGGACGGACAGCGGAGCCTCAGTAATAGGGTTCCGTTTTACCCTTTGGGTACGGAACCCTAAAAATCAGCTCAAACGAGGAGGTTATCGTCGAGACAGAGGCAAGAAAGAAGAATTTTGAATAGTTTGATCAGTCGTATTTTTGCAGGGGTTAAAGAAATGACAGAAACGTTGGGACAAGTGTATTCTACTAAAAGGAGATTACGTTGAAAAATAGAAAAAAAAAATTGTGAATAACTTGACTGTTTATTCCTAACACGGGTACTTATTGATCGACCCGTATATCGAATAGAAAAATAGGGTGAAATAAATGCATCTTCTACGACTCGAATCAATTCCTTCCATTATTTCCAATGTTTATTTAACTTTAATCACTTGATTATTTGTTTAATACAGGGGCGTAGCTACCGCCGTATTTGCCGTATCAATTATACGGGGCCCCCGGGCCACGGGGGCCCCCAAAGTGTGTAAGGAAAAAGAATAAAAACTTTCTAATTTATTTTATTTTACAAATGACAAAATTCTATAAAGCAATTCCTTTTTTTCCCGCCTTAAGCGTGCGTTCAAAAGTTGGCAACACTACATCGTTATGGCGGGCTGCGGGACTTCCCCGTTTTACTTACTTCATCTTCAACTCAGCGGGGAATCCCCGGGAATCCTTCATCGACATCGCGATGTACGTGTACGTTGTTGTACTTTGCATTGGATGTTAAACCACGGAGTGCAGTGCACTGTTTATTTACGCGCTTTATATAAATGTGCATTACATTGTAATTCAGTACAAACAATATTGTTCTTCTGGTTTAGCAGTATTAGTAGCGATTTGTAAAAGAAATGAGTGAAAGGAAAAGAGATTATCCCAGCGGCGCTGAGAAAAGAAAAATTAAACAGAAAAGGGACATGGTTATAAAAAAAGTGCCCAAAATTTCTTCATTTTTTCAGAGACAAGATACTGTGAGTGATTTAGATTGGAAAGGTAAGTACTACACTACTACCCAACCCATTTATTAGGGGCCCGTAGTGATAAACAAGGAAATCTTTTAATTTCGGTCTGTCCATCTGTCCGTCACAAAAAGTTGTCTCCCCCCTCGATTTTCACAATTATACTGTTTTTAGGGTTCCGTGCCTTGATTAAAAAAAAAAACAAAATTCTAACTTATCTATAGGATCGATTTGTTTTGTTGTTTGTCTATCAGTCCGTATCGTATCGTAATTGCGTGTTGAGAACTTCAGATGTGCAGACTCGCTTTCGGGTTCTCGTTTTGTATGGCCACTACACTACGCGCTGCGTTTAAATAGCACGCAGGTGTATAGTAATGCACGGACGGGCTGCAGGTGATTTTGTATCTACTAATAGGTACGAGCACAATCCGCGTAGAGTCTGTGTGCGTCTGAACTGAACACTCTCTAACTGTGACCCTTAGTAACGTTATTTATTTATATACTACTCTGTGTAAAAAGTATCGGGAATATGTCAATAAAAAGACCCGCGTAAAAGAGGTCGTTCTAATTTTTTTACTGCATGTTGGTAGCACTGTACTGATTTAGCGCGCAAAATTTGAGCGGGATCTGTCATTTAATTTGTTTTAAACTACACTTTTTGTTGGTCATAGTTTTGAGTCCTCGGCGATTTTTACAATGGAAAATATTGTTGAACAAAGAGTGTGCCTTAAATTTTGTGTTTCAAATGATATTTCATGTGGTGAATCACTAAAAATGTTGCGAAATACCTACGGCGAATCGTGTATATCGAAAACAAGGGCTTATGAATGGTATAAGGCTTTTAAAGAAGGCCGAGAAGTAGTAGTAGACTTACCTCGTTCTGGTAGACCTTCAACCGCTACGACCAGAGAAAACATCGACAGAATCAAGAAGCTAGTGCTCGAAAATCGACGTATGAGTCTGAGAGAGTTGGCTAGTGAGGTGAACATATCTTTTAAGTCCGTCCACAACATTCTCATTGACATTTTAGGCATGAAACGCGTCGCCGCTCGACTAGTTCCAAAAGAGCTCAATTTTGTTCAAAAAGCGCAGCGAAAGCATGTCGCTGAAGACATGGTTTCCCGAGCTTCTACGGATCCGACCTTTATGAAACGTATAATAACTGGCGACGAGACATGGGTTTATGAGTACGACATGCAAACAAGCCAACAGTCTTCAGAATGGCGTCTCGAAAACGAGCCGAAACCCAAAAAACCGCGGCAAAGTCTCTCCAAAATCAAGGTGATGCTGACAGTTTTTTTTGACTACCGTGGTGTGGTTCACTCCGAATTCCTTCCAGAGGGAGAAACAGTGAATAAAGAATATTATTTAGGCGTCATGAAGCGTTTGCGTGAGAGTATCCGCCGAAAACGTCCAGATTTGTGGCAACACAACTCATGGATGCTGCACCATGATAATGCACCATCACACACAGCCATTATAGTGAAAGAGTTTTTAGCGAAAAATTCAACAAAAGTTCTCGACCAAGCACCGTATTCACCTGATATGGCTCCGTCTGACTTTTTTTTCTTTCCCAAGTTAAAATTACCACTTCGAGGAAAACGTTTTGAGTCGATAGAAGCCATAAAAGAAAATTCGCTGAATGAGCTAAAGGCCATACCGCAAATAGCCTATGAAAAATGTATGGAAGACTGGGTGAAGCGGTGGAGATGTTGTATTGCAAGCGATGGGGCCTACTTTGAAGGCGATAAAATAAATTTAGATGAATAATTTGTATTTTTTGTTTTATTGACAAATTCCCGATACTTAGTACACAGAATGTATAACTCTTTTTAGTTTAGTATCAAAGCATTCGTATTTATTTTTTAACAATTACTCGTTTATTTTTAGATTCTTCTGAAGCATGGTCTTCGTCACATATCCATCCGGAAATAGAAGAAAGCCAAGCACATACTTTATCGGATGTCCATCCAGAAATCGAGGAACCCCAAGTCAACGATTCTGATATATCTGCAGATAATGCAGATTGTAATATAATTTCATCAGATAGAGGAAATTTTGGTGACAATTTAACTGAATGCGAACGAAAAATAATTTTTAAATTGGGTCCATTTAAACCACAAGGACCATTTCCAAAAGTTTCAGAAAATAACCGACCTTTTTCGGCTTATTATTATTCATATTTCAATCAGGCAGGCATAAAAATTATAAGACTATGGTTATGTTATTCTAACGTTTTAAACAAACCGTACTGTCACTTCTGTTGGTTATTAGCAGATCGTCAAAATAAATCATACTCCTCTGCTTGGGTTAACGGTGTTTCGGTTAGAAGCAATTTCACACAAACTATTCTTGACCATGAAAAGTCACAGCAGCATATTAGTGCCTCACTCTCTTATAATAATTGGTTGCAAGGAAATACCATCGATACTCTATTGAAAAATGAAATCGATAGTAAAATTACATTCTGGAGAGATGTACTGCATCGTATAATTAATGTTATAATTACTTTAGTATCTTGTAATCTACCTTTGAGGGGGCATGATTCTGATTCTGGCAATTTTATGGCAATTTCACGTCTGCTATCTAACTATGATGCAACTTTAAAAGAACTTCTTCTAAAACCGAAAGGTGAAATAAATTATTTAAGCCCTACGATTCAAAACGAAATTATTAGTTTGCTTGGTACTAACGTTAGGAACAGTATTATCTCAGAAATTAAAAAAGCTCCATTTCTTACAATAATTCTGGATACAACACAAGACTTATCAAAAATTGACCAACTATCTGTAGTTTTTCGATATATCTCGGTTACAGAAAATGATGATAATGTGCCTAAAGAAATAAAAATCTGTGAGTCCTTTTTAGGATTCATAGCAGTAACCGATTGCAGTGCTGCAGGTCTGAAAACTGTCATTTTAAATTTGACTAAAGAATATGGAATTGATTTGACTAAATGTAGAGGACAGGGATACGATGGAGCAAATGTTATGTCGGGTGTGTATGGAGGATTACAAACCCTAATAAAAGAGCATGCTCCAAATGCCGATTATGTTCATTGTGCTGCGCACGCTTTAAACTTGGTTTTGAACGATGCTGCGAGACATGTTCGTGAAGTATCGACTTTTTTCGATAATTTAGAAAAAATATATAATTTTTTTGGCAATAGTATAAAACGCTGGGCTATGCTAAGTGACGATTCATCTGAAAAATATTTGATTACCCTTAAAAAGGTATGTCCTACCAGATGGTCTTCTAGGAACGACGCTTTATTAGCAGTAAAGAAAATTTTTTTACTAATCATGAAAACTTTGTACCAACTAAATTTAATTTCAAATAAAAAAGATGAACGTGAAGAATGTAAAAGTATAATTAACATTTTAGAGAGTTTTGATTTCTTAGTGCTCGTTACATTTTTTTCTTCACTATTTGAAATTATTAATCCTGTTTCTAAAGCTCTACAGCATGAAAATAATGACTTACAGAAATCTAGTATTTTATTAAGTAATCTTTTAAATAGACTGTGCCAATTAAGAAATCAGAATTCATTTAATTGTTTGCTAAATGAATCCAAAGATTTAGCAAAAGAGTGGGGGGTAACAACTGTTTTTAAAAACAGTAGGCGAAAGATAACGAAGCGTTTTTTTGATGAGTTATCACAAGATGAGAGAATTTCCGACCCGGAATCCTATTTCAAAGTCAATGTATACTATTGCTGTTTAGATATATTAATTTCTCAAACTAAAGAAAGATTTCAGAGCCTTTGCAACCTGAGTAGTATATTCGAAATATTACAACCGGAGAAACTCCTATCTTCTTCAAGCGAAGAGATATTAAACGCTTCCGGAAAACTGTCTGCTAAATACAGTAAAGACATCTCACTTAATCTTTGTGACCAATTAAAGGCTCTAAAACATGCTTAAATTCTGAAAATAAAAAAATTTATTCCATTAAAGAACTCATTGAATTATTGCTAGTAAAATTCAATAGTCTTGCATCCAGTTTTCCCGAGGTAATCACAGCATGCTTTTTATTCTTGACCCTTCCAGTTACAACCGCAACGGCAGAAAGAAGTTTTTCAAAATTAAAACTAATAAAAAATTACTTAAGAACTTCGATGGGACAAGAACGGCTGTCAGACATCTCACTATTGTCCATAGAGGCAGAAACTTTAGAAAAACTAAAATCATCATCAGCCATAAATGATTTAATAAATCAGTTTGCCGAAAAAAAGGCAAGGAGAGTGAATATTTAAAATTCGATTTTTATTTGTAAAATGGGTAAATTATGTGATAAATAAATATTTCTTCTCACAATATTTTTTTTCTTTTGTGAAAAATCTTTACCTCCATATAAGGGCCTCCAAAAAAATTTTTATACGGGGCCCCGACAAGGCACGCTACGCCACTGGTTTAATAGTACATAAAAATATACGTAAAATGTACCAAGTTTCGTCAGTGCACACACACGTACAACACTCGGTCAGAATCTTTGTCATCGCGTTCGCTTTCACCTTCATTTGAGTGAGAGAGGCTACGGTAACCACTTTACATCAGATGGCCCGTGTGCCTTCCGACGTTATATATAAAGGAACTCAGTTAAATCTTTTACATACTTCTATCTCACTCTCTCGCACGTTATATTTTACAGATTTATTTATTTTATTTATTTATTTATTGATTTACCAACATTTGTATACATTAATCCTTTCATTAACAATAGATTGTATTACATAATAGACAAATGCAACAAATATTTATAGGTATATACATCATGTACCATAATTTATTAATATTACTTAAACTCAAATCATTGAAAACTTTAACACATTATGGCTCTAAGTTTAGTATACAGTATTATTTAAATTATACCTTTTATTACAGTTTAAATCAACTAACATCAAATTAAATTAAAATTAATAAATCGAATAAAACCAAATTAATTAAATCCAATTACATTAAACTGATAAAAGATGTATATGTTCGTCTCTTTTTAAGTGGACGAGTCAAAGGGCAGATGAAGAATTTTTGTCATTTATAATCTATGTGACCTTATGGTTACAAAACCTCTTATATAGAATTCACGTTATGTGTGTGGGTTGTGTTGTGTATGCATATGTACATAATTGTATTAAAACACTCATGTAATAGTATTATCATTACACTAAGTCGCGCCTCGTGTTTACCCCCATTCGTGTTTCAATACCTCTTAATATACAACTGTTGTATAAATAACTATAAGATGTCCCTAACTTTACATGTAAGTATCGCATATTTTATAATTCAACATACAGACAACTTAAACAATTTTTAACGGAAATATCGCGTGTTTTATTTACTTTGTTTAACCTAACATTTCGAATGCTTTGCAGCGTGGTCGCAGAAAAACTAACAATCGCGAAAACCTAAGACAATACTATACAGACAACTTCTTAAAAGTTTTATTATGGTGCGGTTTTCTTTATCATAGACAGGTTGTTTTGTTATACCACTAAAATGATAGACAAATATACGCCCTGTTTGACGGTAAGCAGTTATTATAGCTCATAGATACCATTATTTTTTTTACCAGCATACGACTCACCTGATGTAAAACGGATACCTCAGCATATGAACGCTTACAACTTCCTGCGACTTCCTGGAAGCTAACTGGTAACCTCACTCACTCGCAGGAATATAACAACCCTCCCAGAATATGTTATTTGGCTGCTTCTGTGACGTAGAGGTCCTTTCGGCGTAACATCCACACGAAGACAAACAGACATGTTCATGCACACATGTCTTATGTGGGTATCGAACCCATGAGCTTCGGCATTGAAGTAGCATTGCTAACCACTCACCCACCGGGGTTAAATCGGATCTAATTGTGGTGGATTTATATCCCCTTTTTCCAAATTACGAATGCTTATTATCTTGTGAAAGACGCTGTATGTATGCATCTTCTGCGACTCGAATCAATTACTTCCATTATTTCCAATGTTTATTTAACTTTAATCACTTGATTATTTGTTTAATAGTACATAAAAATATACGTAAAATGTACCAAGCTTCGTAATAATCCGGCGGATTAATCATAATAGTCTATTGTTAGAGATCCAATATAAGTGTGTTTAGCGACTGTTTCATTAATTAAACAGGTATATCTGTATACATCTTCATTCGAGTCGATAACGGGGTAGGCAAAGAGAACCGAGCGCTATTTTTTGAAGTGATAACTTCTTTAGAATCGTTCTGATTTGAAATTCGATGAAACGAAATAGCGACAGTAAAAAGAGACAACTATAGGATTTATATATTATTGATAGAAGGAGTTATACAGTATTTATTACAGGGTCCAAGCGTTGTACGTGTTGTGAGTGCCTGCGTATTACGAAGCGTGGGATAAGGCGTCATAACAACCGTGGTGTATTGTACACGTGTATTGTTTACATAAATATTTCAGTATTTTAATAAAAACATTTTTCGAGTACGCCGAAAACGAATATAGAATATTGTCGTGGTTATAGGAAAAAAAGAAACCAAGACTAAAGAGACCACAAACAGGTCTGCGCACTTCTATAATAATATGTCAGTGTTTGTATTTTTTTCATCCAGTTATAATATTTTACAGTCCTGTACATAAAATTATATCAATAACAGTTTTAATCGAGATAACACGAATATAAATAAATATGCAAAGTTTCCGATTCGAAATAATATGGATGACATTACATGTCAATAAAAGACAATATATCCAATGGAAAAAAGATTAGAACGTAACATATAATTATATTTTGCATGAATGTAAATAAATAAATATGATAAATATGATTATAAGATCTGCGTATCAAAGAAGACAAGAACAGAACGCACGTCTACCACCACCACCTGCATCGTCTAGCTCTCCATCGTCGGAGGAGCAATACGCGATACCTCCGACCAACTCACATGCCTGCTTTACAACTTCTATCCCCTCTATATTCCCTCTGTGTGGCTTTCCAACGTGTCGAGCGACGATGATGGGCCATCGCCCCTCCCGTCGCCGCCAAGACCTGCGCGACGTAGAGGGTGGTCCTCACTGCTAGTCAGCTTAGGGTCTTCGGGCCACCTGCCTCGCGACAGGCCACTACCACCGGTAGTACTTAAATTGGACTCAATCATGAAAACGTCATGCGCGCCTACTTACTGGTACTAACATTAAACCCCAAGTTTACATGCACTGGGTCACAGAGCGCATAGACTTCCTGAAGCAGAAAGTTTATGCATGGGAAAACCGTATTCAATGGCATAGGGAGCGTGTAGTTCGATATTGTCAAAACCGCCTCTTCCAATGCGATCACAGGAAAGTACACCGGACTTGGAAGAGACATGCCAGTTGTGTGGTTGATGGATAGCTTCTGAGAATGCTGATGTCATATCACAATTTTATTGCAAAGCATTTGGTCGGTGCATGTTAGCCACACAGAGGAAACAAGGATTGAAGTTGTAGAGCAGGGAGGGGAGTTAATTGGAAACATGAAGGTTATATCTCCTGGCCCCGAGGACTTTTGTCAGTGCGATCCGACCGACACATACCTGAAAAGCTTCAGGACCGGCCGGATTGCACAACTTCTAGCTTAAGTAGTTCCATCACTCACATGCTGTCTTGGCATCCCAATATCAAGAAGCCCTTGAAGCTGGATCTCTACCAAGTTTCATGACCACTGGTGTAACTTTCCTACTGTATAAGAATGGTAGTACCACCGGCGCCAAGAACTGTAGATCCATAACATGCTTGCCAACTATATACAAACTCCTTACAACCATGTTGACCTCTAAAACTACGAGTACTAAGCATATTATTGCAAAAAACGTTTTGGCCACCGCTCAGAATGGAAGCAGGTCTGCGTCCCGTTGTGCTAAAGAGCTTCTCTTCTGACATAGACATATGCCAACAGGTCCGCCGAAACGGGACAAATCTCTCCACTGCCTGGATTGACTATAAAAAGGCCTATGATTCGGTGCCTCATTCATGGCTGAAACGGGTGCTAGTGTTGTGTAAAGTAGATAAAACTCTACGCTCCTTTCTCAGTCATAATCAAATTGATCGTATTTTATCGGAAGGTGATGTCAGGTACCTTAGAAACCAGCGACCGTGCTTAAGAAGAGCAATGAATGTTAAATAGGCGAGTGACGTTCGTAAGGATCGAGTCACGTGGCGCTCGATTCTTTCTGCCTGCTCGGTAAGGTATAGATAGATAGATAAATAATTAATCTCTTATTTATTTGGTTATACAATTGTGCTGCGTGTTTATCGAACTGCATATCAGCGAATTTCGTCTTTGTCTGAGGAATTGGAGCTATTGCATATTATTCGCTTTTTGCAAGTAGTCGCACATGGTAACATTATGCTTTTTAAATATTTACTATACATAATCATCAAACTGACAGCAGCTTACTGATACGATATAGACAATCAGTAGAAAATCGCATTTTTTTAAATACATACATACCAAATACATTGAAGGCCGTCTACGAAGGTAAATTTGAAGCCCAGTTAAGCAAGCTGCTACTCATGAAAGCCTATTACAATGTCAAAGAATATTTTAATGACAAACTTTAAATTTATTAGGTTATAAACTTTGAATTAATTGTATTACGTTATTATTACTGTGACATTTATTTTTATATGTTCTTATTGTTAATTTAATGTAATTTTAATGCTATAATTATTTATTGTACTGTGACATCCAGAATATGAAATCACGAATACCTTGTAAAGGTGATTTGTTAACATAAAATACTTAAATCTTACATGACCTGCAATGTGTTCGATGTGATTAAATGAATATGAATTTTGATTTTTCTGCACCTCCCCAGATCTCAACCTCTCCCTGCAATAGATTCAAACAGACCGGACCGGTACCGTATATAATTGATTCAGACTTTTGTCAGTATTCTCACTCCTAGGAACAATGTATCTTATAGGTCTGAATATCCCAGCTTAGCTTCCTAATTCTTCCAGAAACTTGTTCCAGGTGGGAGTACTAAGAAAGGTTTTGGTCTACAATAACAATAACACTTAGATACTTGGTATTTGCAACTTTGTTTATTTTCGTGCGAGTACATGCACCCGTATTAGTATCATTGCAGGTATATATTGCAATAGTCCTCTAGTTGTGTACGGTTTGTTCTACTAAAACAGATGTAGTTCGTTTTTGACTTATTTAGTGACAATAAGTTAGCCCATGGCTACGTAGCAATCTCGGTTAATTTATTATTTTAAGGTTAATTTGCAATTCTGTTACGAAAACGCACCTATGAGCGGGTTAGGGCGTCTTCCGGAGCCGACCCGCAACGAGGTAATGGGATGATATTTTCGACTGTGTGAGAATGTGCACGTTGAGATGGACGGTAGTTCCAGTACTTGAACGGGGAAGGAGGAATAAGGCTGTAGAGTTCCTCGCTAAAAGTGACTCAAACGTAACGCAAACGTAAACAGATTAATACCAAAAATTTAAGTTTAATGACCGGGCAACTACCTGCATATTAATAAGTAGAAACAAAATGTTTGAGTTATATGAAGAAAAGCCTTATAGATTTGACCCAGACTTTGTAAAATACGAGTAGGTTAAAATTATTCCAAAATATTTAAAAAAGTGTTACATTGCAAAATCTATGTATATTAAAATAAAATTAAACAGTCGACAAATAAAATGAGGGTAGTATGGAATATTGTTAAAAAAGAAATTCTATTAAATATAATAATCAAACTGTAACAGTTGCTAAACAAGTAGCAAATGTATTTGATGACTACTTCATTAAGTGATAACGAATGTTGTTCTTCTGAACTGTTATTGAAGCTACAAAACTTATTCACAATGTGACATATATCTGGTCTAGTTCCTTGAGATAAATAAATCCAACTTCCAATTTCCTCTTGATATGGTATGTTTGTTAGTATATTTGCTTTATTATTTGTACTAATTAACACTAGGATCACATAGCGAATGTTAAACGGGATTGCAGTCATTCATTTTCAATCTTTGTAAGATTTCCTTAACTTAAGCAGTCTGCTCAATACAAATTTCATTTTTTGACATGTTTTGTTTAATTTTCCAAACAATAAAATGATGTATGAAACCGAGTTCCTTCACATCAGGGGGAACGGCAGTGCCCCCGCCAAGTCGAGCGCGAAGCAAACACTGCCGTACCATCCTTTACTGGAACCATTTCGCCGCATTTTCAGGCCCCTATTTGAGAACCTCTGGATAAGACCAGAACGCAGAAATTTTCGTCATCCAGTAAGCTATAATCACATACTTAAAATCCAAAATTTCAAGTCTGTAGGTCATTTAGTTCCGAAGTTAAGCGAAAGCAAAGTTTCGCATTTATGACACTCACTCATGATCATCAAAATAGAACTAGTACTTCCCATAAACTCCGAGAGCTGAAATTTGGTACAGAGTTAGGGTTTAATGGCCACATAAAGGGAAAACTATAAAAACTAGGATAATCGAAGATCTGGAGTACCTGGTGACCCTGATTAGAAAACACAAGAGCCCAACCAAACTATTAGAGATCGACATACCGCCTTTACAAAAAATATTCAACTTGGTGGGCCGCTTCATTTGATGTCAAAAATCGAAGGTCTGAAGTATCTGATGAAGAACCCTCAGCTGGTCTCAGCTGTATTAGAGATATGGTAATGCCCCATTCTACTATGAGAAAAAAACTGTGTCAAATAAGAAAATCTAAAATAAAATAAATCAATATGTCCACGTTTCTACAAAAAGAAGTGAAATCCCACCAAAAACATTCTGTAAAAAACTAGCCAAGTCTCGACGGAGCTGATTGTTTATCTCTAAAAAGTAATGAAATCTAGACAAAGTCGTGCCAAGTCTAAGGTTCCTTACTGAGATTTCTTTATTATTATAGTTAATGTAGGTCTTAGCGTTATATTGTATGGTGGTATATCAATGTTTTTTTTATTGGGTATATACTCATCATCATTATCAGATTACTAGGTTTAATTATTTTCAAATGGTTGCACTTTCATTGTGCTCACATTTATAGTTGCATTTTCTGAACTCGAGATCTCACGCGTGTCAGATAAAAATTCCCTTAAACTGTCATCTTTTTGTGATGAAACTGCTATTTCATTTTGCTGTATTTTAGATAATGGTATGATAACATTGTTGTTTTGAACTGTATGCTCAAGGAAAATAGATTCTGTTTTCGTATATTTGTTTCCGATTCATGACATAAAATGTGTAACCGTTTGTATACTCACAACAACCAACAAATAACATTTTCATATTCTTTATATTAGGTTTTTTACCTGTCCATATTATTCCAATGGGGTTTTGTAGTTCAGATCTTTGGTTGGTGAGCGATTAATTATATAAGCAGCTGTAGATACCGCTTCGGCCCAAAACATTTTTTCTAGGCTGGAGTTTAAAACAAACATTTAGCTCTTACTACAAGTGTGCGATTCATTCGCTCGGCTAGGCTGTTCTGGTATGTAGTGTACGAATTGTAGTTTGATGTTGTATACCAAACTTATTTAAAAATAACTTAAATTCTTTATTTATATATTCCTTTCCTTATTTGAATTGTTTTTTCAGTCTCATTCTCTATTAAGTTTTCAAATTCTTGAAACTTTTCCATGACATCAGATTTATTCTTTAAAAAAAAAACATGTATTTTCTACTGAAATCATCTATAAAAGTGACATAATATTTAGCAACTCCTATAGAAGAAGTTTCCATGGGGGCACAAAGATCAGTGTGAATTAATTGGAGTTGTTCGAAAGCCCTCGTTCCTAAATGTTTGAATGATTGTCTATGCATTTTACCATCCATGCAAGTTGTGCAAACCGGATTACCTCTTTTGGGTAATTCTACATATTCTGCACAGTCGGTTAATTTCTGCAAGTCTGTGAAGTTTAGGTGCTCCATTTTTTGGTCCCATAATTTTGCTTGCGTTTCAGAAACATTTTGAATCGTGTATATGTTATTGTAATGCAAGGCTGTCAAAATTAATTTATTATTTTGGTAAATTTTACATTTTTTTTTCAAACTTCACTTCACAACCATTTTTTAGATATTTCACTTACAGAAAGTAAATTAGTAGTAACGGAAGGTATATACAGTACATTTTTAACTTGAATTATCTGAAGTTTGCCTTCGGAGTCTTTTATTTGTAAATGTACATTATCACATCCTTCCACCACTACGATCTAGTTGTCTGCTACGTTATGCAGATTTTAATCTAATCGAATCGCGGAACTTATTCGGTAAAAAAACTAATTCTATTATCTCGACAGAACACTGGGCCCATAATCTTACCATATAGAATTAATATTCTAAATGGTCTAGTGATAATTATGTGAATGAAATAAAGATGTAAGACACGTAATTATACACGGGCGGTCATAGACTAATTAAGTCAAGGCTGTGACTAAAATATTTAGTAGAAAAATAACGTTTGGTGGCGCTGTGGTAGTTTGCAATTAACTTTCATAAATTCAACAGTCGGCATATTAAATTTATCTGTATAGGTATATTTCGAAAGATAAAATACGTTTTTTACATAAAAAAAAATAGGTATGACAGTGTAAACTCGGTTTAAGTCCATGACTTTCATTAACTTATCGTTTGTTCAGGTGTTCTGGAAAGTTATTTATGCATATTGTTTATGAATAAATTATCAGACAGAATTCGTTTTCAGATAAGTGAACAGTATTAGCGGTGGTAACAGTTTTTAAAACACAAGTGACCAGAAAATGAATTTTTCAGCTTTCCTAACGCAATGTCTGGCTTCATTAGCAAGTAAGTTACATTTAAATGTGAGTGACATTTTTACAACTTCTGGAGGCAAAGTAGAACGTGGCACACCTGATGAGAAAATATGAGTAAATGGTTAAATAAATATAAATAAATATTGTCGGACAAATTACACAGCGCCATCTAGCCCCAAAGTAAGCGAAGCTTGTGTTATGGGTACTAGACAACTGATAAACATACGTAAATTCATTTTTTTTTGTAAATACATACTTATTATACATAGAAAATACCCAGACCAAGACAAACAGACATGTTCATGCACACAAATATTTGTACTGTATGGAGTGACTTCAGACGTTGTATAAAAACCTACCAGGTTTGGAAGCGAGCTTATGCAGCTGAGCTCGCTAATCCTAATGGATTAAAGATAAAATAATATTTTTTTATTTGTCATTGGACCCTCGCGGGCACTTAGACACGTCTTACATGTACAATATCAAATTTTACTGTATTTTAGGAATTTCACATATATTTGTTTTTAGTTTATTACTAGCATTACCGAATACCGAGAAAAACTTGCCATTATAGATCTTTTTTCAATGAATGTTACAAAATATATGTCAGTATAACATTACGAGAATAATAATGATGTCAAGTGATATTATTTTTGCATTTCCTTCTATGCGTCCTCTAGGTCATTTGTGACTAGCAAGCGAAGTGACTAGCCCCCCCCCCTCATTAAAAAAAAAAATACAAAATATAGTAAAAAAAAACAAGCAAAGTGACTAGTCCCCCCTCCGCCATTAAAAAAAATGCATAATATAGTAAAAGTGAAAATTAAGTACTGAAAATGTCCCCTAGTAGGTTTTCGGGGACGCTGATCACGAACTCGCCATTAGCTTTCCGGAAAATTCACACCGGGAGCGGAAAATCGGAAATTTTGGTTAATTTACCTACTTTTTACTGCTTTCTACGGTGTTGTCACATTGGGCTCGCACCTGTAGATGAATAATGATGTTTCTGTCAAGATGTAAATTTCGAAAAACTGTGGAAAATATTCGGAAAACTGTGGAAAATCTGGTATAAGAAAATTTTAAATTTGGGCGATATGAGCGTGTAGCAGGTCATTATATGGGTTTTCTGGGTCGCTGATCACGAATATGCTGGCTATATCAGTTTCCTGGAAAATCCCTCATGAAAAGTGGAAAGTTGGAAAATCGTGTTCATTTTCTTTTTTTTTTGTTGTTAATGATAATAAAGTGCTCCAAATTAATGTTCAGTGTTACGAACGAGTTAAACGAAATAAGATTATCAAAAAAGTCGGACAAATTAACCTAATTTTTCGATTTTCCGCTCCCCGAGTGAATTTTCCGGAAAACTAATGGCCGATTCGTGATCAGCGACCCCGAAAAGCTACTAGGGGACATTTTCAGTACTTAATTTTCACTTTTACTATATTTTGCATTTTTTTTTAATGGCGGGGGGGGGACTAGTCACTTTGCTTGCTAGTCACGAATGACCCAGAGGACACATAGAAGGTAATGCAAAAAAAAAATAATAATTATCTATATTCATATAAGAAACTTTTATATTTCCCCGCTTTATTGACTGGACTAAATCATATGTCTGTCATCTAGATGTCTGGCATCTTTGTATGCATTTTGAAGGCATTGTCAGAATAGGGTAGAACTGTTTCAGGTAGTTTGTTATAAAATCGATTACAATTTACAAAAAAGACTTATCAGTTTTAGAAAATCGGTGTACCAGTACGCGTAACTTATTTCTGCTACTAAGATTTTTTGCTGAATTTTGAAAACAATTATATATTTTCACGAACATACGTTATATTTCCTCTCGTACTAAGAAATTCGGCAACTCCGATCTCTAGATCTCTGTCGTACTATTAAAAAGTCCTACAGGCCATAGACAAAGGCCACCTTGCGGGCCAGCATGGTAGCATCAACTGACAGGACACTGTAATCCTTGTCAGTTGCCGCTGCAATTTGGGCTTCTCTTTTCGCTTACCAACAGGCAAAGAGGAGCCACTATGCTGAGCTAATATATAAAAAAAACAGAACCCAGGCGCTACCGTTAGTAGAATTGTAGATGCATGCTGCTCCTGCCATGGCTGCAGTGGTCGTCTCTGCGATTGCCCGCTATATGCAACAAATATATAATAAGATATCGCAGCATGTTATTCTAACAACTAACGTATACAGCGCCAGCACCAGGCTGCCACGTGGAGAGGCAGGAGCGTATGCAGTATAGAAAAGATATATATATATCAGAACTACCAGTATGATTGATATTATTCTGCAAGAAAGTGAGGTTGTCAGCCTTCTTTAGCCACGCTTCTTTATCTACGCCATTGAACTTCGTCAAAATATGAAAAGCGAGACGGAGTTATATTATTGTCAGATGAATTCAAATGTAAATATTTCAAAAAAAATTTAAGATTTCAAGGTGAGTTTATTAATTTATTTGTTACATCAACAAAGCGAACATTAACACACACCTAATTACATATTTAAAATTATGAGTGCCACCTCAGTTACAGTTGTAAACGACGTGTCAGATTTACAATAGCCATGTTACAATGAACCATGTTCTGTAATAAATTTTATGCCTTTTAATTTAAAATCTCCAAGGTCACATACAAGTTACCATTTGAGAGAGTGCATATAGATTTGTTTAAGTTTCAGAAACAACATTTTTTAATATTTTGTGACTCTTATTCTAAATGGATAGATGTGAAACGTGTCCATTGTAATGCCTCAAGTGTTGTTAAAGTATTGTATTCTACTTTTGCCTTAGTAGGGTTACCATGTGAGATTGTTAGTGACAATGGTCCACCATTTGATTCAGAGCAGTTTATTGATTTTTGTACTGGTTTAAATATTAAAGTTACAAAGTCGCCTCCTTACCATCCTGAAAGTAAGGGATTTGCTGAAAGAAGGGTATTAGATAGCGAAAAGGGCGTTAAAGAAGGTTATTTTTAAGAACAGAACAAGAGTTAGAATTACTTAAGTTTTTTTTTAATTACAGGAATACGCAGACATCCGTCAATTGTAAAACGCCAAATTATATGTTGTTGTATTACATACCTAGAACAATGTTGTCAGTACTGAATCCCACACATAATCCTAAGTCAGCCAAACGTATCCCCACACTTAGCCCATTTTGTCGAAAATTACCAAGTATTGTTTAAAAGTGGTACTTCATACCCTGTTAGAGGTACTGTTATTAAAAATTTGGGTCCTGTTTTATAATTTGTGTCTGTAAATGGTGTCTTAAAGAAGACTCAATTAAATCAATTCTCGAGTTGCTTTGTCGGAGGGAATTCCACCCCAAAAACCTCATGTTGAAATGCATTCAAATCCTACTCTTGCAACAAAGGGAACATTTTCAGATAGTGTGCAAGTCTCCAAACCTTCCATCTGTCTCGGTATCTTCCAAGGGCTTGTCAACTCCTGTCACTGCAGATATGGCAGAGAAACCGGTAACACAGGGATTTGCCAGTCCAGTAATTTCTCCGCATCTCCTAGCCCCTTGTCAGCCTTTGAGAAGATCATCCAGAGTAGTTAAACCGCCTTGAAAATTAAATATGTAGGGGTGTATTTTAATATTGGCAACATTACATTTGGGCTCACGGCGCGACAGTTTGGCGGCATGTTGGTAAAAATTATTTGTCTGTCTGTCGTTAGTCAAATGTCATGTAATAATAAAAAAAATAGGTTGCACTCCGGGAGTGCTAGCAGAAGTGAAAACTTGAACATTAACGTTGTGCATTTTTGAATATTTTGGAATGGTTAGGGAATAATTTCGCACGAATTGCCTTATTTATCAGTATAAAAGAACTATCAAGTATGCGGTCTATCTATCTATAACTTCACGCCAAATAGTAGTAGTAGGCAGAGAGAACCGAGCGCCACGTGACTCGATCCTTACATATGTCAGTCGCTTCTTTAACATTCATTGCTCTTCTCATGCACGCTCGCCGGTTTCTAGGACTCCTGACATCACGTTCTGATAGAACACGACCAATTTGGTCATGGTAGGTAAGTCTTGGCCTTCCTCGGCTCCTACATCCTTCCACTTTTGCATTGTATATCTGCTTCGTCATTCTTTCATCTTGCATTCTTTCTACATGCCCGAACCATCGGAGCATGCCTGTTCTTATTTTAACACCGACGCTCTCTTTCAGACCAACTCTATTTCTAACATCATCATTGCGAATACGGTCTACAAGCCTTACAAGATTTTACAAGATAAATGGGGTTATAATTTTAATGAAGATGAAAACAAACACAATGTGTCGTGGAATAATATCAGAGTTCTAAAATTTTGTAAAGCGGAACCTTTCGTCTTTTTCTATAAAACATCATATTTTCAAAGAGAATTTAGTATGGTTATTATGAGAAAAAAACGGAAGAAAATGGACAGAATAGAAGATATAACGGTAACCAAAGCATACTCACAAAGACTAGAATTAAGTGAACGTAAGAAGACTGATTTACGCGATCTCATTAATAAAAACTTAATTCCTAGTTATTATGCAGATTTTTATAACTCAATTATTTAATTACTTGCCTTCTTATTATTTTTTCAAAGTTTTGTTTTAGAAAATACTTATTATTAAGTTTTTTATTTTGTATTCGATTTTATCCTTACTATTGCCACTGTGCGTAACTATTACTAATTTAAATATAACGCACAATAAATTAATAATTATAATTTTATTAAGAGTGTTATAAAAAATGAGTACCTAATACTTTAGAATTTAAGTACAATTAATAATGTGATTTTATTGTAAGCAATTATAAAGGCTAGAAGCTAAGTGATGTTAACTTTAGAAATATTTTTTTCAGTCACTTTACAACCTGTGATGTTGAATATTAATCCAATTAAAGATTAGATTTAATTGATATCTGGAGTGTTTATTTCATAATTCATAAGTTTACTTTCTAATAAAACCTTATTTTTTATATTTTATAGTTTTTGTATTAACGCAAAACCAAAAATATTATCTAAAATTTATTGATTGAGTGACCTACTTACGGATAATACAAGATTGTGACCGAATATTCAGAAATACAGTGACCTATGTAACAAAGAGTATTTAAAAAAACTAAGATTCTTACAAAGATCTAATTCCGACGCCTTTATTTGAAAAATTATAAAATATAATATATTAACATTTTTTATACTAATTTCTCATAGTACATGTAGATAAATATGTTAATAATCAAATAACATATATATATATTAACATATGTTAATAATCTGATTATTAACATATATATATATATATATATATATATATATATATATATATATATATATATATATATATATATATATATATATATATCGGGAGGGTGCGCTATATTGATAAATTTCTTTCGGCATTTCTTCTTCACCAATGGTCATTTCCGAAATGCTAGTAGATTAAAAAAAGAAAATAAATAAAAGTAAAGTAAGAGAATTCAATGAGATACAATAAGAGTATATGTCAAATATGTAAGACGTGCCCGCGAGGGCCCAATGGCAAATAAATAATTTTTATCTTTTATCGTTAATCATTTTTAGAGGAAAATGATCTTTAATAATCTTATTATTCAATGTCTGGAAATCAACACTCAGGCTCAATTCACCAGTTTTATTCCTAACCATGAGAATATAACATTAGTAATAAGAGGTCGACTCCTGTATTATATCGTTCTGGATAAACAAGTGAATTATTACCCTAACTTGATCAAATCTTGCGCGTAAAAGACGATCAGAGCGATAAACTGTAGGTTTATTATCTGTGAGTTTAATATCCATCTCTACATCTTTAACACTACCTAATTTGTTTAAATTTGATGCGAAACAATCGCGATAGTCTTGCAACAATTCATATTATTTTTTAAAATTATCATCACTTAAATTTTCCCCGATCTAAATGTCATGTTGTTTTCAAGGATTCCAATGAAGTATTCTCTATTCCAGAAATCCTATTGATCTGATAAATATATGGCTCATTAAAATGTATGGCTCATTAAAAGGCATGTTATAATACGAGTAGCTATTATAACATTTGGTTCAAAATTTATGCCACAATATTTGTGACTAGTAAATTACCTAAGTTCTGTGAAATTTTGCTCAATAATCATCTCAATACCAACTACGAGTACTTCGATAAATGCATTTACATGATAATTTGTGGAAACACATAAGATTTATATAAAGGTTTAACTAATGATTCACTAAAATCTCTCACTACAATAATTGCATCGTAATTTGGAGCTAGTTGTTAGATTTCCGCGTCGTAATTTCGAATATGAGTACACTCACTCCCGAAGTATACGTACGCTGCTAAGTTTTGATCATTTACTGTTAAGAGTTTTAAAACACTTTTCATTAGCTTTAAATTACACGTCTATTTTTAATATTTTCTTTTCAGTGACGTTCTCGTTTCGCGATTGTATCGGATTCGGATTGTATACCGTGTGTGAGTTTAGGATCATCGACGATTCTCACAGCTCGTCTTTGCACCGAGTCACAAGGTCCCAGCTGATAACCAGGTGCCCCCGCCCAGAGATGACTACAGTACTCCATATGCGGTCTGAATTGGGACTTATATAATTATATGTCTTTGCCCCGCGCTGAAGTACTGTTTGGCTCTGTTGAGCACACCAAGTTTCTTTGACGCCAGTTTGATCTTTTCTTCCAAGTGGTTTTAGTATTGAACTTTGCTGGAGATCTCGATGCCGAGAATCCCAATACTCTTGGCAATGGTTAGTGGCGTATTCTGGAATTGGGGGACCATAGCAAATGGGGACTTTTTTAACGGTGAACGCGCAGACTTGTGTCTTGGTAGGGTTGAATTGAACCAAGTTCAACCGCCCCAATCGGACACTTTACTCAAAGTTCATACTCCTTAAGTGAACGAGGGGTGCTAGCACGGTCTGTGTAATAAATATCCCCAGTACAGTATTGTTCGCATATCTATGAATGCTGTCAATTGACAACATGTCATTGATATGCAGCAGAAACAGCGTTGGGGACAATACAGAGCCCTGTCGGACGCCAGCATTGATATCCATGTTATTAGAGCATCTACCGTCAACCACGGCTTTGCTGCATCTGCTGGATAAAAGCTGGTCATCCATTTGCACAAACCCTCGGGCAGCCCGTACGATGGTAACTTCGATAGAATACCCCGATGCCAGACCCCATCGAACGCCTTAATTATACCTAGGATGATAGCCAATGCCTCACCTTGACTCTTGATCGCCGAAGCCAAGCGATGTGTAAGATATACTAGAAGATCACCAGACGAACGATCGTGGCGAAAGCCGTATTGACGGTCGCTGATTAAATCGTGATCCTCTAGGTATGCCAGGAGTCGTGTATTTATTACACGCTCCATCACCTTGGAGAGTAGGGAAGGCAATAGGCCTGTAATTCGATGGGTCTGATTTTGGCGGTCTTCCACGAAGACGGGACTTGTCCAGTGTAGTAGGAAAGCACGAAAAGACATGTTAGCACAGAACACAACTCAGGAGCACACAGCTTTAGCACCACCGCTGGAATGCCATCTGGCCCACTTGACTTATGAATGTCGAGGGAGAGCAACGCCCGCCGGACATCTCCCTGAGTAATTGAGATTTCCGGCATTGAGCTAATGATAGGTGGCACAGCTCCCCCGTCATTCAAGATCGAGTTAGAGGCAAAGAGATTACCCGGTAAATCGGCTTCCTCTTTAGCACTGTAGGCCAGACTGCCATCCGGTTTTTGCAATTGTTTTTGCAAATAGACGACTGACGAAAGTTTCCCTCGGCAGCTTTAGTTAGCCACCAGATAGCACGGCCATGCAAGCCACTCGCCAACTCTACCGACGAAATCAAAATTTGCTCTCGCGATTACCCTTTTATTGAACCTCGAGGCAGCGTTCAGTTTACGTTTCAATACATAGATATCTGGATGTATATTAGCACGCGCCGTGATCCAAGCCTCGAAAGCAGCCTGTTTGAGAAGTTTGGTTTCTTTACAAAGCTGACTAAGCCATGGTCGCTTTTTAGCTCTCGCAGCAGGTACAAAGCGATTGGGATTGTACTATTCCATGCCACCAATATTGCCGCAACTACTGCAGTCGCACAGGATTTGATTCGATCATCTGTTTTGAAACATAGCTGCCTCCACGGGTAGAAAACGCGTAGAATTCACGCAATCCGACCAGTCTGCCGACTTATAGTGTCATACGCGACGCCATCCGGTAGGCTGAGGTGGATCACGCCTGGCACAGTGCCCTTGGGTCCGGATGAGACAGTGGGCCGATGAGCCAAGCGGCACATCCACTGAGATATTGTACTCATCCGGACGTGTGGTCAACAATAGGGCCAGTAAGGAGCTTGTATGGTCCTCTATATCTGGTACTCTCGTGGGAGAATGTACCAGTTGAGAGAAACCATAAGCCAAAGTAAAGTCATGGGCAAATCTTCCCAAAAATAATGAGCGTCAGTAGAGCGCTTGTCATTGTATATATTTAATGTAAAATTTGTCTACTAATTTTGCTAGACGCTACATTGTGAGGAAACCTGCACATCCAAGGAATTAAATTTCGAAATAAGTGTCACTTAACCTAAGAAAGATTTCAATTGTTGTGAAGCTGTGAAGATCGAACGGCATTCGCTCTAAGTAATCTCAAAAAATCTGTATCTCCGTCATATTCTTAGGCTTAGGTGTAACCACGTCAATCCTAATGTATTAGTGAACAGGATAACGCTAGGAAAAAGAAACATACTTATGATGTACAGAAACATGCACGTGAATCGAACCTGCAACCCTTGGTGATAAAGAAGCCATTGCTAACCATTTGGCCAACGGAATCGTCTATCCATCACATAATAAAGAAATTAGTAACTTTTTTAATATTCGATTTTACTTTTTTCAGTTGCATATTTGAATACTCTGGTAGGATTATTCTATGCATGGCCATCCTGCACGTTGGAAAACTTGACATCTAACAGCACTGTCCTATCATCACCAATGTCCACTATGGAAATATCACTATTTAGTAGTTTGGTTAATGTTGGAGCTTTGTTAGCTACACCTTTTTGTGGATATGTACTTAGAAAATTTGGTAGAAAATATTCTGCATTGTTATTTGGTGTACCTTTCGTGGTGAGTTTAATATATAATACTAAATACTTATACATGAAATCGATTTCGATCAAGTCGATTTTTATAATTGGATAGTATGAAGATTGATATCTTTTATATTCTCCTAAGTTTGGTAGAAAATATTCTGCTATTCTTATTTGTTGTAACTTATGGGGTAAGTCTGTATATTAAATTCTTACATACGAAATTGTCGATTTTTATATCTGGTTGGTATGAAAATTGACATCCTCTATCTTCTTCATTCTATTTTAATTACACATCTAAATTAACCTTAAGAATATTAATTATAGGTACAATATTTGTCTAGCAATACGGATGCAAAGTAAAAAGAGCCGCCTGCAAAACAGTATATTGCACAGAAAAAATATTTGTGTTAATTTTTTAATAATTAGTCAATTTTCCTATATATTTTTTTATGCTAGTTCAGCATAGTGGCTCCTATTTGCCTGTCAGGCTAAGTAAGCTAAAAAGGAGCCCAAATCGCAACTGTAACTGACAAAATACTACACAGTATCCTGTCAGTTAACGCTGCTATGCTGACCCTCAAGATGCTTCTTCACGCTTCGTTTGAAGGCTCCCATATTGTAGGAAGGAAGGAATACATCTGCAGGCAAGGCATTCCACTTTTTAATGGTACGACAAAGATAGGAGTTGCCGAACTTTTTGGTACGCGAAGAGATATTCTCAACAGTGGAACGATAACATCGCAAGCCTGCACGTATAGTTCTATAAGGAAAGAGAGAGGGTGGGATAAGGGAAAACAGTTCTTCAGAGCACTTCAGTAAAGGCGGTAAAATACGCTTAGAAAGCCTATGTTGCTACGGAGTTGAAGAGGTTCTAGGTTTTGGTGACCTCATCGTCGTCATTTATGTGGATAGCCCGTCGTTGCAACCTATCGAGAGCCCCGAGAAGATACTGTGCGGTGCCGTGCCAGAGATGCGTGCAATATTCCACGCAGGCCCAAACTTGTGTCTTATAAAGCAGACAAAGCTGGTCCGGCGTGAAGAACCGGCGTACCCTGTTCAGGACTCCGAGTTTCCTTGAGGCTGTTAAGATGAGGCTCTCGATCTAATAACACTGGTTAAGGTCGCAATGAATAGCCATACCTGGCATATACTGGCTATCTAGCATACCGAGGGAAGCGCCCTGAAGACTGGGAGTGGGAAGGAATGGGGACATTGTATTGTCTTAGGTTTTCTCGATTGTTATACATTGAATTAAACAATTTTTAATGGAAGTATCGCGTTGAACCTGACGTTTCGAATGCTTTGCAGCATCCGTGGTCGCAGGAAGACGAAGGTAACATTTGTCTTACATTGGTTATTCAATGATGTATCTGTAGTCTTACGTCAAAGCCGTTCGTCTAAACCGAATGTTCCTATGGACGAATTGCTTGCTCTCAACAATCTATGCAAGAACCCAGACCTTACAATTCTCCGTGCAGATAAAAGAAACACAACAGTAATCATGGATATGTCCGAATAATCAGTCAAATTCAACAACTTTTGTCGAATGATACTACTTATAAAAAGTAAACAAAGACCCCACCATAAAAACTCTTACTAAAACTAAGGAATTAATAACGAAACACTCCGAAAAACTGAATTTAGATGTTAACATGCTTGTACCTTGTGTTAAAGCACCAAAACTGTATGAATTAATCCATCCATGTCGGTATATGTAATAATGGAATAACCAATGTAAGACAAATGTCAATTGTTTGATTCAATGGGGACATTTTTGTTGTAAACGCGCAAACCTGAGTTTTCTCAGCATTAAACTCAACTAGGTTATTGGAATCCCAGTTACTAATGAGATCCACAACACGATTCAGCTCAACGATAAGAGTCACGCCTCTCATCGATTTATGTTCGACCAGCACTAGGCCGACCGAAATATCGCCCACGGACCGTACTTTCATCTACATAGCAATGAATATTACCAAGTGGCAGCATGTCATTGATATGAAGAAGAAAGAGGGTGGGCAATAGAATAGAGTCCTTTGGGACATCGGCATTCACTGACATGAACCGCGAAGTACATTCATCTGCAAGGACGCGGATTCTACGCTCATGCAGGAAGCCAGCAATCCAATTACATAGCTGGAGGGGCAGACCGTATGCCGGAAGTTTGAATAGAAGTGCTTTGTGCCAGACCCGATCATACGGCTTGGCGATATCTAGATTGACTGCCATGGATTCGCCATGTTTACCGATTGCCAAAAAATCCCCCGTTGATCGGGTCGATTTAAAAGCATACTGAAGATCATCGATTATGAAGTGATCTTCTAGATAACGGATCAAAGGATCCGTTCCATGACTTAACTCAGAACGGTTTCCCTTTTTGGGAACCGGCTGCACATATGGCCTCTCTCCAAGCATCCGGAACACAGCCGGTCGAGTACGAGAGACGGAGGAGGTGCGAATTGAAGCACGAATTAACTGATCATTTGAACAAATTATATGCGAAGTCGAGTACTGTCTTTGGAAAAATAATATGAAAAAGGAAAATTTGAAAGCAATACGTCAAGATGTCTCTGTAGTCTTACGTCAAAGCCGTTCGTCTAAACCGAATGTTCCTATGGACGAATTGCTTGCTCTCAACAATCTATGCAAGAACACAGACCTTAAAATTCTCCGTGCAGATAATGGAAACATAACAGTAATCATGGACATGTCCGAATAATCAGTCAAATTCAACAACTTTTGTCGGATGATACTACTTATAAAAAGTAAACAAAGACCCCACCGCAAAAATTCTTACAAAAATTAAGGAATTAATAATGAAACACTCCGAGAAACAGGTGATGTTTTGTGCCTAAGCAGGGGGGCGCGCGCCCCTGCATCAATGCGACCGAAATTTCTTGGTCGCACTGATTTCGTTAGCTTTTTGTACGTATGAAAATTTATAATATTTACAAAAATATTAATTTTAAATAATAAATTTTAGTTGTTTTTTTTTATATTTTGCATCCATTGATTTCTCATTGTTTGATTTTAACTTGTTTCACTATTTCTATGCACAAGCTCTGTGAAAAAAATCACTGAACGTGTTTTAAACTTTAATTTTTAATGATGTGTCGAAACTAGATCAGTTTGATGTTGTTCATCTATCTATCGTACTCTCCCAAACGCTTCCTTTAATAATACTATATCGCAATGTAGTTCGATGTCAAATTCTTAGAACGTAATAATATTTTCTTTCTCCTTTCAGATTGCGTGGACAATTATTTCTCTTACAACTTATGTATCGCTAGTAATATTAGCAATGGGTATTGCTGGATTAGGATGTGCAGGGATTGCACCAGCAACAGTCTACATAGGCGAAATATCTCAAGACTCATTTCGCGGAACATTTGCTTCTTTCGGTGTGATAGGTTTTTTGATTGGTCTTCAACTGTCATACATTTTAGGCGGATATTTAACGCATTATCAAGTTATTTACTTCTGTCTTTCATTATCGATAATATATATGGTTTTAATCGCTTTATTGAAAGATTCTCCTGTTTATCTAATGCAAAATGGCAACGAAAAGGTAAGAATATATATTTATGTGATAAAGTTAATTATTATACTCGTAAATATATTATTATTGTTATATATATACAATATATACATTTTTTTAATTAATTGCTAGAAGAAATCTGTTTTTACTCAAAAATGGATTGTTTAGGCTCACTAGAACTATTACGGTACGTGTACAGGGTACGTTTTTGGTGAAAAAAAAGGCAAGTATATGTGCCCGCGAGAGTTATTAATACTTTCATTTGTGATGCTTTGAACATCCGATTGGAAAATTAGAATAAACCTGTACTTATCCCACTACTGGGATTCCGGTGTCCCTTCATTCAAATGCATTCAAGAGTCACGCTATGCTGCTCGTTGCACATTGGCAAAATTGATAAAGGGTAATGACTGCCATCTACTAGATACATTTTCATTCTATTTAAATATTTTTTATTCTCCTAAATAGAGCTTAAACTAACCTAGTAGACAACTTTAAGATTTTAGAAATTATCAGAAAGTTGATAAAATTATATAACTGTATAATAACGCTATAAATATTTTGTAGGAAGCGGAAAAATCAATTGTTTTCTACAGACGTATAGATATTTCATCTCCTGAAGTAAAAGCTGAAATAAATAAGATCGAACTGCAGCTCCGCGCAAACAAAGAATTAATATTACAAGATCACAATGGTAAGCAAGATTTAATATTCAATTCGTTGGAGTAGTAAAAGTGTAGAATAACTAAGTTTCAGGAGCCGGAATGAGATATCATTAACGTGTCGTACACGAGTATATGTCCCGTATTTCTATACATAGCTCATAAAACCTATACTCTCAACGTCCATAGATGTAAATCACCACAGACCAATATTCACAATTTTTTTAAAAAAAGATCAAGACAAATAGACACGTTAATTCTAACAAATGTGCTTTGTAGTAAAACAATGTATAAAGGCAGTTTGTATAACTGAGTAGGACATTTAACATTAAATAAACAGCAAAACTGTTAATTGTCGAGATAGTTATGTACGATGCATCGCCCAGAGGCACCGTCCTTATCAATGCATAGTGCATATTCTCCGTACGGCCCACGCATGTCTGGCCGCCGTGTTTTGCTAACAAGCTAACAAAGCATTTTGTAATAGGATAGAATTAGTATTGTCTTAGGTTTTCGCGATTGTTACACATTGAAATTAAACTATTTTTAACGGAAGTATCGCGTGTTTTATTTATTTTGTTGAAACCTGACGTTTCGAACGCTTTGCAGCGTCCGTGGTCGCAGGAAAGACTTTCCTGCGACCACGGACGTTCCGTTAAAAATAGTTTAATTTCAAGGATAGAATTAATTTAATATTAAGTCAGTCTGTATTCTGCTCTCGATCATTAAAGGTCTAATTGAAATTAAAAGTTTTAGTTTTTAAAAAGCTTCCTCGCGATTCTTGCAACTTAAGTAGATTTAGGCTACAGGGTTAGTCAGCGTCCAGCTACTGACATTTTAGTGCCTGATATCCTAATTAACAGTAGTTCGATATCAATAAGTTGAAGAATATACGCTACAAGTGCATACGCTGCGATACACTACGCTAGTAATATACAATAAAAATATGTTTCAGGTATAACAGAGGGATTACTCAGTAATCATCCTAAAGAGGTTGCTTCGAAGACACATTCAGAATGGAAGTTTCTATGTATGTACACATATTAAAATTAAAAAGAATGTGGAACTATAAACATAATTCTCTACCCTCGGTGAAAAGTGACACAAGTCGAGATACATCGTTTTTAATATTTATATATTTTCTAAATCAACAAAAACAATATTATTTTTCTATTGTATCGTATCATAATTGCAGTCGATGAGAGTTCACATAGCAGTGAACAGAGAACCAGCTCATTAACCGACTGGTCCCAGCTTCATATTCTGGTGTGGACATGTACTGTTCAAATTCATGATTTTGGATTTATGTACACATATGTAATTGTTACTTGTTCGGCGGTGAAATAATACATCGTTAAGAAATCTAAGTGTGAATAATTTAAAAGGTCTGATAGAAAATTGTAGGTCGTGGAGGCCGAACGGCCATCGCCCGATGTCAAAACTTGTATCTTCGCCATATCCTTGAGCTTAATCAGGGGACCCTCCGAATCTTAATTTAAAAGCGGGATAAAGCGACTTGGAGGAAGAAAATGAATTTTTACCTTTATTTATTATGACGAGCTAGGTGTGGTGGTTTATAACGCTATTTTGACATCAACTTGTAGATTCCATTCCCACACAAGATAGAGTTTGAGAGAAGAAGAAATTGAGAGAGGTAGGGCGCATTAAAGTAGCCCGTCTGGCGGATTATTTCCACCTTGCAAAAAACCGCAGCTACATGCCCCTGGAGGGTTGTTGTGTTCCTGCGAGTAAGTGAGTCACCAGAAAAGAGCTAAGGATTATTGGTGGTATCACGCGAGCGATACTTAATGTTGCAAGCGTTTATAGGCCATGGTTATCACTTTAAATCAGGTGGGCCATGTGCTTGTATGCCTTTGGAAGTTATATAAAAAAGTGAAGGCTACCCCATAATAATAATAGCATACCCCATAATCTACAACCAAGTAATGTTATATATTTCAGTGAATTCAGAATCATCCAAACGAGCTCTCGCTGCTTGTATAATTATAATGAGTGCCTGTCTAATGATGGGAACCATGGTCATACAAGTGTATGCTGAACCACTGTTCAAAGAAGCGGTACCGTCGATGGATTCAAGCAAATGTGCTATATATTTGGGAGTCGACTTCATATTGGGAAGTGTTGTGAGCACTACAATTATCGATAGCATCGGCAGAAAGGTCATTATAATTTTTTTATACAACGTTGGTGGTATACAAGCGTATGGTACCACTGATTCTTTCTCACAGAGGAAGAAAAAAAAACGTACTAAAGCACTTTAATTTTTTTTTGTTCAGAATCTGCTGACAGCATCCAGTGCTGCAACTGGGATATGCACTTTACTGCTCGGCACTCAGCAGTTACTGCACTGGGCACCACAGTGGTGTACGGCCTTGCTAATCTACTTGTGTTGTTTTGTCTACTCTTTAGGAGCCGGGGATGTGCCGTTTATATTGCCGTCTGAAGTGTTTTTGCCCGAGGTAAGTGGAGAAGCGTGCTAAAGTACGATTTCAACTCTATCACTAAGCACTCCATTACTGATATCAGGGTTTCCCAATGTGATTTCACTAATGCAGTGCAACTCACTAACACCATTAGAGCCAACGCCACACTGGTAAGTCGCCACACCCACGAGCGTTGATGTCTTTGACGAGCTCGGTGGCGCAGTGGTGAAACGCACTGTTACGTTACTTTGATACAAACGTTCGTGGGTTCAATTTACCCACTGGACTACAATTTGTGTGCATGAATATGTATGTTATGTATTGAACTGGGTGGTTTTAAGAGAGGTAGGGCGCGTCTGAAAACCATTGTATTCGGTGGAATGGTCTAAATCTTGAAGTTACTGTATAAGTTATGTTATCTTGGTGGTCGCAGTTTGTAGCTTACCTTATTATAAAATTAAAACTTTTTGAGGAATTTTACAACTTTAACCACGCTAAATGAAATGTTAGACTACGCCATGAAATAGCTTTGTGTTACATTTCGTATTGGAATTTAATGCGAAAACGGAATTACGTCGGAAAATAACATGTAAATAGGTACAAAATACGTCGTAATATTTATTACCTTGTTAAAAAATCTAGGAAAAAATGTGTCGTGCTAGCATAAAGGACGTACTAAATAATCTCGGAAGAAACTTTATAATTGAAGGATCCCTTTTGCGGAAATTAAATGTTCTCAGATCCACGTTTCACAATGACTGATTAGTTAAGAGAGGTAGGGCGCATCAAAGCCATCCGGCTGGGGACGTACGTGGAACACTCAGAAAGTTATGCGAAAATAAAAAAAAGCGTTCAAAGTTTTAAGTAAATAATTTTTATTAAATCGTTTCAAAGTACTCTCCACCAGCCTCTATAGAAAGTTTCATGCGTCTGAACCAGTTATCTAAACACTTTTTCCAGTCCGCCGCAGATACCTCATTTACAGCCTGCTTGAACGCTGACGTCGCCTACCTAGATAATGGTATTTGAAAGAGAGACAACCAGAACGAACACTAGCACGACGAGAGGATACGGATTAAGACAAAGAGTTTGTCTGAAAGAGAATGTCGGTGTTAAGATAAAAAAAAGGCATGCTCCGTTGGTTCGGACATGTAGAAATAATGCAGGATGAAAGAATGACGAAACAAATATACAATGCGAAAGTGTAAGGATGTTGGAGCCGAAGAAGACAAAGACTAACCTACCGTGACCAAATTGGTCGTGTTTTATCAGAAGGTGACTTTAGGAGCCCCAGGAACCGGTGAGCGTGCATGAAAAGAGCTACGAATTTTAGAGAAGCGAGTGAATTGTGTAAGGACTGCGTCTTATGGCGCTCGGTTCTCTCTGCCTATCCTGTAAGAGACCTGGCGTGTCGATATAGATACATATATGACGGAACGTGGATGTAATGGTCGTCAGGTGGCTCGTTGTTCATGGCGAATAAAGCGAAATACCAGCGTAGTTAATCTTCTCAATATTTAATCAGTCCATTACAATAATAATCGTAATAAAAGTTATACTCAGATCGCAGATTACAACGGATTCAAAATGCGGTGGACGCGACACGTGCGGTTGGCTCCATTGCTCGATTCGTAATGCCTTCCAATGACGGTATCTTGACGTTTTTGACAACTGACAACCGACATTTCGAGCTAACCATAACAAACTCAACCGGTGTTGCCAATCCAACGATGTCGATCCCACCCAAGCGCCGACTTGACATTTTGATCCGTTATTATTAAAACTAGCATCACGGGGATTGATTTCTTCCGGGCTTCTCAATATGGTGTTGCTACCTCTGCGACACGGCCATTCTGATGCATCACACGTCCTCGTGTGCGTAATCTGTAACCAAAAAATCTGAACAGAAACAGATCTTACTCCAGCTCGGCCAACCCTGACTAAGACTGGCTTTAGTCAACATTTATTTCAAGTAAAACAAATTTCAATTATTAACCAGTAACATAGTACAATTTGCATTTAACTCTAAGTTATAATTCACAATCGAGACCATTGTGCAATTATCTGCCAACATTTAGTTTAAAGTTAATTCAACATTTTTACTGGATTCTGCTATCATGAAATCATCGCCTCCATCCGGCGGATACTCTCAAAATCATCGCCTCCATCCGGCGGATACTCTCAAAATCATCGCCTCCCTCCGGCGAATACTCTCAAAATCACCGCCTCGATCCGGCGGATACTCTCAAAAAAGCCATCGCCTCCATCCGGCGGATACTTTTAAAAACCATCGCCTCCATCCGGCGGATACTCTCAAAAGCCATCGCCTCCATCCGGCGGATACTTTCATAATTTGCATGAAAACAGAACTCTTAAAATTCTAAACAACATTATTGCTCAACAGTCTTCGATCGATTATCATCCTCATCTAATTGAGGGCAATTATTAGGCATTTTTCACAAGCAATCATAAGCGTACTTGTAGGTACGGTCACCACTCAAAGCCTCCAAACGTAACGGTCTCCTTCAAGCACCTCAATGACGCTATAGAGGCATTTGTACTTAGGACCGAGTTTCGTTTGGTTTCGCTATTCATTTTTCAATAATACAAAGTCTCTAACTTTAAAGTTAACAAATTTAACTTTTGTACCGTCAAAACCTGTTTTGTCATAGTCAGCGTTTTTGTCAATATTCTTAACCGTATCAGCTCTAACCTGGCTCTATATTCCGGGGCGCATCTGTATCGAGTGTATCGAAGTCAATATTCGAGGAATTTGAAACATCACATGCGCAAACAACAGTTGTCCTAGTAAACTGTAACTTATCAGTCACATGAGTCACATGAACTGCTAGACATTGTTTTAATAGTTCGCGGCCTACTAGAATGTCATATCGTAAGTAAGAGTCGGGCAGTACGTGAAAGAGGATCTCTAACTGAACGTCATCTATTTCCACAGTAGTCAAAATTTGAATAGTGCTATTAACTGACGTCTGTCCAATAACGGTCAAAGTTACAGTGTCATTACGTCTCCTTTATAAACGGGCATTCGGCTCCAAAATCATAATAGAATAGGTACTGCTCACCAGAGTGTCGCATTATCCCAGCAGGGGCGCTGATGCTACACATATCCACTCGTTTCTCCGCCGTAGCTCGGGTGCCGTTGGTACCGCTGGCTCTACCCTGGTCACGTCGATTGGGGCCGCTGGATGCATAGTGGCCTGTTCCCCGGTAGTGGAAGCAGGTAACTGCTTGATATGAAAAGGGCCTCGAAGTCACTCCAACACATGCCATGGAAAGATACTTGAGATAGCCAAGCAGCGGCTTGTCCCTTCAGCGCACGGCTCAAAGCCAACATCAGCGGAACACCACTCAGTTGCTGATCCGGTACACACATATCCGCGGTATTGATCCATGCACGCGCGTCCACATTTCCTTTGTCAAGATCGAATTCGGGCAACTGATTTTCAAGGCTAGTCGATGGTCCTTTCATCACTTGAACCAATAAAAGATTCTGGTTTTGTTGCTCCAGTAAAGACACTATTTTTCTTCATCACTAATTCCATTTTTCCTTATCGGGGCGGTTGGGCTACATCCCACATCTGATGACGGAACGTGGATGTAATTGTCGACAGGTGGCTCGTTGTTCATGGCGAATAAAGCGAAATACCAGCGTAGTTAATCTTCTCAATATTTAATCAGTCCATTACAATAATAATCGTAATAAAAGTTATACTCAGATCGCAGATTACAACGGATTCAAAATGCGGTGGACGCGACACGTGCGGTTGGCTCCATTGCTCGATTCGTAATGCCTTCCAATGACGGTATCTTGACGTTTTTGACAACTGACAACCGACATTTCGAGCTAACCATAACAAACACAACCGGTGTTGCCAATCCAACGATGTCGATCCCACCCAAGCGCCGACTTGACATTTTGATCCGTTATTATTAAAACTAGCATCACGGGGATTGATTTCTTCCGGGCTTCTCAATATGGTGTTGCTACCTCTGCGACATATATATGCTAACAATTATCTGATAGCCATTAGGATACATAATAGAAATCATTGGGAGGATATAAAGCCAGTTAAGGTGTCTGAAACTTTACATGTAAATAAAGTTTGGTTGTTTTAGACAAACGTACAAATTTCAAAGATATAATAGACCGTCAGAATATTTAGTTCCTTAAATAGAGAAATACAGGTTTCTATGATATTAATCGATCTACATAACAGTATTTTAATTGATCTACATTGCAGGTTATTTAATGTAATACCCAATATGAGATATCAATAGACCTATGTCCCTAAAGAGTAGGCTACGGTATCTACAGTATGGTACTTAATCACAGGCAGAGGCCGTTTATAACAAATTTTATGGATTTCGTTTCCAATTACACTTCTTTATATTATCTTTCAGGTACGTGGCCTCTGCAACAGCATGGTCATCGGCTCAATGTGGCTCACCTGCTTCGTTTGTCTCTTCATTTTCAACCCTCTCGTGGAAGCTCTAGGCATCGGTATAGTGTTCTGTGGATTTTCAGTTATAGGTTTATCGACTGCTCTCTACAGCCAAATCTGTCTTCCTGAGACGAAAGGCCTTTCTGCTGATGCCATTCAGGTTCTTTTTATGAAGAATAGATCCAGGAGTCAACCAAGTGTCGTATTAAATAAAGCGCTTGGTATATGATGTTGCTACAAATAATTATGAGTTTTCTAGGGGAAATATGTATCGTTACGTAATAAAATTAAAAAAGAAAAATATTAAGTAAAAATGTTAAACATTGCTCACCTATTTTTTTATACTACTAAAGTAAGCATACGGCCTATGTTACTCGTGCGTTGCCGACCTTCTAAAAATCTCTTCACGCCTTTTTTGAAGAACCACATGCTAGTAGTCTTCAAGGAAAACCTCGACACGAAGTTTATTTCACAGCCGAAGAGTTCTCGGTAGAAAACTTCACTGGAATTGCACAGTACACGTTCAAACGGTCACGTGCTTCGATTTCAGTGTGTGAGAATGAATTCACAGCCATCAGCAAGCGGCGTGATTGCAAAACGAGGCTGTTGTCATCATAAAGATCAACTTCTAGGAACACAACTCATTGTATAATCGGTAGAACGTACAAAGAGAGACAAAATCTCCTCAATAAACACAAGGTTTCAATACCACATAAATCAGTGTTCAAGTTAGTCGTAACGTCAGTTCGACGTCAGTAGGTGGATATAATATAGTTAAAACATATATTTAGTGATTAAACGAACTTGCCTGAAGTGAAGTTCCATCATTATTATGACAGTTACTTTGTTCGAATACATTCGAATTACATGTAGCGAAAGATAAGTATTTAAAATTTTTGAGATTATAAATTTTAAAAGGGAAATCTTAAACAAATTAAGGTAGATCTACACAGCTGCTCCCTGGTTACGCGTATCGGCTTCGTCTTTAGTACAAAGCAGCACTTGACAATCAACTGGTTAGTTCATAATGTGATACCTGGAAGCGGGTGGGAACTAATGTCTTCAAACAAAGTAACTCGTATAATTCTTCGAACTTCACTTGAAGTAAGTTCGTTTAATCACAAATTATACTTCTCTTCTTTGTTCGAAAACATTAGAATTGCATATAGATTTTGAAAGCTAAGGTGAACTAGATTGACTGGAAAAAAATTGCTTAATAGAATTGCTTAATAAGAAAAGAGAATATTGAGAAACCAATTATTCAAATTAACTATGAACATAAACTATGGAAATTGTTTATTAAATTTTTAAGGATATTATTATTGGTTTAATCCTTTAATTAAACATTTCGAAATCAAACTATTATTAAGTATTATTTATATTGACTCCTAAGTTGTAGCTTTTAAGGCAGAAGCGTACCTCCGTGAATGAATACAGAAAATAGCGGTGTCAATATCACTCTCTTACTCACAGTTTGACGGGACAAAATTGTAATTTTGCATAAAATAGTATTATATCATTTTACATTAAGTCTAATCTTGTACTTAATACATGCTCCAAGTATATATGTAAGCCCCTCATACATATTATCAATTTGTCTTTTATAAAAGGTAAATTTCCAGAACAGCTCCAACTGTCTATAGTTAAACCTTTATACAAGAAAGGGGAGGAGGAACAATTCACTAGTAGCCGCGCTGTTTTTAGATATGAGCAGTGTATTTGATTATGTGGACGACTCAATACTTTTATGCAAATTGAAATTAGAGGCAAAGCACATGATTGGCAAGACAGCTACTTAAGGAATAGAATGCAATGCACCGAAGTAAATAAAGTAACGAAAAACAGAATTAGATTTCACAGCACGAAACATCGGTTCAATTTGCTAGCAAAAACAACAGGAGTTCCTCAGAAGTATTCTCGGCCCGTTACTTTTCCTTATTTATATCAATGACCTCCCAAGTACTATATCACATACATGCATACTTTTTGCAGATGATACGACCCTTGTGATAATGTGGAAATTATAGTAAACAAGGCGTTAGCAGACATTAAAGACTGGCTTAAATCCAATAATTTAAAAATTAATTTAGGATACACCAAAGGCTTTTTCTTCTTATAATTCTATACAAATAACAATAAAATTAGACTATAATGGCACAAATAAATAGTAGATAAAATTAAATTCCTAGGGATAAATTTGGACTCACATCTTGGACCGCATTGACGTAGTATGCAAAAGATTAGACCGCTTTGCTTATGCTCTTAGAGGACTGCGTCAAAGAGTGTCTACTGCAACAGCTCTTATAGCTTACCACGGTTACATTTCCTCTGTACTCAACTATGGTATCGTGCTATGGGGAAGCTCTTTTCTTGTGGATAAAGTGTTTAAGCTGCAGAAGAAGTGCATGCGCGCTTTAAGTAATGCATGATTGTAAGCCCCTATTTAAAAAGTTTAACATATTACCTGTGCCATGCATGTACATGCATTTTTGTAAAACAAAATTCAGGATTTTACAAAATGCGATCGGATTGTACTGCTAGGCGAACTAGAGCTCAATATAAAAACTTATTACTACAACCAACCTGTCATAAGTATATAGTATATATATAAAAAAAAATCCTTTAATATGAGTATATTAATATATAACAGTCTACCCGAGGAATTTAAGATTATAATGGGAAATATGTTTACGACGAAATTTACGAAATGGCTCTTAAGTCAGTGTTTTTATAGTATTAAGGAATATCTAGACTACAAATGTAAATGAAATGAATGAACAGTAATTCATAATGTTAACTTTTATATGGTAGATTTAATTAATAATAATATATGTAACATGATAATTTTTGCACGTCTGCACGCAGACTGAATACACTACCACACACGCCATTTGTAACACCCATTATATTATTGTGTATTCTTGCAAATAAAATTATTTTATATGATTTGATATTTTTATAGAAATTATGAATTATGTTAACATTCTTAATACGGTCGACAGATGGAGTTTGCACACTATGTACAGTGAATAATGAAAGAAAGATAGCAAATTATCGCGGGATTGTTTTCAGGTGTAAATTTAAGAAATCAATCGATGTCTTCCAGTTAATATCATGTTTAGGCTTTGGAGGGCGGATTCGATAAAATCTTTTTAATAGTTCAGAGGATATAGTATCATCAGAACTTCTCATGTAGTTAAAAAAAATCTGTTACATGGTTACAATTACATGGGCGCAGGAAAATTATTAAGTGATTTTGTGTCTACCAAGACTGTACATTTATTATCTTTATTAAATATTGGTGAAACATCCTCCAGAAACCCGCTTCTGCGTGCGTAGAAAACGCTGCTTATTTAGAGATAAAAATAAAAGTTCTATTTTTAAACTTATGCAAGAATTTCATGCTTTGAACACTGCAAATGAAGAACAAAAGCATCTTTAGATTTGCTGTAGCAATTCGTGCACGAGCATAGAAATCTGTATCGAGACTGTAAGAAGACAAAATATCCTAGCTGATCTGTAATATTATCTTCTTTTAATAAATAAGTACCTATTTATTAACTTTCTTTTTGACTATTATTTTTATTAAAAATAAATGTATCAATTGATTTAGCGTAACGGAATGGGTTAAAAATTGTAATTTTCACAATCTTCCTACATAAGCACTGTCGGTACGGGGTAATATTGTCTTAAGAAGATAAAATTTTGTATTTGTGTAAGTGTAGATATTTTAAATAAAATGAGGTGTATATACATTTCGAAATCCGAATAAATTCTTATAAGGGACATACAGCCTCGCGGACTTATTTGTAGTTAATGATAAGTACTACAAACATGTAGTACATTAGTATTGTCTTAGGTTTTCGCGATTGTTATACATTGAATGAAACAATTTTTAACGGACGTATCGTAGTAGAAGGAAGACTGCTTCCTGCGACCACGGACGCTGCAAAGCATTCGAAACGTCAGGTTCAACAAAATAAAAAAACACTCGATACTTCCGTTAAAAATTGTTTAATTCAATGTAGTATATTATTTTATGTATCACTAATAGTCCTCGCAGCGCTCGTCAAATAATGACTTTTGCTGGCAATTTTTTGATACTCGTACCTTGGATTATGTTCCTATACTTTTCGTAGAGACCTTTAATTTTTTGATTTTATCCGTTACAAACAAACAAAGAATCACACCTCTTTATAATATTCTCGTATATTAGATTAATAATAGTATAGATTAACTATATAAAGCCAAACTGCAAAATAACGATGATATAATTAGCAAGGACTTCTACAAATTGAAACGGAAGTGTTCCGTCTACTGTGAACAAACCATAGTTTACTAAAAACTTCTTTATTCAATCGGTTTATATTTATGTACATTCTATCTTTCTTCTTCTATAAAAAAATATGTTTTTAATAAAATTTATCGCAAGAGTATCATTAAAATATATATTTAAAATTTTAATTCATAATAAATATTATTCGATCATAAAAGTAGACACATTGGTATTAAACAAGTTAATAATAAGTGCAGCCATGATTTGCCTTACTGGCATATGAAATTAGGTATTAATAATAAATGGGTATTACTAAACTTTAAACTTAAACGTTACGTTTATATTAAAGATCGACGAAACATAAAATATAAAATAAGCCAATAGAGTAGTATACATTAAAAATTCATTAATTAATTATCAAGGCATCCTATCATTTAGAAATGTTTTCAAGTCATAATAAGCTTTTTCAGTTAGGAAGTCATTGAGTGCAGTTTTAAATCATTTGTTATCGTTTAGTGGAATATTATTATTTATTTATTTATTTTTACACTTTATTGCACCAAAACAAATACATTCAATAGACATAACATAAGAAGAGTACAATAGGCGGTCTTATCGCTAAAGCGATCTCTTCCAGACAACCGTACAAGGAAGAGAAATAATCGTTAATAACAAGTAGGTAGGTGGCGCATTTATAATAAGAAACATATTTATACACATGTATATATGAACATGAATACATACAACCCACATTCTAAATAATTACATTTACACTCGAATAAATTATGTAAAAATAACTTTGATGTGGAAGACCATTGACATAATGGTCAGCAACAGGTAGCAATACCAACGTAAGTTATTATAAACATACACATATATTGTATCATAGATATACATCTATCTATAACTTCACGCCAAATCCCTTGCGGGGTAGGCAGAGAGAACCGAGCGCCACGTGACTCGATCCTTACATATCTCACTCGCTTCTTTAACATTCATTGCTCTTCTTATGCACGCACGCCGGTTTCTAGGGCTCCTGACATCACCTTCTGATAGAACATGACCAATTTGGTCATGGTAGGTAAGTCTTGGCCTTCCCCGGCTCCTACATCCTTCCACTTTTGCATTGTATATCTGCTTCGTCATTCTTTCATCTTGCATTCTTTCTACATGCCCGAACCATCGGAGCATGCCTCTTCTTATTTTAACACCGACGCTCTCTTTCAGACCAACTCTATTTCTAACATCATCATTGCGAATACGGTTTACGAGCCTTACGCCATAAATTTTGCGCAGCGCTCGCATTTCAACCGCGTTTATTCTACTTTCATGCTCTTTCTGCCATACCCAACTCTCGCTTCCATAAGTTAGCGTTGGGACCAACACTGCATTGTGTATAGCGAGTTGTGCCTTCTGGCTCAGGATTTTACTGCCAAGAAGTTTTCCCAACGCTCCATTCACACTATTCCCAGCGCTCACTCGTCTTTCCACATCTGCGGTGTACCTTCCATCCCTGCTGAAAGCGCATCCAAGATATACAAACTCATCCACTTGTTCCAACACTTCATCATCAATCGTAATCCTTACATTAGTTCTGGATTCTTCTCTTTCAAATACCATTATCTTTGTTTTCTTCGCATTCAGTAGTAAGCCTTTCTCCATACAGTCGTCTTTCATCGCTGTGACCAGTGTTTGCAGTTTAGATGGTGTATCTGCTAATAGCACGGCATCGTCTGCATACAGCAGACAGTTCACCACTTGGTCACCCATGCGCAATCCCACATTCGTTGACCTTATTCTCTGCAGACAACTATCGAGATACAGGATAAACAGCCTAGCAGATAGCATGCAACCCTGTTTGACACCAATTTTGACATCAAACCAGGGTGACATGCCACCGTCTATCCGCACACATGCTGAGCAATCCTTGTAAGTGGACTGCACAGCACGGAGCAGTGAACCGTCAATCCCATATCTCGGCAATATGTCCCACAGTTCCTTTCGCACAACCCTATCAAAGGCTTTCTCAAGATCCACAAAACCGCAGAAAACCTTCCGGTCTATGGCCAGATGCTTCTCTACGATATTGCGGAGCGAGAAAACTTGATCCGTACATCCCCTTCCATTTCGGAAACCTCCTTGTGCGTCCCACAGCATTTCATCGGATTTCACCCTCATTCTCCTTTCAATCACCTTTCCATATACTTTTGCTGCTAAGCTGATCAAACTGATGGCCCTATAGTTGGCGCAGTCCATGCGTGATCCCTTGCCTTTATACAAGGGCACGATGACTGCGCGTCTCCAGTCCATTGGGACCCTTCCAGTTCTCCAGCATAGGTTGCATAGGTACCAGAAGGCGTCCCGGACGTAAGTGCCACCTAATTTGATCATCTCAGCTGTGATCAGATCAATTCCCGCTGATTTTCCATTTTTCAAGCTTCGTATCGACCATTCGATCTCATCCATAGTTATGCCTTCGTCGGACGCTGTCAACGTGGAGTAAGCATCCGACTCACTCTCATTGCCAGCGTCCGAGGCATACTCATACATTTCCTCAAAATATTCACTCCACCGTTCTAACACCTCCTGAGTGTTGGCAAGAATGACACCAGCTTTAGACTTTATCTTATCCATTCTGGATGCCGACGAACCACTCCGAGACTTCTTTACCTCTCTCCAAAAGAGTTTGGTATTTGCCTCGAAGTTTTTCGTCAGCCTCTCTTCCTCATTCATAATTTGTCTTTCACGCTTCTCTTTCACTAAAGCCTTAGTTTCATTCTTGCATAGACGGTACATTTCTTTCTTCTTTTCTCTCATATTTTCATTTAAAGGCAAAGATGATACGTAATCCAGCCACGCTTTCCTCTTTCTTGCTACGGAGGATTCAACCTCCGCATCCCACCAGGCATCTCCTTTCGCTGTTTTACGTCTCTTTGCGCATCCACAAGCTTCTTTTGCACTATCCACCATACTTTCTTTCAAAACTTTCCAACAATCATCCACATCTGAGTCGGAGAGGCTTGCATTTGCAAGTCTCTCACTTACCAGATGCACATACATTCTCCTTACACTTTCATCTTGCAATTTTTCGCTCATTATCCTTTCATGATCTCCGAAAGGGATACGCACTCGCCAGTGCCTCCACTTCCTAAAAAGGCCCACAAACCGGCTTACCACCAGGTAGTGGTCCGTCTCAAGAGTGGGGCCTCTAAAGGCTCTTGTATCCATTAAAACATTTCGGAGACGTCTATCTATTAAAATCAAATCAATCACACTTTTTTGATCATTCCTTCTCCATGTATACGTGTGAATATCCTTATGATGAAATAAAGTATTCGACACGAGGAGGCCTCGTTCCATACATAAATCTAGTATAGACTTACCTGCTTCGTTCACTCTCTTATCTCCATACGGACCAAGAACAGCTTCATAGCTGTATCGCTTGGTCCCAACCCATCCATTCAAGTCTCCACACATAATCACTCTTTCGTTCCCTTCAACTAAGTCCAGAACATCCCTCACAGACTCCCAAAACTTCTCCAGTTCTTGAGCACACGCTGAGCTTACGGGAGCGTATGCTGCAACCAAAAATACTCGCGTGATGCCCAGTTTAATACGAACCCAGAGAAGTCTAGGCCCTACCAAACAGTAATCTCTTACACCAGTGGCTAAGCGAGAGGAGAGTACGACACCTACACCAGCACTGGCATGATCGTCACGGTCTACCCCAGACCATAGGGCCATCATACCACCGGGCAGATCATCGGTGTCGCTCCCCTTGCGCTTAGTCTCTGTCACACATAAAGCATCCAAACGTCTATCATTCATTACGTCTATCAGTTCATTCGTCTTATCTTTCAATCCACCTCTCACATTCCACGTGCCTATGCGGCACTCGGCTCCCCTCGTCCCGCCGGAATTGGCGCTGCGTGGTGGGTGGCGGCCCCCACCGCCGCATGCAGCTGTATTCGCACCGACGGGGGCGGATCGGTGCGCGTCGCCTACGGGGGACGCCCTAATCCGCACGTCGGTGCGCTCTTGGTCCAGAATTGCAATCGACTGATTGGCAGGGGTCGCGAACGAGCACGCTTCTGGCACATGACCCCCATGTACATAGATATACATAAACATAATATAAGCTAGATAGAGAGAAAGTGTGACTTCACAAGATTTTTAAAGGAGTCTAAAGATTGTGCACATCGAATAGAAATAGGCAAAGCATTCCATAATTGGACAGCTCGTACCGAGAATGACTTAGCGTAATATTGCGAAGAGTGAGATGGTGTTAATAGACGAAGGGAAAGAGTACTACGTGTACCGCAATCGCGACGATCCCGTACCTCACTGAGATAGATAAAACGTTCCTTCAAGTAGCCAGGAGAAGTAGGATTGAAAAGAATAGAATAAAGAAGAGAGAGAATGTGCAAGTTGCGACGTAACCTTATAGGGAGCCACTTGAGCTGCGAGCGAAATTCGGAAACATGATCATATTTACGAAGTCCAAATATATATCGAATACAGAGATTTTGAAGGCGCTCAAGTTTGTTTAATTGGTCTTCAGTGAGGCTAAGGTAACAAGAGTCAGCATAGTCAAGGATAGGAAGGAGCAAGGACTGTACGAGCGAAATTTTGCGAAATTTAAATATTATAAATGACGGGTGCCATATAATTGACGCTAATTCTACTAAGTAAAGCTTTACATGAATGGACACATTGTGTCTGCACGATCACTTTCAACAGGATTTGTTATGAAATGGTATTGGTTATTTCAGATATAAATGCAACCTCAAAAATGTACACAGATGGTAGAGAAGAATCTTAAACTTGCAAAAGTAGGGCTCACGTGAGTCGTCTTGAATTAAGCCGAAAATGGAATTTACACATCTTTTGGGCTTTAGAAGCACTCTGCTAGTCGGTAGACTTGTCCCAGAATATTATACCATATCTGAGACTTGCAGCCATTAAAAGGGTCTTTATATTGGCAAAAAATCTTAATTTACATAGTACAAAAAAAAATTGGTTAAGATTTTTTATTAAATTATTAATGTGAGGTTTCTATGTCAGCTATCATCAGGTCGAACCCAAGAAAATTGTAGAGCATAAATCTTGTACTGAATTTCCTATATAATCAATGTCATAATCTAATGGTCAGTTATTACTTTGCTTAAATTTCATCAAATGTATTTTTGTTAAATTAATTGTCAAGTCATTTAATGTAAGTCAGTTGATAAGAGACGCCAATGAAGTGTTTATGTCATATTCCACGTTGTCAAAATCGTTGTATGTGAATAATATAGTACTATCATCTGTAAATAAAGTTACAAAATGGTTCAAAATAATAAAATATATCTAAAATATGAATAACATTGATATTTGTAGTAGATTTGGGTCATATTGCCTGTAAATTAAACTACCACAATATAACACCTGAATCTATTTACCTATTTTAATTGTTGAAAACGTAAAATACAAGTCACAATTACTTTTTCTTAGCATATTTTCTATCTACTTATGAATTAATAAACTATGTTAACGCAAACTGTAAAATAACTATGGTATAATTAGCCAGGACTTCTACAAATCGTAACGGAAATGCTCCGTCTACTGTGAACAAACCACACGCACTCAGTTTACTAAAAACTTCTTTATTCAACCGATTTATATTTTTGTACATTCTTCTTTCTTCTTCTGTAACAAAATGTGTTTATTAATAGAATTTGTCACAAGTGCACCATTAAAATATGAACAACATTGACATTTGTAGCAATGATAATAATATCTTCTAGATTGGCAACGTAAAAATCGCGATAAATACCCACATAAATTTAACTTATATGCATCCAACAAGTTGACCCTTGTTGTTAAAAGCAATGAATTCAAGACGACCTTATAAATTTCTGTATAAATTAAGCAAAATTCGCATGATGTATGCAGAGTTTAGAGCATACTACCCGATGCTGTTCCACTGCTTATTGACGGAGGCCAGTGTTTTCAAGGCGCCCGAAGGCCGCTGACATAGCTTAACGACTGTCATATTATCAACAATAGCCCAGACCGACGGCTCAACGGCACAAAAAAGCTCGAGATTGACAAACCCATCCATAGACAGGCTGCAGTAGACGTTGCTTAACCCGCGTGTTCGGTTAGAATGACTCGCGCAACGACACTATTGAGCTCTCAAGATAGGGACTTATGAACATAACAAGTATTATTTTTAAAATCCTGAACACAGAAGTGTTCTCAATAGGTACGTGCAGCGTCGTGCCAGCCGCGCTTGCAGGTGATGGCCCGCGGACTAACAAATCCACTCATTAAAGCCCAACTGACGCGTGCATTGCTCACCTTCAACATCAAATACGTCCAAATAGTCACAGAAGTTGACGAATTTGCGTGTTCTCTAAGTGAATTCAAAACGAAGGGGTATGTACATTAGCTACTCTAGAAATTAATAAAAAATTAATTTGTATTGCATAACTCTATTGCTTATGTTAATTCTGTGCAAATAGTTGTAAATGTAAAAAAAATATAATATGTATAAAATAATTATAAACAGACTAAAGACTTACCAGATCGACTGTTGACTTTTGATATTAAGCATATAATTTCAACATTTTCAAAAGCCAAATATAATTTTTCACATTCTGTGCAAAGTAGAGATTGATATATTATATTCTTTATTGACCAAAGGCAAACGCTTATATAAGGAATTGTACGCTGAACCTGTAAATTTTAAAGTCGATATAGACAATATCAATCTTATAATTAAGTCATAGTGTGTGGTAAAGGAAGCTACGTTTCCTCTTGCAAAAAATCACAACCGAATTCTTCATCAAATGGCTGTAGAAAATACTGTTATCCACTTATCAGGAAGTTGCTATGAAATCCCCATAGATCAATTTATTTGTATTTAATGCACCATCTTGACAATACTTGTGTTAATACAAGTATGAACTAAGAAACGTTGAAGTGGGATTTTCTTGTTCCTTGCCCTATGACGGAAATTTCTGAATTGGGGGCAGAGAAGTTGAATCTAAACTAAAATGATAGAAAGAGACAAGGACAGTGATCCAGTATGGCGAAATCGTGGCAGGCTAAAAACGCGCGGTGCCCTCGCCACCGCGAATACAATAACGATTTTTAATATACATAATTATAATAATATCACCAAACTACTTTTGCGAAATTGAAGAAATAATCTGATAAACCCTTCTCTTTTCTACTATGTTACCAAAACATCACACAGTACAATACAATCTCAAAAAAATTAAGGGCAAGATCCTGTGCTCCATCGAACGTTACATAGGGGCGGCAAACGCGCGAACAATTTTGTTGCACCAATATTTTTTAGTAATGTATTAATATTACAGGTTATTATTCTAGATATAACACCATCAAACGTCGCAAATGAAAATGGATAGGCCGCACCTTTAGATGAGTACCAATAATATTCCATGGTAAGACTTAATTTGCATGGAAATGTAACCATGGCCATAACAACGGACAATTATTATAGGAAGAGTGAGAAGATGAAAAGGATATTATGATTTTAATTTTGTATATTTTAATATGGTTCATGAGCTTATATTTACTACGTGTTTTACATAACTAACAACGTTTTATAACGTTTTATTTTCAAAGGAATTTATAGGGAATTTTTACTTCTCCAATTACGATGTATAAATTGGTCGACTATTACTTGTAGACATGTAAATCCCATTCAGTTTTGATAGTTTTACTTTTAATTTTGTCATGTATACTACTACCGTGATTTTTTTACATATTCAAGAACAACCATTTAACTGACAGAGGCAGGAATCACTCGATTTTATCAAAAAATATCACAACATTAAGCTCTAAGCTTAATATTTTAGAAACGGAACCCTTGACGTTTTTTTTTCACAAACCTGCCATATTTTTAAGACATATCCAACAACACCCCACACCATAGAGTAGACGTGAAAAATAAATGCATCCTCACTTTATTCCCAAAATTTTTTTTTCTACATTTTATTTTACCCCATGTACAAACATGTTAAATTTTAGCACAAATAAGAATTTTTGAGTTAAGCTGCGTACAGATGATTGACGGACATAGACATAAGGGTTCCTTGTAGACTACGAAACACTAAATAAAAAGGCTCATGTCATAAAAAGTCTATCATTAACATTAATGCACTTCGATAATAATATCACATAAACTAAATATCACATAAATATTTATGCTAAAAATTTACATTGCGATATAAAAACTTACAAATTGTTGAGTGTGCAGTACTTTGAATAAAGTAATCACTGTTTGAACTTGTAGCAGTGTGCGTAAAAATATGTCTACGCCGTAGTAAAGAATCTACAATAAAAAATAGGGTAAAATTATACGAGTATTATCTACGATTATCAATACAACTTAATAAAACTATGTTTATTGATATATGTATATATAGGCAGAGAGAACCGAGTGTCACAAGATGATCCTCACATGTCTCAATCTCTTTTTTTAACATTAATTTCATGCTTGCTGACCTCACCCTCTGATGAAGCAATTTGCTTGTATTAGAAAAGTCTCTCTACCTCCGCTCCGGTACGCTTCGAATTTGTTATTTTGTATCTGTCTCATCACTCTTCAATCCCGCAGTTCATACATGCCCGAACTGACAGAGCAGGCCTCTTTTACCTTAATACCGACACTCACTTTCAGACCAACTCTCTTTCTTACGTCACCGCTACGAACATAGTTAGCAAGAGATACGCTACAGATTTTATGAATACAAGCTTAGTACGGTATCAAATCAACTCCCTAAAACACACAATTCTGTATTACCGAAATGTGATATCGTAATAATCCTACATTCGTCGATTTTATTCTCTGAAGACAGTTGTCCAGACACTGGACGAACAGTCGAGCTGAGTCCAATATTGATACCCAACTAGGGCGATAAGCTGCCGCCCAGCCATACACTGTACATTCCTCACGCGAGACTACACCATACGGAGTAGGTCACGGTATAACACTTACCTGTGCAAAATATTTTGCAATAAATGAAATTATATTAGTTTTATGTGCTTAAGATTTAAGATATATTGTTTAATTTTGGTATTATTTTTCATAATAAAAATAGAAAATAAGCGTATGACAAACCATATGGTAAGCAACTACCATACTACGCGGGCGTTTCTGCCAACTGGGATATGTATAACTCGTGAATTTCTAACCCCGTGAGAATCTTCATATATTTGAGAAACCCCAAGTTAAATTTAAATAAATATTATTATATCGCTTGAAAAGGACATTGTAATATAAACATGGCTCTTCTTTGAGTAATAATTCTGTATTGATAAAAAAGAGAGTACTACATAAAATTTAAAAAAATATGAAGCTAAAATTACCTAAAAATCCTAGAATTATTTAATAATTAACAACTGCACAATGTAGGTTTATCTGCCCACTCCGCAAGAGACAGGCGTGAAGATTTAAGTAGACAAAGATGGATGGAAAGTTTGTGAGAAATCGTGTGCAAATGTAAGATCTCTAAGAAATTTCTATCAGCCAACCCTGGCTTAACCAAAGAAATAGCTTTGCAAATGAGTTGAAGCATAAATCATCATAACAATATCAATAATTCACGTAAAATCCTTATGGAGGGCATTGGATAATTAACCCTTCAGACTTCACTCTTTAGAAGTTAAGATCTTCAACGTTTTCGTAATCGGGTTTCTGATATATTTCAATTTTATGTTGATCAACAAACAAAGTAAGTTAAATAAATCAAATATATCTAGTATGGAACTATTCAGCTAATAGAAATTACTTTATTGTGTCAGAGAAATACAGATTTAAAAATATTATTATTAAAAAAAATATATGAGACAAATAAATAATTAGGTATATAATAATTAAACAGTAGACTTACCAAAACTTGAAATACTTCCTTGTATAATTTAAATGAATCTAGTATAACAGAATATGCGTTAAACAATATTTCCCAGTACGAATTCGATGCTGTTATTCTAACATTATAATAGATTTTTGCATCATTAGCAAAACCATGCTTTAATTCAGTTATCCATATTTCTAGTTCTTTTCTTATGAGCACAATCATACGAATAGAATAAATTACATTCACATCGAAGAACATTAAACTAAAGATATAACAGATATTAGCAAGGCTTTCCATTTGTATATGGAACTCATAAATTATCAAAACGAACATACCCATAGTAAAATAAAATAATATAAGTGAGGCACTGTAAAACCAATTAGTTTTAATATAATATCTCATTTGATTAGTATTTCGTTTCATCTTTTGTATTGCATACAGCTTTAGTGCAAAATTTACATTGTTTCGATTATTTTGCATATTAACGACAGCATGTGTAAAATATCCTACGGCGCATAAAATACTGTCGAGGCTAATTGATAATGGAGAAGTAATATTTGTACCCCCCTTACTAATCTTAGGCCAATTCGATGCATGATATGAACAGATGGATATTAATAGTAAAAACAGTAAAATATTAGAAAAGTTAATAAATCTTCCATTAGGTGTAATAAAGTTATCACGTATTTTATATTTTGGGCACAGATACATGTATTGCAATAAATTTAGTGGTAATAGCATTGCTTGAAATTCTATCCCTAAGTAATTATCAAGTAATATTTCAGAGTGCTTCAAAACCATTTTTAAAGTTTTAAGTTATGTGAGATATATATAAAGCGCGCGATTCACTGTGAGGTAAGGAATGACTAAATTAAATTACTGAGTTCTGGTTAAGTAATTGATTTGACTATTCATTTCCTATTCTATTGATTGTTGTCAGTTTTCCGAAGTTAAAATGATTAATCAGTTGACGAGCTCGGTGGCGTAGTGGTGAAACGCGCTGTTACACTACTTTGACACCAACGCTCGTGGGTTCGATTCCCACACAGTACAAACATTTGTGTGCATGAGCATGTCTGTTTGTATTGGTTTATATACATGTATATACATATGGCATACATTTCGGAAACTATCCACATATAATGAAATAAATAGAAAAACAAATGCAAAACATGAAAATGAAACTCCCTGAAAAGTTCTCACTTTTTAAACTGCGAATTTATCATTTGTTTTTCATTATGGCGACGTTTAGGTAATTTTGTATAGGAATTATAAGAATTTAAGTATGAGTTTTAATGAGTTTTACGATTTATGTTGGTGTCGGTACCAGAAGCGTGCACGCCGCGACCCTGCCAGTCCAACACTTGGACTGCAATTCTGGACCCAAACCGCACAGACGCGCGGATTAGGGCGTCCCCCGGAGGCGACGCGCACCGATCCGCCCCCGTCGGTGCGAAATCTAAGGCATGCGGCGGTGGGGGCCGCCACCCACCACGCAACGCCCATCCCGGCGGGTCGAGGAGAGCTGAGTGTCGTATAGGCACATGGAATGTGAGAGGTGGTCTAAAAGATAAGATGAATGAGTTGATAGATATAATGAACGTGAGATGCCTAGATGCTTTGTGTGTGTCAGAGACCAAGCGAAAGGGAAGCGACACCGAAGATCTGCCCGGTGGCATGATGGCCCTGTGGTCCGGGGTGGACCAGGACGTTCATGCCAGCGCTGGCGTAGGTGTCGTGCTTTTATCTCGCTTGGCCGCTGGTGTGAAAGATTACGATTTAGTAGGTCCAAGACTTCTCTGGGTTAAGATAAAACTGGGGATTACGCGAGTGTTTTTAGTTGCAGCATATGCTCCTGTGAGCTCTGCTGATCCCCAGGAGCTCGAGAAGTTTTGGGAGACTGTAAGGGGTATTCTGGATTTGGCCGAAGCGAATGAACGGATAATTATGTGTGGTGATCTGAATGGATGGGTTGGGACCAAGCGAAGCAGTTATGAGGCTGTGCTTGGTCCATACGGAGATAAGAGAGTGAACGATGCTGGTAAGTTACTTTTAGACGTATGTATGGAACGAAACCTCCTTGTGTCGAACACGCTCTTCCATCACAAGGATATTCACACTTACACATGGAGACGGAATGAACAGAAAAGTGTGATTGATTTGATTTTGATAGATGGACGTCTTCGAAAGTCGTTAATGGATACAAGAGCCTTCAGAGGTCCCACTCTTGAAACGGACCACTATCTGGTGGTAAGCCGATTTGTGGGCCTTTTCAAGAAGTGGATGCACTGGCGAGTGCGTATTCCTTTCGGAGACCATGAAAGAATAAGAAGTGAAAAATTGGAAGATGAAAGTGTGAGGAGTACGTATGTACGTCTAGTCAGTGAAAGACTTGCGAACGCGAGTCTTTCCGACTCAGATGTAGACGAATGTTGGAAAGTTCTGAAAGAAAGTATGGTGGACAGTGCGAAAGAAGCATGTGGATGCGCAAAGAGACGTAGAACACTAAGAGGAGATGCCTGGTGGGATGCGGAGGTTCAATCCTCCGTGGAAAAAAAAAGAAAAGCGTGGCTGGATTACGTATCATCTTTGCACCAGAGTGATGGTATGAAAGAAATGAAGAAAGAAATATACCGTCGATGCAAGAATGACTCCAAAGCTTTAGTGAAAGAGAAGCGTGAAAGACTACATATGATTGAGGAAGAGAAGCTGACGAAGAACTTCGAGGCAAATACCAAACTCTTCTGGAGAGAGGTAAAGAAGTCTCGAAGTGGTTCGTCAGCATCCAGAATGGACAAGATAAGATGTAAAGCTGGTGGCATTCTTGCTAACACTCATGAAGTGTTAGAACGGTGGAGTGAATATTTTAGAGAAATGTATGATTATGTCCATGACGCTGGCATTGTGAATGAGTCTGTGATTGACTCGGCAGTGCCAGCGTACCATAAAGACATTACTATGGATGAGATTGAATGGTCGATACGAAGTTTGAAAGATGGAAAGTCAGCGGGAATCGATACGGTAACAGCTGAGATGATCAAGCTAGGTGGTACCTGCGTTAGGGACGCCTTCTGGTTTTTGAGCAAATTATGCTGGAGAACCGGAAGGGTCCCGAGCGATTGGAGACGCGCAGTCATCGTGCCCTTGTATAAAGGCAAGGGCTCGCGTATGGACTGCGCCAACTATAGGGCCATCAGTTTGATCAGCTTAGCAGCTAAAGTGTATGGAAAAATCATTGAAAGGAGAATGAGGGTGAAATCCGATGGAATGCTTTGGGAAGCACAGGGTGGATTTCGAAGCGGCAGAGGATGTACGGATCAAGTTTTTTCACTCCGCAACATCGTAGAGAAGCATCTGGCTTTGGACCAGAAGGTTTTCTGCGGTTTTGTGGACTTTGAGAAAGCATTTGATAGAGTCGTGCGAAAGAATCTCTGGAACATTTTGCCCGGATATGGGGTTGACGGTGACCTACTCCGTGCTGTGCAATCCACTTATGAGGATTGTACAGCATGTGTGCGGGTGGACGGCAGCTTGTCGCCCTGGTTTGATGTCAACATTGGTGTCAGACAGGGATGCGTGCTGTCGGCTCGGCTGTTCACCCTGTATCTGGACAGTTGTCTTCAGAGAATAAGAAATATGAATGTGGGAATGCGAATGGGTGACTCAGTGGTCAACTGCCTGCTTTATGCAGACGATGCGGCATTAATAGCAGAATCACCATCCGAACTGCAAACACTAGTTACAACAATGAAAGATGATTGTATGAAGAAAGGCTTACAATTGAATGCGAAGAAAACCAAGATAATGGTATTTGAAAGAGAGACAACCAGAACGAACACTAGGATTATGGTTGATGATGTAGTGTTGGAGCAAGTGAATGAGATTGTATATCTTGGAAGTGCTTTTAGCAGCAATGGAAGGTACACCGCTGATGTGGAGAGACGAGTGAGTGAGGAGCGTTGGGTAAACTTCTAGGCTGCCGAAATCTAAGCCAGAAGGCACAGCTCGCTGTACACAACGCGGTGCTAATTCCAACGCTAACTTATGGAAGTGAGAGCTGGGTATGGCAGAGAGAGCATGAAAGTAGAATAAATGCGGTCGAGATGCGAGCATTGCGCAAAATTTGTGGCATAACGCTTGCTGACCGCGTTCGTAATGAAGACGTGAGAGAAAGAGTTGGTCTAAAAGAGAGTGTCGGTGTTAAGATAAGAAAGGGCATGCTCCGTTGGTTCGGACATGTAGAAAGAATGCGGGACGAAAGAATGACGAAACAGATATACAATGCAAAAGTGGAAGGATGTAGGAGCCGAGGAAGGCCGAGACTAACCTACCATGACCAAATTGGTCGTGTTTTATCAGAAGGTTATGTCAGAAGCCCCAGGAACCGGCGAGCGTGCATGAAAAGAGCTATGAATGTCACAGAAGCGAGTGAAGTATGCAAGGACCGCGTCTTATGGCGCTCGGTTCTCTCTGCCTACCCCGCAAGGGACTTGGCGTGAAGATATACATACATACATACATACATACGATTTATGTTGAAGCTTAAGTCAGTTAGAGAGTCGACTTCAATTGGCATTTGTCGCTTATGAAGCTCATCTCGCTGATCTTTGCAAGCATTATTCGTTAGTTTTGACGTGGACAGTGACTTCGGTTCAGATTGGTATTGTACGATGAAATAATTAAGATTGATGATAAAATTACTTGCCGGCATGTACAGTATTGTATATTGAAATAAGTCAAGTGTAAAAGATTTTTGTGCATCTGAAAGTTCGGAAACTACACATTCGGTATGATTGGACGGTTTAATACCACAAGAAGTGTGAAGGGTAATGTCGTAAAATGAATGCAAAGTTTAATGGAGGACAATCATTGGCAATTTATAATATGACAGGTGATGAAACCGTGTACTCTTTTCAACTAGTAAGCAAAAGCCAACATGCAAAATGGATGTTTCCTTTTGAAGATTTGCCAACAAACTTAAGAAAAGTCAGTAAGAAAATAGTTTCTTCTTTTTTCGGCAAATCTCTACATTATACTACAACTGAAAACCAAAGTACAGTGACTATAGATAAGTACGGAAAAACTTACTTTATTTTATTTATTTATTGTTGATTGCGAGTATATTACAGATGTTAAATTATACAATCCAATTGATCAATTTCACAATCTACTTTTAGAAGGTGTACAATATTAATAGTCGTATTAATTTATAATGTCATAAAAGAACATAATCGAACACAATATCTAATAATTTTATATGTAATATTGACATACTCGTAACAATGAAGTCAACCCAAGAACTCCGATATGTCATAGTAAGATTCTTCCAACAGCCATGCCATTAGTTTTTTTTTAAATGTTGAGAAACGACTAATTTCTTTTAATGACTCAGGAAGCCTGTTATATATTTTTGATGTCATGTTTGTAATATTATTAGTAAATAAACTTGATCTGGATGGCGGGATAACAATGTCATTAATGCATCTTGTAGGAAATCGGCGGTTCTCTTGAGAAATTTTAAATGCAAACATGTTCATATTTTTTTTGACGAAGACAGACACCTCATAAATGTGTAGTGACGGTACAGTTAGAACTTTATGTCTCTGAAAATAAGTTATAGCTATAGCTGGTAAATCGTTAATATAAATTAGAAACAATAAAGGTCCAAGTATGCTCCCTTGAGGTACGCCGGTTCCTATTGTTTTCCATGCTGATTTATAAGCTACTATGCTGTTTTCTTCCTTACTGTATGACATGATCTCTGTACATTGCTGACGGTTTTCAAGATAGGACTTAATCCATTTATAGGCATTGCCCCTTACGCCATAATAATAGATTTTATGCAAAAAAAATATCATGAGATACTCTATCAAAGGCTTTTGACATATCCATAAAAATAGAAGTGAGAATAATAATTATACAGTCCACTTAATTTGTTGAAAACAAGTATACAGAGTTGGCAAGACGTATAACGGCTAGAGTAATAGAAATTCAAAAATTGGCTCCATCTGGATATCGTAGTAGAGAGTAATACGTTGGGAACGAGCCTGCTTCACGTATCTGTTGCCAGTGTTCAGTACCAGTTGTACCAGTGTCGTGTTACCAGTGTTCAGGTTTCGGTGATCGTGCCTCTGGGTTAGCCTTCAAAGACTTGTATGTTTCACTCGTGCATAGTGTCAGTGAGTTACTAAAAGAGTGAGTGCACCTAATAATGTAAGCGTGTCATCTTCCTGGGGAATCCCTCAGGCATGTTGTTTCTGGTTGTTCTCATCTTGCTAACGGCGAGTACTTACACAGACATAACCAAGTAGCCAAGATTATCCATCAGCAACTTTTTTAGCTTTGCGATATAGTCTTGTGGTTAGTGAGGTGCCATATTACAGGTATATTGCCCGAAACAGTTCTCGAAAATGATCATGCCACATTATACTGGGATCGATCTATTACTATCACTGACAGGACTATTGTAGCTAATAAACCTGACATTGTATTAATAGATCGATCGACGCGCTAAGCTATCATTGTTGATATCGCTATTCCACATAACGTTAATCTTGTGAAAGCTGAAAAAGATAAACAATAAAAATATCTTGATTTAGCTCACGAGATTACCGACATGTGGGATGTCGATCCAACAATCATTGTTCCGATTGTTGTGTCGGTCAATGGTTTAATAGCCAAGAACCTCGACCAACATCTGAAGAGGCTCGCGTTGGGAAGCTGGATTAAGGGCCAAATACAGAAAGCAGTCCTCCTTAGCACGGCACGTATTTCTATCTCTATGACCTTGACCATCTATAGTTTGAACATTGTTCCCGCTATCGGAGTGATACTATTTTTTATATTTCTAAATGTATTTTTTTATATAATTATATATTTAAAAATGTAATTAATAAGAAAACAATGAAATAAATGGATAATAAAAATATTTATTTCTCAAATGTAGTACATTGTACAATTATACAATTGTACAAATGTAGTGTAAATGAAAATTCGGACAGTACGTCAAAATAAATAATAAATTAAAAATGTACTACAAATACTGAACCTTAAGTAGGTTCAGTATTTATAGTACACTTCTAATCAAGAATGCCTAATTACACTGTAACTTCAATTCAACTTTTACGTTACACACAAAAAACTATATGTTCAATGTTCACGTCATTGACAATAAACATTTTTCTTAAATTCACCAATTTGGTTAATTGTTTTATAAATATTCATGTACGGAATAATAACACTTTTCTGGAAGCCACGTAGTGATCTGCTTTTTAAATTGTTTCTACTTTTAGCTTCCTATAAATCCTAATAGCCATGCAATGCATATTATTTGTGGACAGGGTGAGTCTTTGTTTGGGTATTACAAGCCTTTGTTTATTTATTTCTCGTTTACTTAATGTGTTGCTCTTTTTTAATAAGTTTATGTGAGTATGGACGAAGATACATAATTAAATGTATAGCCCGGGAAGTGGAAGTAACTTCAATGTTTTAAATAAATATCTACAACTATCTAATGGATCTGTACTGCAAATAGCTCGAAAAAAAAGAGCTTTAAAAGCAGTCCCTATATTTATAGAATTGTCCCAAATAATGAGGCCATATCGTAAAGTTGATTCTACATATCCGTGATAAGTTAGCATAGCTGCTTGTAGCGATGTAGTGTTTTTGATGCGATTTAGATTTAAAAATGTTGTCGAAATGACTTTGTCTTTTGTCCCTTTTTGTATTACTTATTTAGTTTATTAATTTAGTGTAGTTTTGTATATTCGAAATTGTATTTCTTTAGTCTTCATCACATTTATGTTTAAATTGTTTACTTTAAGCCATTCTATTGTCGCATTTAGTACATCATTTATTTTATTTTCATAATAATTTATATTTTTACCATCTATTACTAGCGTGGTATCGGCTTCGTATAACACATTTTCGGTTAATTGACGCGGGTAAATCGTTGATGTAAATAATGAACAGTAGTTACCCTAAAACACTTCCCCGGGGCACACCACAATCATTTAAAGTCAATTGTGACCTAACTTTTTTTTTACAAGTTCAACAAATTTTTACACACTGTTTTCTACCTTTTAAGTAGCTTTCCAGTCAATTATTGGCTAAACCTCGTCTGGTTCGTGGCTAAATATCATATCGGTTGAGCTTATCTAGCCATTTATCATGAGATACAAAGTCAAATGCCTTAGACATGTCAAGAAATATCGTAGTTATGGGAACCTGAATAAAGAGATATTTTTCTAAATCCAAACTGTTCATCTCTTAATAGTGCATGTTGCATAAGCAAATAACACAATTTTTTGTACATTAAGATTTCGAGAACCTTTGCTAATATTGTTATTAACGATAAGGGCGGTTTCGCACTACGTCCGATGCGAATCCGATCCGATCCCGTGAAAATATGGATCTCGAAAACTCGGACCGAATTTGGATATTGCTTACGCACTAGTTCGATCTCTGATACATATATATCTGTCTGATACCATCTTTTGAAATACGTTATTTTATGCAGAGCTACAGCAGAGTGTTCACGAAGTTCATGAGTCCTTTCAATCGACGTCAACTTCTGGCAATACTATTGTACATACGAAGACGCAGAAGACGTAAAAAAATCTGGATGCACCCTCTCTTGCTGGACTGACGATTAAAAGGAGCTTTTTACAATCAGTACTCAGTGTTACGTTAATACTACAGGAAATTTTACAATTACTACCAAATGAGTGTGTCTACTTTCGATTTCATTTTACATCACATAAAAGATAATATCTTGCGACAAGACACAACATTTATATCTTTTTTTGGAAACTGTTGAAAGAGCTGGTGCCATTTCTGTGCAGTGGTGGCAGTGGTGTATTTACAATTTCCGCTGCGCGCCGCGCTTCCTCAGTACGCTGCAGTACGGTTGAGTTACCCCAGAAAAGCGGGACTGAACCTGTACCGCGTGGGACATTTAATTTTGATTTAAAAATCGGGTCGTCTGGCAACCCTGCTTACAGCCTTACAGTCGTATATTTGAGTCTTGATGGAAATTTCCTTCAACGTATGATAGATTTATAATATGTTGTAAAGGTTGAAATATATTTTTTTTACATCTTTTTAAGATATTTGTATTTATTTCATCGTAACCAGACTTTGTATTTTTAAACAATCGTTCGCTTTTTCAACGTCACTAGCATTTATCGGAGTTAAGTACGAGCTATTTATGTGATACCTCATACAGTACAGTTTGAGGAACTTCTTAAATAGTCATTGTTTGTGTTCCTCTGATCTATAAAATGACGATTAAATTGTTCTACTATATCTGTTGGGTTAATAAAAGGAATTTTGTTTACTTTAATTCGTGTAATTTCTTATATTTTCTGTTGCAAGATTATTTTTGATTACTGTACATGCCGCTTTAGATTTCTTTTTGATCGTTGTATGAAATTCGTATTATCTATACGCTGGGCTTGATTAATGCATTTTTTAAGAATTTTGGTATATCTTGTGTAAATTTTCTTATTATCATGTTTGTATAACAATTTCTAGAAAAGACTTAAAAAAATTATACGCCAGATACAAAAAATACAAAACTCACGCTATATAAAGTTAGCAAATAATAAAGCTAAAGCCACTTGGAACATAATCAATAAAAACAAAAAGAAAGATAAACACACAATAGAAAGTATTACCAATAATACCAAAATAATCAAAAATCCTAAACATATAGCAAACATGTTTAATGACTATTTTATAGAACAGATAAATAATATAACAAAGAATAATGACCATAAACCTATTATAAAACACCAATCAAAGACAATATTTATGGTACCGACAGACGAATACGAAATGAGCAAAATTATTGCCTCCTTAAAAAATACATCAAGCACCGGATATGACGACGTATGTACTAAAGTTTTAAAAAGGTGCTCTTCTATAGTATCTCTTCCACTAGCTCATATAGGAAACTTAATGATGGAACAGGGAATGTTTTTAGATAAATTAAAAACAACCCTTGTAAAACCAGCACACAAAAGAGGCGAAAAACATAATATGAAAAACTACCGCGCAATCGCACTTCTGTCAATTTTTTATAAAGTTTATGAACGCATGCTGTACAGTAGACTTTATGATTTCTTATAACGATACAACATCGTTGTTAATGAACAAAACGGTTTTCAGAAAAATAACTCGACTGATCTTGCTATCTATGACTTAACAAAACTAATAAATGACAATCTAAATGAAAAAGCACTTAATGCGGCCATATTCTTGGATATCACAAGGGCGTTTGATTGCGTTGAACACAAACAGCTTCTGTATAAATTAGATAAACATGGAATACGCGGCACTGCATACAACTTATTGGAATCATATCTAACTGATAGGACACAATATTGTGAAATAAGAAAAATTAATGAAAGTACAAGAAATGAAATTATATATAGATCAAAAACTAGGAAAATAAAGTTTGGAGTGCCTCAAGGCAGTATACTAGGTCCGCTTATGTTCCTTCTATATATAAATGACCTACCAAGCTATATTAAACTCCCGACGATACTTTTTGCAGATGATTGCTCCATAGTAATTAAATTAAAATGAAAAAAAATGACTTAGAGAATAAAATAAATGACACAATATGTAATACAATTAAATGGCTGACGAGAAACAATTTAAATATAAACTTGACAAAAACCAACATTATTCAATTTCATCAACCACAATCCAATGCCTTATCTTTAAATATATGTTTTGACATGCATAAAATTGAAATAGTCAACAATACAAAATTCTTAGGAGTTTACATTGGAAAGCAAATATTGACATCATATGTAATAAAATTAATAGTTTTGTATAGCTCTTAAGGAAACTAGCTATGATTTCTAATATAGAGACTGCCATAATCGCATATTTCGGATTTGTGAACTCAGTCATACGCTATGGAATCATCTTTTGGGGGAACTCAACAAACGCCAAAAATGTTTTTAAACGACAAAAAAGATGCATTAGAGCTATATTTTACATCAAATCAAGGGATAGTTGTAGGCTTCTTCGAAAAATATAAAATACTACCAGTACCATCGAACTATATTCTAGAATGTTTGCTTTTCGTTAAAAAATATTTGTATCGATTTCAGTTACAAGATAGTACCTATGGTCAAAAATTACGTTATAAAAACAAGCTTGTTCTGCCAACTCCAAAATGTACGATATACAGAAACAGTGTACACTTTATGGCAGTATATATGTACGAGTATAACAAGTTACCTGACAAGCTGAAAAAAATGGGCTATGCAGAATTTAAAAGAACACTGACAAAAATATTAAGAAACAAATGCTATTATGACATTAAAGATTATATACATGACAAAGACATATTTTAGAGTACTTAAATATAATATGACATTGACTATAATAAATTAATAATTAGACATAAAGTATAATATAAATATTGTTAAATTACATTATATAATGTGCATGTTATAATTATTAATATTTGTATGCTCTGTTTGTAGGGCAAGAAGTGGTCTGAGCTACTTTATTGATTATAACACCTATAGTATGTACCTACTTCTACAAATAAATGACTTGATTTGATTTGATTCGATTTAAAGTGGTGGCAATGTAAATATAATATTCTTTTTACAGTGCAGCATCTTATTAGACTCTTTGAGATCCATTTATTTTTTAATGTTATATTTGTTCCCTTTATATTGATAACTGGGAAACATAAGTTATAATATAAAAATATAAATCAAATCATCGTGAAAGGTGTTGAATGCTTTTTCTGTTGTTGTTTCGTTTCGTACTTCAGAGAAACTTAGTGAATTTCTTGAAATTTCCTAATATTTTCCTAACTCATATCTTAACGCATTTAAAAAAAAAATGTTTTTTGTTCACCGATATTGAATTTATATGCTATTTAAAAGTTATGGTTTGTGCTGTTTCATGATCTGAAAAGCAGAGAAGGGGTAATTTACTTTGAACGTTGGGTTGCTGGCTATTAAATTTTGTGTTATGTAAAGTTGTGATTATGTAAAATTGCGCATAGCTCGTCAGATATTTTATTAGTTTTCATTAAATCTATATTCCAGTCTCCACATATAATATGTTTCCTGTCTCTGACGATTGTTTTCACTAAGTAGTTAATTAAGTTTATCAAAAAATATATTTGTGTCAGAGTTCGGAGTCCTATAAACAAATTACAAAAAGATTATTTTCTAACAGATTTATTGCACAGTATTCGAAGTGATGCAGAACTGGTTACTTTTAATATTGGTTGCATTAAACGAGTCTTTAACTAAAATGCTAGTACCATCTCTAGATTTTGCTGGGCAGAAACTGCAAGATGATATTTTTTCACGACTAAATTATTTTCAGATACTTTTTTAATGATTTCATGTTTCTCGTTTTGTAAATCACTTCAAATAAGTCTTTTTTACTCATTATTCTCGCTATGTTTTGATGCATAAAAATAAGAATTTGCAAGTCATTTACGAAAAAATTCGGAATTTCTTTTTGTTAAGTTTCATTTCATTAGCCGTTTTGTAAAAATAATAAGGAATACTGCCTTTTTTATAGGTGGATATTATTATTTGCATTTTGATATTTTATATTGTCATTAATTTGAGGCATAGATAAAATGTATTTTTCCCATTACTGTATTAAGTTACAATTTTTGTCAGATATTAAGAATTTATCTTCTCTAGTCAATATAGTCTAGTTCTAGACACAATTTGTTGCTCAAATTTTTAACAAAGTATTTCGATACATAGGAATAACCACTACACAATAGCAAGTTACTCATTTCTTTTAGTTCTAAAAACACACAGTTATCAAAATTTTTTATGAATAATTTTATATTATGACTCAGTAGATTTTTATTCAAATAGTTGTATTTAACATTCACTTCATAAACTTTCTTATAATTTTTAAGTTTGAATAAAGCATTACTGAATTCAGATAATAATACACAATGGTCATTAGACCCTACTGCTAAAATTACTATATCTCGATTTGTTACAGAATTAGATATTTTTACTAAAATATACGTGGTTTAAAAACTAAAACCGAACTATTTCGGACAAAATATAGTGACAAAAAATTTTGATATAATACTTATTACTGTAACTTGGTTAACAGATGGATTTTGTAAGGGAGAAGAACTATGTGATGACAGATACGACGTGTTTCGTTACCGTAACTGTTTGACGTCGTCAAAGAAACATGGAGGAGGAGTAATGTATTGCTCATTAAAAGCTATGCATGTGGGTATTCAATTAAAAAGTACTAATAACTCACAAAGTGAGGAATGTCTCGAAAGGAATATAATATCTACTTAGATGGACTTGATGACTAGATGGTGCTGTGTGGATGTAAACAGAGAGTGGTGGCGGTAAAGAGGTAAGCAACCTGAGCCTATACTTGTGACACAAAAACTTGGGTGTTCGCTGCCTGCGCAGTACCTCATGAGAAGCTTTTTGGTAGGCTTATTAAATTAAGAACACAACAAAACATAGAAAATAATAATAAATATTTATTTGCATAAAACATGGTAGGTACATTTACAGATCTTATGTATTTAATTGGTGAACATGCATGTTTTATCGTTCTATCGATGTGCAAACATTTCGTCGTTATGCTATTATTTGAGTATTAAAAATATATACAGGTATGGTCATAATGTCGCCTTAAATAATTATGAATAATCAATTTGAATGATATTTTTGGTAACTCAACTCAACATGTCAAAATTCAATTACAATTCGTTTTATGTGACTGTCACAGCAGTAATTTATAAATTCATTCACATCGTAAAAGCAGTTGTGAATTAAAATTCAAAGAATAATTCTTTTCTTAAAAACATTAAATTGTAAATTTTGAATGTGATTCGAAAGTAAATTAAATAGTTCAATGCACATACTATAACTGTTTCTAATAAAACAAGTCTGCTGGGGGAACAGATAGCTTCCACAGGTACCTTACTGCACCCACACCATTACAGTCATCATATTTTTTGTGAATAGCTGAGCATTTTTCTTAGTGAACGTTAAAATTTCAAAAATGTAAAGAGAAGTCAGTGTAAGAATCTTTAAATAGGGGCCTACATGATTTCATCTGTCCGACACCGAAAAAAGAACTTATACATCTCTTTTGTAGAATGAAGACACGATTAATGTGTGTCGAGTTTCCCCACAGAATCAGTCCATACCTCAGTATAGATCCAACATACCCATGGTATGACATCAGAGCGATCTTAAAGCTGGCTCATTTAGTGAGTCGGTACAGAGCGAACACAAACCTGTTTATCGTCTGGCATATCAACATGGTTTTGCCATGTTAGTTTGGAGTCGATTACAACGCGGAGGAAAGTTGCTGATGAGGTCATGGCAATGGGATCGTTGCAATGCTGAACAGTTCATTATTGGGGTTTTCCATTTCTGTTGTAAAATTGAATATATTTTGGTTTGCTCGTGTTAATTTTTAAATCATTACATTCTAGCCAATTTATGATATTTCTTATTTCAGTATTTATTTCATCATTATAGTTTACGTTAGGTTATTTCTGCACTGGTAGGGAAATATCATCAGCAAAAAGTGTAACTGGATATTGTGTACATCTAGGAAGGTCGTTAATACTCGTATAAATAATGAAGAGCAGTGAACCCAGTATGCTGCCCTGTGGGACACCTGAGTTATTTAGCCTACTCTCTGATCTGCATGTCACACTCAGGGACATAATTATCATCCAGCCTCGATATTTCCACAAATTGCGTCCTACCACTGAGATAGCTCTTCACCCAATCAAACGCATGTCCTCGCACGCCATAACGCTCGAGCTTAACCAGGAGTGTATCATGATTGACAGAGTCAAAGACTTTACTCATGTCAAACAGAACGGCGGATACGGGAACCCTCTTGTACATATGGGTCAATACATTCCTATATATATAAGGGAGTAACAGGCCAGCGCCGTTGATCTTCTCTTGCGAAACCCAAATTGTTCCTCGCTCATTTTGCACTGCTGTTTGAAAAATGAAGTTAATCTAATCTGCAAGATTTTTTCAAATATCTTTGACAAAGCTGGGATAAGGGCAATGGGTCTATAATTATTTATGTTATGCTTTTCTCCGCGTTTAAATAATGGCTTGACAATTGTTATCTTAAGAGTGTTAGGAAATTTACCCTCCTCAAAGCAACGATTCACAAAATGTGTCAGCAAAGGTGCTAGTGCACTTGCACAAGCCTTTATTATTTTGGTACATATTGCATCAAAACCAGTAAAATTTGTATTGTTTATTGAGTTTATAATTTTGACAATTTCATTTTCGTCGGTAGGGTTTAAAAATATGGATGCAGAATTGCTTTCTATGAACTTGAATTTACTGAAATTATATTGAGAACCACTAGGTAATACATTGATTGAGTCTATAAAGTGATTATTAAAAATTGATAATTAACTGAGCTCTTCAATGAGGTGTAAGTACATAATGCTTGCAGTTGGTGGGTTCGTCAGTTTCATATGCAATGCATAGCAACTCACACACTATGAACGTCAGTTTCGCACTGATTCTTTACAAAACCTCCTGATTGCCTACAAAACGATCACACGTGATTTTGATCCTGTCTTCCTGTAGTCTGGAAGGACCATAAAGATGTACAGGCTGCTCACTCGTACAGCTTTTGATGTTAAATTGATTAAAGTTCTGCTTAGATTTTCAAGATTTTTATTTAAACATTGATATAAATTATCGCCCTGGTTTGATGTCAACATTGGTGTCAGACAGGGATGCATGCTGTCGGCTCGGCTGTTCATCCTGTATCTGGACAGTTGTCTTCAGAGAATAAGAAATATGAATGTGGGAATGCGAATGGGTGACTCAGTGGTCAACTGCCTGCTTTATGCAGACGATGCGGCATTAATAGCAGAATCACCATCCGAACTGCAAACACTAGTTACTACAATGAAAGATGATTGTATGAAGAAAGGCTTACAATTGAATGCGAAGAAAACCAAGATAATGGTATTTGAAAGAGAGACAACCAGAACGAACACTAGGATTATGGTTGATGATGTAGTGTTGGAGCAAGTGAATGAGATTGTATATCTTGGAAGTGCTTTTAGCAGCAATGGAAGGTACACCGCTGATGTGGAGAGACGAGTGAGTGAGGAGCGTTGGGTAAACTTCTAGGCTGCCGAAATCTAAGCCAGAAGGCACAGCTCGCTGTACACAACGCGGTGCTAATTCCAACGCTAACTTATGGAAGTGAGAGCTGGGTATGGCAGAGAGAGCATGAAAGTAGAATAAATGCGGTCGAGATGCGAGCATTGCGCAAAATTTGTGGCATAACGCTTGCTGACCGCGTTCGTAATGAAGACGTGAGAGAAAGAGTTGGTCTAAAAGAGAGTGTCGGTGTTAAGATAAGAAAGGGCATGCTCCGTTGGTTCGGACATGTAGAAAGAATGCGGGACGAAAGAATGACGAAACAGATATACAATGCAAAAGTGGAAGGATGTAGGAGCCGAGGAAGGCCGAGACTAACCTACCATGACCAAATTGGTCGTGTTTTATCAGAAGGTTATGTCAGAAGCCCCAGGAACCGGCGAGCGTGCATGAAAAGAGCTATGAATGTCACAGAAGCGAGTGAAGTATGCAAGGACCGCGTCTTATGGCGCTCGGTTCTCTCTGCCTACCCCGCAAGGGACTTGGCGTGAAGATATACATACATACATACATACATATAAATTATCGCTAATGATACGTAATATGGTGAGTTACTAGTCTGCCGTAATGAATACAAATCGTGAACTGAGGTATAAAATTATAAAATAAATGAATAAAGTAAATATTGATGGCGCGGCAATTTGCTGATCAAGCAATATGTACGCCTGTATCGTACATGTTTATTCAGAAGAATGTTGTGAAAACGCAAACTGCAAGACTACCACAGTATAATTAGCAAGAACTTCAACCAATCGAAGTGGTAATGCCGCGTCTACAGTAAACAAGCCACATGCACTCAATTTAGTAAGAACTTGTTTGTTTAATCGCTGAATATTCTTGTACATTCTTCTTTCTTCATCTGTAACAAAATATATTTTATGAAATTCCGCAGGATTTTTGTCCATGCAATTCTAGGATAAAACAATTCTTACCAGAGCAGCTGTTTTCTTTTAATATTAGACATGTAGCTTGGACATGTTCAAAAGCTAAATATATCTTTTCACTTTCCATGCAAAGTATTGATTGATATATTACATCCTTTGTTACCCAAATGCTAATGCTTAAGTATGGAAGTATACGTTCATCCTGTAAAGTTGAAAAGCATTTATGTACAGTCGCTCCTTTATCTGAAGAAGCTTAGTAAACAGTCGTACAAACTTTATATTATATACAGATGCTTAAATTTATCGTGGGATCAATGATAGCTCAGTGAAAAAAAATTGGCCTGTTAGCCGACGGTCCCGTGTTCAAATCTTGGTAAGGGCATGTACAACTAAATTTGTGGTTTCGGATATTCGTACATATTATAATTACCACTTGCTCAGCGATAAAGGAAAACATCGTGAGGAAATTTGCATTTCCAAGAAATTACATTTCGAAATATATGCGGCCTGTAACCTAAGGCTTAGGTAGATGATCCCTTCAATCCTAATGAATAAGGAAACGGGATAGCGACAGGAAGTAGAACACGTTGTTTCTTATTTCTGTACTTTAGCCATGAAACCTTGCTCCGTTGCAAATTTCACGAATTATATGGCGCTCGATTCTTTCTACCTACACCGCGAGAGACTTGATGTGAAAATGTGGTAGTAGTAGTAGTTAGTCATGTATGTATGTATGTATATATATCTTCACGCCAGGTCCCTTGCGGGGTAGGCAGAGAGAACCGAGCGCCATAAGACGCGGTCCTTACACACTTCACTCGCTTCTTTCACATTCATAGCTCTTTTCATGTACGCTCGCCGGTTCCTAAGGCTACTGACATCACCTTCTGATAAAACACGACCAATTTGGTCATGTTAGGTTAGTTTTGGTCTTCCTCGGCTCCTACTTCCTTCCAGTAGTTAGTCATGTACCTTAAAAATGAAAATTTCGATACGAATAGGGTAATTATGTACTTACAAACTGATCAGTGTGTTTGAATAAAGTTAACAATGTTTGAACTTGAGCTAGCGTGCGTAAAAATGAATTGGCAACATAGTAAAGGATCTGAAATAAAAGAAGTAAAATAATAAGTGACAAAACAGGTTGTTACGTATATTAGAATATATAATATACGTGACAGCCTGTTTGGTCACTTATGTTATTTGTTTTCTTATACATGAACATTGTGTTTCCTTTTTTGTAAATAGGTTTAAAATTAATAAAAAATAATAACTAACAAAATAACACTTTTTATTGTCAAATACAGTTTGCCGTTAAATTCTTCCCTTTCATTCTAGTTACACATTATTTTCTAATCTTAATACCGACACTTTCTTTCGGACTAACTTCGTTTATTACAATTTCATTACAACCAAAATGAACAGAACGTTTATAACGCCATGGATTTTGTACAATGTTCGCAAATCGATTCTTCCTTCATTATCCATGATCAGTTTTCACTTCCATACGTGGAATTAGCACCGCGTTGTGTGCAACGAGTTGTGCTTTCTGGTTTAGCTGTCGATTGCCTAGAAGTCTTTCCAACGCTCGATACGCACTGTTCAGTCACTCGTTTATTGACGTCCGGGATGTACTTGCTATCCCTGCTAAATGCGCTACCAAGATACAAAATCTCATTCACTTGTACTTACATTAAATCATCATTCGTAATTCTAGCTTTTCTTCATATAATCATCTTTGATCATTGTGAATAGTGTTTGTAGTCCAAATGGTAATCCCGATAATAATACGGCATCTTCTTCATGATGGAGATAAACCTACCACTATGGCACCCCATTCGCTGCATTCTTAGATCTCTGCGGCCAATTATCCAGATGCTAGATGTATACTCAAGACGACAGACGATGACTCATGAAGCAGGGCATCATCAATTTTATATTCTTTCTACCTTCCCGTTTCAATAACAATCAATAAAGTATTTAAAATTGAACGATAAATGATACGACAGGCATGTATTTTCGACATATTTTTTTTCCTGTTTGTGAAGACATAAGCACAAATAAGCAAATATATATATCTTAGACTTACCAAAGATTCAAAAACCTCTTTGAATAGTTTGAAGGAATCTAATATGTGCGAATATATGTCAAATAATCGTTTCCAATATAAATTTGGCTGTATTATTATTAAGTTTTCATTAATTTTTAAGTAAGTACTCGTACCAAAATTATGTTTTAATTCAGTTGTCCAAATTTCAAGTTCCTTTCTGATTAACACAAGTATTCGGGCAGCATAAACTATATTAATATCGAAGCACATCAATCGCAAGATGTAAGAGATAGTCACCAAATTTGAGAAGTTTATCTCCATGTTATAAACGAGCATAAATAACGTAATGACTGCAATATAATACGACAGAAGGGTGACACTGTAAATCCAATTAAATTTTGTATAATTGCTGACGTAAGTATTCTTGGTTTTCAACTTCTGAATTGCGCATAATTTTAGTACTAAATTTACGTTGCTTTGACTATTCAGTATATTGATGCTAACATTCACAAAATGTCCTAAAGTGCCCAAAATCGTTTCAAAACTTATAGATATAATAATTTGAATGCTGATATATTCTTGTTCAGTTAGCACTATTAATGCGTGAAACCAATTGCTACATGCCAATAGTAAAGTGAATAAAACACTTAATGAATTTAAAAGATTTCCGCTGGGTGTAATAAAGTTGTCACGGATCCTATATTTTGGTAATAGATGCATGTTTTGCAACAGGTTTAGTGGTAATAGCATTGCTTGAATTTCTTTTTCTACGTAGTTATCTAGTAATATTTCGGAATATTTTAAAACCATTGTTGAATTTAAATATTTTTTTTTTTATAATTTAAATATTTTTCTATCCAATTTACTTTGAATTGAGGAATGGAATGAAAATGGAAGTTGAGTATGAAATAACTGACAAAAACTATTAAACTACCAATTTACTTTAAGTAATTGGTTTTACTATTTACTGTAACGAGTTTGTTCGTTTTTCGGTCACTTAATTTACATGATTAATGACTAGAATAACTTTAATACATTTATAGCATATTCATCGTCATGGCTTAATATTTTTCCAGGTATTATTTTAAAAACCTCAAATTTAACCAGTGAATTTGGCTTTCATTGTTCCGATAGTAAAATTAATTGCGTTCCGAGGAGTTCTTAGAAATAATGCCATCAGCTTCCTTCTATAACCGTATCGCTTACTCTGTTATATTACGGGATAAAGAAAAGGGAGCACAAAAATGGTTACAAATTTATTAAGGGCTATTATACACAGTAAATTATATATAAAAATAATAGTTAATTAGAAGTTCGGCTAATGAAGGTCTTTATGAACTCGTGTTTTAATTTGTCTAATCGGTATTTCACTGTTTGAATCACTAGTGGGTGCACTAAGTGTCCGCCGGCTAGAGTGGGCCGACGACTGTAGACGGCAGGTTAACGTACTAGCCAGCACGCAGATCCCGATGTAGAAGTTGTAGGTAACGGTGGGGACCGCCTTACGGTCCAACACCGCAGCGGTATCGTTGACAGCCACCGTAGTCCACAACAGGGGCTGGAGGTATTTAAATATTAGATTAATTAGGTGTCCGGAGATTCACGAGTTTGGAAAAGAGAGTAATATGCCGATGGTTCACCACGTAGTCAATACAGCAGGAGTCTGATGATCTCAGAAGCCGTGCACTGAATGTTTTCTTCTCGAAAACTTCCTCCAGACAGACTTGTTTTCTGTTTTACGTCCTAAAATCTATAAAAACTTGAATTTTACAAATAAACATTATTTTGACAACTAACTATAATAGAGTTAACAGAAACAATGTAATGTATGTTGAATAATATCTAAAATGATTTTAAATTACATATTATTCAAAAAGGTCATTACAACTCTTAACGGAGGATTGATGCATTCCTGCATGTGAATGATGTTACCAGTAAATATCCTAAGGAGTTTCTGTGATGCAGTAATAGGGAAAGCAACGGGTTGGACTAGCAGTGAGAAATAGTGATTAAACGAACGACTTCTTCTATCATAATTATGAGAGTTACCTTGTTCGAAGACATTAGAATTACATGCAGTAACGTAGTACTGGCTTGCCATTCATCCACGATAGTTTCGATAGTGTTTAATTCAAGTCTTTAAAATTATAGCACAAATTTTGGGATTATAAAGAGAAATCTCAAATATTTTTAGGGTAGATCTACACAGCTGCTCCCTGGTTATGCGTATCGGCTTCGATATTTAGTAAAGTCAAAATCTTTTTATTCCGTAAAAATGGCTACATTTGTTTGGAATCGTCACAATTTTTTCCCTACCGTGCAGTTCATGACTAGGTGAGCACTGATAAAAATACTGCCAAAAAACTCAGGCATCCCTCTTTTGGTATCCAAACAAATTTACATAATTTATTAATTACTTTATAATTGGATCGACTCAATCCCAGGCATTTTCATCATTAATATAGTCAGATACTTTATAATTTGCCCTGCTACACAATTTGGCTTTAATAGTAGTTTTAAATTAGTTTATTGACAATTCTCTTATATTGCTGGGAAGTTTGTTATAGAACCGTATACATTGCCCCATAAAAGAATTACTTATTTTGTGGAGACGGCTTGGATGTAACAGAAGATTATGCTTATATCTAGTATTTATGTTATGAGTATCACTCATTTTACAAAATGAGTCTATGTTTTTATGGACATACAAAAGATTTTTCATAGATATATTGCGATGCGACTGTTAGAATATTTATTTCTTTGAATTTTTCTCTAAGGCTCTCCCGGGGGCCAAGTTTGTAGATAGCTCTTTTGGCTCTTTTTTGTAATAAAAAGATGGTGTTAATGTCCGCGGAGTTACCCTAAAGAAGAATTCCGTATGACATAATACTATGAAAGTAGCTGAAATAAACTATTTTAGCCGTATCAACATCAGTGAGCCGTATAATAGTTTTCACTACATAGGCTGCAGAACTTAGTTTTCCTGATAATTTTTCAATTTGTGGGCCCCATTGTAGTTTGGAGTCAATTGTTATACCAAAGAACACAGTTATCTCCACAGGGACTAAATTAGTTCCATTAACATGTACATTGGTAGTCGCCTGTCTTACATTAGGTGTTGAGAACTTAATTACTTTAGTCTTTTTATCATTTAAAAGCAGATTATTAACATTAAACCAATGCATAACTTTAGAGAGAGCATCGTTAACTTCGTCATAATTACCTAACTGTCTATTAATTTTGAATGTCAAAGAGGTATCATCCGCAAACATTACAATCTCATGTTTATCCTTTACATAATAAGGTAAGTAATTTACATATACTAAAAATAAGAATGGACCTAGAATTGACCCCTGTGGGACTCCCATAACTACAGGTGATCCCGAAGATCTTTTACCATTAACATCAACCTTCTGTATCCTATTGCCCAGATAAGAAGACAGAAGTATAAAGCAGACGTACCAGACAACTGTTTAGTTTATAATGTGATACCAGGAGGCGGGTGGGGACTAATGTCTTCGAAGAAAGTAACTCGTACAATTATGATAGAACTTCACTTCAGGTAACTTCGTTTAATTATACTTCTTTTCTTTGTTCAAAGACATTAGAATTACATGTGGATCTTGAAAACTAAGTTGAACTATCTAGATTGATTAGAAATCTCGGTACTAAGAAAAGTCATAATTGATAATTAAAAACTTTGAGTATCCCATTACGTGAAAAATTATTAGGAAAAGATGAAAGAATTTAATTACTATTCTAAGCTTCTACACAGTACGTTTACACTACGTTTTGCATTCAAGTAAATTGTAGAGATAGGAAACAAAAGACAGGAAATTTAAGTACAACTGTTTATTAAAATAATTCATTTTTACTTTACATATACTCGTAGATAAACAATTTTAATATTAAGTTCAATTAAGAAATCAGAACAGTTGTCAAAAGTTAGTTAAGTTTAGTTAGGATTTTTTTAGATTATTCTTTACATAATGCAATGTATACATATACATGAAGGATATATATGGACATTCTGTAATTTGAATACGAATTGAATAGACCAGTCCATATTTTTGTGTCAATGGAAACATAATAAAACTACTTATATATAAAATAATACTGAATAAAAGTAACTTTACAAAAAAAATATTTATAATTTTATTAAGTATTTTTAAACAATTTGATCCAAACTGTTTTGTGAGCGCTCGCCACTAATCAATTAATGTAAATTAGAGCCGGTCGAGATCTACCCACCACTGTTTGCAGATGCATGCTGTCACTGCCATGACTACTCTGATTTTCTATAGAAATCGAGAAGGCTGAAAGAAATCATAGATCAGAGCAAATTCATCAGCAGATTTTCACAGCAGAGCGAAGCCAGTGGACGGAGAGCCAAACCACTACTGGTAGAATTTTTTGTCTCCTATATTCACATATATCAGGAAGGAATATTGTTTGACGACTTTGTCAGGTGCCACTTTCAAGAGTATTTTCAAAATTCTTCATGTCCGCTATCGCCTCTACAGCACGTGTACATTCAAGTGTGGCCACCATGATTCACATATGCACATAATGCGGACAAGTCGCTCTCGTCTAGATTTTGAAAACGGCGACAAGAAATATTCTCCAGAATTAATAAGCATGTAGGATGCACAAAGAAGTGATCGAGCTTGAACCTAAGGTATATAGCAGGTAAGATAAAAAATGATTTGCGGAGTCAGGGTCTGGAGATAACGATGGACAGCGTTGATGATTTAGTAAAATTATCAGATCTTGTGAATGTGTTAATAATGTTTCTTTTGTTTTTATTAATTTCTAAAGGCATGTTAAGAATAAATCACAGGACTCGTTGAGCCGACTGGGTAGGGGATAAAATCGCTGGGTTTTCCACTATATGTGCAGGTTGTTTGATTTGCTAGCATTGTGGTGGGAAGGTATCACCATCCCCCCTCACTGCATCAATATTGATGTCACTTGGAGGACAAGGTTAAGCTGGCATCCAAAAAACTTAGTGTGCTCAACAGAGCAAAGCAGCACTTCAGCTCGGGGCAAAGACTTATGTTACATAAGTCTCAAGTCAGACCGCACTTGGAGTACTGCAGTTACCGGCGGGAGCACCTGGATGCCAACTTGGACTATGTGATTCGATTCAGAGACGAGCTGTGAGAATTGCAGACGATCCTAAGCTACTCGTAAGTTAAGCGGTAAGTATTGAATCCTTAAGTTTAAGGAGAGATTTTGACTACCTTGGTGAGTTGTACCAATTGTACAACGGGTTGTGTTCTGAATAATTGTTCGATAATCATAACCGCACAGCTCAGCGACGGCGAGAAGATCACTCTCACACGCTGGAACCACAATGGTCGCGTACTCTGCGGTTTCAGAGAAGTTTTCTTCTGAGAACTCTCTCAAGTTGTAGGATGAGCTCCCAGCCGAGGTTTTTTCAAGGGACTAAAGCATGGGGTTCTTCAAGAAAGGCGTGAAGAGGTTTCTAGAGGTTCGGCAATGCATGAGTGACACCTCTGGTGTTGCAAATATCGGTTACTGTTTACCATCAAGCAGGCCGTATGCTTATCTGCCAACTTTGTGGTATAAAAAAGTCTACCGGGTCCGCCTCGACATGACATTTATGCGGCACGACCTCTCGACAACGGGGCTTTTGAACAGATAGTAAGTAATACGATGGATATGTCTTTCTGTTTGACCTAGTCATGGCGACTGCGTAGTCAGTGTCGGCAGTAGAGGGCAGCCATTATATGGATCAAAGCTCCAGGAGTTGGACAAACGTAGACTACAGAGGCCTATGCAGCAGCAGAAGTAGCATTCATTTTCCGCTACTTGTGCTAAACACACATACAGATGACCATAACAATCTGTTGCGTTCATGACCTTTTAAAAACAGCAGTTGTCGCAGGGTTGACTGCAGCAGATGGGCAGAGATGTCCTAAGCAGCCATGGCAGCAACGCTACTCATCTACTAATATGAATATCGGCGCTGAAGCACTCAAACTAACTAGTGACTGAAGCATACAAAGCAGTTTAGGTCAAATTGACTGTAAATTGGACTAGGTACCACAAGTCATCGAAAATGTTCTTTCCCTTAGTTTAATTTTCTGTCTATTTATGAATTACTAAATTATATAAACGAAAACTGTAAAATAACTATGGTATAATTAGCCAGGACTTCTACAAATCGTAACGGAAATGCTCCGTCTACTGTGAACAAACCACACGCACTCAGTTTACTAAAAACTTCTTTATTCAACCGATTTATATTTTTGTACATTCTTCTTTCTTCTTCTGTAACAAAATGTAGTTTTTAATAGGATTTGTCACAACGGCACCGTTAAAATTCACCGTCAAAATTATAGACAAACGTGTTTGTACTTTGAAGTAAAAACATTATATATAGAAAGTGATTTTTGAAATCATATTGTCAATTTATAAAGTTTTGACAGTTGTGGCAATGATAGTTATATACACTAGAATATAAATTTAAAAATTTGTTGTTAAAACCAATGAATTCAAGACAACCTTATAAATTTGTGTATATTGATAACTTTATAATGATAACTTTGTAAGATAGGGGCATACAAAAATAATAAATATATTTTGTACTCGCTATACACAATGCAGTGTTGGTCCCAACGCTAACTTATGGAAGCGAGAGTTGGGTATGGCAGAAAGAGCATGAAAGTAGAATAAACGCGGTTGAAATGCGAGCGCTGCGCAAAATTTGTGGCGTAAGGCTTGTAGACCGTATTCGCAATGATGATGTTAGAAATAGAGTTGGTCTGAAAGAGAGTGTCGGTGTTAAAATAAGAAGAGGCATGCTCCGATGGTTCGGGCATGTAGAAAGAATGCAAGATGAAAGTTATACAATGCAAAAGTGGAAGGATGTAGGAGCCGGGGAAGGTCAAGACTTACCTACCATGACCAAATTGGTCATGTTCTATCGGAAGGTGATGTCAGGAGCCCTAGAAACCGGCGTGCGTGCATGAGAAGAGCAATGAATGTTAAAGAAGCGAGTGAGATATGTAAGGGTCGAGTCACGTGGCGCTCGGTTTTCTCTGCCTACCCCGCAAGGGATTTGGCGTGAAGTTATAGATAGATTATAGATAATTTGTACATATAAAATTCTGAACACAGAAGTGTGTTAGAAGTGAAGTAGGTGTAGCGTCGTCTTAAGTCGGGATTACAGGCGATCCACTACTAAAGCCCAGCTGACGTGTGCATTGCGCACTTTCAACGATACTGTCATAAACATTGATGAATTTACGTTTTCACTAAATGAATTTGCGACAAAGGGGTGTAGATATTAGCTACACTGAAAATTAAATAATAAATATTTATATATATTTCGGACAAATTACACAGCGCCATCTAGCCCCAAACTAAGCGAAGCTTGTGTAATGGCTACTAGATAACAGATAAACATACATAAATCTGTTTTTTGCAACTACATAATTATGATACACAGATAACATTCAGACAAAAACAAACAGACTTGTTCTTGTACATAAATATTTGCCTAGTGTGGGAATCGAACCCACGAGCGTTGATGTCAAAGTAGCGTTACAAATCACTGCACTACTTATGTACCTCGCTACATAATATTGTTAAGAATGAAATGCACAACACTTGACAATAATTATTTATTAATGAGTGTTTGAATAATGTTAATTTACAATCAGGCACACACGACCGCCACTGATAGGGCGGGGGAACGTCTGATCTCACGAGGGCCGGGAACACCCCGCACCCTGCCTCTGCCTGCATGACGTCACATAGATGCCCACGCGGCTCATGTCGCTAACAATATATATACATTAACAATTATAAATATACTAAAGGCTTACCAGATCGACTGTTGACTTTTGATTTTATGCATATCATTTCAACATTTTCAAAAGCCAAATACAATTTTTCACATTCCATGCAAAGTAGTGATTGATATATTATATTTTTTGTTATCCAAAGGCCAATAGTTATACAAGGAAGTGCACGCAGGACCTGTAAATTTTAAAAGTCGATGTAGACTAAGGGTGAAGGTGCTGGATAAAAGCAAGGTACGTTTTTGATGAGTTCGGTGGCGCAGGGTTAATAACGAGACTTGACACTACTTTAGTGATTGATATATTATATTTTTTGCAATCCAAAGGCAAATAATTACACAAGGAAGTGCACGCAGGATCTGTAAATTTTAAAAGTCGATGTAGACTAAGGGTGAAGGTGCTGGATAAAAGCATGGTATGTTTTTGACGAGTTCGGTGGCGCAGGGTTAATAACGAGACTTGACACTACTTTAGTGATTGATATATTATATTTTTTGCAATCCAAAGGCAAATGATTACACAAGGAAGTGCACGCAGGATCTGTAAATTTTAAAAGTCGATGTAGACTAAGGGTGAAGGTGCTGGATAAAAGCAAGGTACGTTTTTGATGAGTTCGGTGACGCAGGGTTAATAACGACACTTGACACTACTTTAGTGATTGATGTATTATATTTTTTGCAATCCAAAGGCAAATAATTACACAAGGAAGTGCACGCAGGACCTGTAAATTTTAAAAGCCGACGTTGACTAAGGGTGAAGGTGCTGGATAAAAGCAAGGTATGTTTTTGACGAGTTCGGTGGCGCAGGGTTAATAACGAGACTTGACACTACTTTAGTGATTGATGTATTATATTTTTTGCAATCCAAAGGCAAATAATTACACAAGGAAGTGCACGCAGGACCTGTAAATTTTAAAAGCCGATGTAGACTAAGGGTGAAGGAGCTGGATAAAAGCAAGGTATGTTTTTGACGAGTTCGGTGGCGCAGCGGTTAATAACGAAGCTTGACACCGTCGCTCGCGAGTTCGACTGCCACACATAACAAACATTTGTGTGCATGAACATGTCTGTTTGTTTTGGTCTGGGTGTTTTTAAGAGAGGTAGTAGTGTTAGAAGTACCTCCAATGCACAAAAAAACGCAGCCAAATAACAAATCCCTTTTTAGGGTTCCGTACCCAAAGGGTAAAACGGACCCTATTACTGAGACTCCGCTGTCCGTCCGTCCGTCTGTCCGGCTGTCATCAGCCTGTATCTCATGAACCGTGATAGTTAGACAGTTGAAATTTTCACAGATGATGTATTTCTGTTGCCGCTATAACAACAAATACTAAAAAATAGAATAAAATAAATATTTAAGTGGCCTCCCATACAACAAACGTGATTTTTTTGCTGTTTTTTAGGGTTCCTTTTACCCTTTGGATACGGAACCCTAAAAACAGAATAAAATAAATATTTAAGGGGGCTCCCATACAACAAACGTGATTTTTTTTTGCTCGTTTTTGCTCGATATTGATAACTGCAACAGGTAGACGCTTGAAATATTCACAGAATATTTAGTTATATAATCACTTTAAAAATAAATAATTAAATTAAAATAAAACAAATATTTAAATTTTTTTGCCGTTTTTAGACAATGGTACTGCACCCTTAGTGCGCGAGTCCGACTCGCACTTTGCCGGTTTTTTTTATACTACGTCGGAAGGCACACAGCCCACCAGATTTTAAACGGTTACCGTAGCCTGTGAACGCTTGTAAAACATTGAGTATTACTCACGCGATGCCACCTCTGCTGCTAAGACAGCAACTGCTTAGGAGATTACTGGTGAACTCACTCATACGCAGGGTCACAATAACCCTGTAGGGAGTTGTTCTTTGACTGCGGTTTCTGTGAGGTGGAGGTACTTCCCCAGATAAACATCTTTTATGCGCACTACCTCTCTTAAAAACACTCAGACCAAGACAAAAATACATGATTACGATTGTTTGCCCTGTGTTCCCACACAGGGCAAACAATCGTAATCAAACCTTCTTTATTCAACCGATTTATATTTTTGTACATTCTTCTTTCTTCTTCTGTAACAAAATGTAGTTTTTAATAGGATTTGTCACAACAGCATCGTTAAAATACATCAAAATTATAGACAAACGTACTTGTACTTTGAAGTAAAAACATTATAGAAAGTGATTTTTGAAATCGTATTGTCCATTTATAAAGTTTTGACAGTTGTGGCAATGATAATAATATAAATTAAAAAAAAATGTTGTTAAAACCAATGAATTCAAGACAACCTTATAAATTTGTAAATCAACAAAAATACACGATTACGATTGTTTGCCCTGTGTGGGAATCAAACCGACAAGCATTGGTGTCAAAGTCTCTTCATTCACCATTGTGCCACCGAGCTCGTCAAACCAAATCGTGAAGGGTTGGTGTGTTCCTGCGAGTGATTGTAGTAGCTGTGTTAGCAGTAGAGAGGGCTAATAAGCTTGTAGCATAGTAGGGACGTTATAATCAACTTTCTATAGCTCATAGAAAGTTGATTATTATGTCCTGAGGCTTCAAAATACTAATAATTTAACATTATATTAGGGGTTAAAATATCAAATTGCCGATTTGTAATGAAAAAGTAAAACTCGTTTTTTTCTAAGATGTAACAAAAAGAAAGAAGAAAGAAAGAAAACGTTTATTTGGACGTATCACAACGCTATACACACAATATAGAATAGGTAGTGAAGCAATTATAGTGCTGCGTAGCGTCACAAATAGGTCCCATCTCAGCATCTCAACTCATGACCCAGCGCTGATTTTTAGATAAGACCTGGCTGTGACACCACGGATAGAACAAGCAAGCACTAAGTAGACAATAAGTCAACAAGAGGGAATCAACAAAGGAGAGGATTTTGAAAACATTTAATATTAAAATATTTACCAATAGAACACTTTTTTTTTTTCGAAAAACTTTCTGAGTGTCCCACGTATTTAAGCTAAAGGTTTATATTGTGATATAGAAACTTACAAACTGTTGAGTATGTTGTACTTTGAATAAAGAAATCACTGTGTGAATTTGCAACAGTGAGCGTATAAATATGTCGACGCCGCCGTAAAGAATCTACGACAAAAAATATGACAAAATTATGTACGATTATCAATACGACTTAATAAAACTATGATTCTTTATATACTTATTCTGGCCATAAATACTGTTACAATTAAAAATAAACAAAATATTACATTTGAATTTGGAATCTGTCATTTTTATATGATTGTTCATTGAGTTTTCTCATTTTGGCGCCAATATATTGTACAATATTTTGCGATATTAAAATGGAGTGGGGTGATAAAGAGAACCGAATCGCTGTGATTGCATTACACAAAGTAGGTATGGAGCCAAATGCAATTTTTAAAACTCTCCATACGCTTGGTATTAGTAAAATGTTTTTGTACCGGGCTATTAATAGGTACAATGAGACCTCCTCTGTTTGTAACAGAAAAAGATCTGGCCGTCCACGTAGTGTTCATACGAAAAAGGTGGTCAAAGCAGTAAGGGAAAGAATTCGAAGAAATCCTGTTCAAAAGCAAAAGATTTTATCTCGGGAGATGATATCTTCATCTCCGCACCTAGAACCATGTCGCGTATTTTAAAAGATGACTTAGGACTTGCAGCCTATAAGAGACGTACTGGTCATTTCTTAACTGATAATTTTAAAAAGAATAGGGTGGTAAATTCGAAACAACTACTGAAGCGGTACGGTAATTTTTTACAATTGAGGAAAATTTTCTATCCCTTTTTTTTTTCTATTCCCTTGCGGGGTAGGCAGAGAGGACCGAGCGCCACGTGACTTGATCCTTACATATCTCACTCGCTTCTTTAACATTCATTGCTCTTCTCGTGCACGCACGCCGGTTTCTAGGGCTCCTGACATCACCTTCTGATAGAACATGACCAATTTGGTCATGGTAGGTAAGTCTTGGCCTTCTCCGGCTCCTACATCCTTCCACTTTTGCATTGTATATCTGCTTCGTCATTCTTTCATCTTGCATTCTTTCTACATGCCCGAACAATCGGAGCATGCTTCTTATTATTTTAACACCGACACTCTCTTTCAAACCAACTCTATTTCTAACATCATCATTGCGAATACGGTCTACAAGCCTTACTTCTTTTACCTCTTGCATCAATTTATAGTACAAAATTTAAAAAAATATGACGCTAAAAATTAGCTAAAACTCTATCCTTAATTGGTATTGTCTTAGGTTTTCGCGATTGTTACACATTGAATTAAACTATTTTTAACGGAAGTATCGCGTGTTTTATTTATTATGTTGAACCTGACGTTTCGAACGCTTTGCAGCGTCCGTGGTCGCAGTAAAGACTAATTACTTAACAACATACACAAAGTAGGTTTCTTTGTCCACTCCGCAAGAGACTGCCATGAATAGATAAGTAGATAAAGATAGAAGGGGATGGCAAGCTTCTTAGAAATCACGTACGAATGTAAGCTCGCTCTATAAGACATTTTCTTGTAGCCAATCCTGGCTTAACCAATGATATAATTTTGTAAATGAGTTGAAATATAAATCATCACAGCAATATCAATAATTCACATAAAATCCTTATTAAATAATTGGATAATTAACTATTCAGACTTCGCTTTTTAGATCTTCAGCGGTTTTCGTGATTGGGTTTCTGTTACATTAATATCTCATGTTGATAAATAAACGAAGTAAGTTAATTAGAACATAGCCCAGTGGATAAGGACCACTTGGTACCCGGTTCGAGTCCTAGTGGGGGGATGTACCACTAAAATTTGTATTTTCGGATTTATGTACATATTTATTACTTGCTCGGCGGTGAAGAAAAACATCGTGAGGAAACCCACACGTCCAAGAAATTATATTTCGAAAGACGTGTGACCTAACCTAACAAAGATCTGGTTTTTAGGTTGTGGAGGTCGGACGGCAGTCATGTAAAAATCTGTATCTTCGCCAAATCCTTAGGCTTAGGTAGCGGACCCCGCCAATCCTAATGGATTATGAAAACGGGATAACGCGAAGAAGAAGTAGATTTAGTACGGAGCCATTCAGCTGATAGAAATTATTTTATTACCTGAGAAAAAAATACATTAAAAATTTTTGTCATTAAATATAGAAAAAATATGAAAGAAATACATATTTTGGTATATAATAAGTAAACACTTACCAAAACTTGAAATACTTCCTTGAATAATTTGAAGGAATCTAGTATAATAGAATATGCTTTAAACAATATTTCCCAATATGAATATGATGCTGTTATTCTAACATTAGCATATGTTTTTGCATCTTCAGCAAAACCGTGTTTTAATTCAGTTATCCATATTTCTAGTTCCTTTCTGATGAGCGCCATCATTCGAATAGAATATATTACATTCACATCGAAGAACATTAAACTAAAGATATAACAGATATTAGCAAGGGTTTTAGGTTGTATATCAAACTGATAAAGGATTAAAACAATCACACTCGTAGCAATATAAAATAATAAAAGGGAGGCACTGTAAAACCAATTAACTTTAACATAATATCTCAATTGATTACTATTTCGTTTCATCTTTTGTATTGCGTACAGTTTCAGTACAAGACTTACATTGTTTTGATTATTTTGCATATTAACGACAGAATGCGTAAATAATCCTACAGTGCACAAAATACTATCAATAGCAATTGATATGGAAGTACTAATATTTATATACTTCTTACTCATCTTAGAATAATTGAATGCGTGATATGAACAGATTAATGTCAATAGTAAAGATACTAAAATACTAAAAAAAGCAATAACTCTTCCATTAGGTGTTATAAAGTTGTCACGTATTCTATATTTTGGGGAGAGATATATGTATTGCAATAAATTTAGTGGTAATAACATTGCTTGAAATTCTCTCCCTAAGTAATTATCAATTAATATTTCAGAATGCTTCAGAACCATTTTTAAATTGTGAGACATGTATAAAGTACGCAATTCACCGTGTAAGTGAGGAATGACTGATTATTGAATAGATATTAAACTGAATATTGAGTGTGGTTAAGTAATTGATTTACCTATTATTTTCCTCTTCTATTGACTCTTGTCTGTTTCCCAAAACTGAAACGATTAATCAATTAGATACACTGAAATATGAATAAAATTTATAGTTTCTACATCATTTTATGTCTGTATTTATGTACATACAAGAAGGTGGACAAAATCCGCATTTCTGAGCTCCCTGTCTTTACAATTTGTAACCAAATAAAATGTTAGTTGCACATTGACTAATACTAGAAAACGTAATAAATCTTCCATTAGGTGTAATAAAGTTATCACGAATTCTATATTTTGGGGACAGATATATGTATTGTAATAAATTTAGTGAAAATAACATTGCTTGAAATTGTCTCCCTAAGTAATTATCAAGTAATGTTTCAGACTGCTTCAAAACCATTTTTATATATGTAAAGTGCGTCACTGTGAAAGCCAGAAATGACTGAAAGATTTTATTAGGTTCTGGTTATGTAATTGATTTGACTATTATTTTCCTCTTCTATGGCTGTCTGTTTACCAAAACTGAAATGATTAACCTGGATATATTGAATAACATTTGTAGTTTCTACATTGTTTAGCATTCTATGTCTATATATATATATATATATATATATATGTACAAATACATAGGACATACATCTTGATGACCTCGGTGGCGCCGCCGTTAATAACGCGACTTTGACACCAACGCTAGTAGATTCGATTGTCCCACATATGATAAATATTTGAGTGCATGTACATGTCTATTTGCCTTGGTCTGGATGTTTTTAAGAGATCGGTAAGGATCAATCGGGCTGATTTGATGCGGCCTACCGGGGGATTACCTCCACTTCACAGAAATCCGCAGTCAAATAACAAACTCCCAGAGGGTTGTTGTGTTCCTGCGTGTGAGTGAAGTCACCAGTTCCCAACAAGTAGCTGTATTAGCAGCAGAGGCGATCATTTCCTAACAACTCGGTCATTTTATAAGAACCCACAAACTTCGACATGAATAAAGTCATGTTATTATATTTCATAAGAAATAACAAAGGCAAAATTTGGACCGTGAACTTCTTTCTGCTTGGCTTGGACCTTCTCTCGGGTTTGATGCAAATCAGAATTGCTAGCGTCTTACTTGTTAACAATATCAAGTTTGTTTAATATTAATCATGTAATGAGGCGTACTTCTACTCTGAATAAATGATACTCGTAATATATAATTTAAATAAAATGTATTCTCTACGTTAAGAACGTAGAGAATACATTAGCAATTTTGCGATCAGGCAGGCCGTATGCTTGTTTATCACCTCAGTAATATAAAAAAAAAGTTTCTCATAATTATTGGTGCTTGCACTACGTAGATTCCCATGCCGCGATCGCCGCAACTGGCAATGCAACACCTCGGGAATTTTCTGGAGAGAATATCCTGTATGGTGAAAGTAGTACCTATATAGGATAGTTAATTGTAAATAATACAAGATATTTTTTTTGATATCGGATAGTAAGGTATAATAATTACAATTGATTTTGTTAACAGACAGTTTATATTGCTGCGGCCATCATTTGAAGGCTGTTACGGAAGAACAGTAGTAGTAGAAGTGTTCAAACATACCCAAGTACTTGCAGGTTAGTTTCCGAAAGGTTTTTCAGGGTTATATCTGAAAGTTCAATTCTTTCAGATATCAATATCTTTCCTTTCTTTACATGTAAGATATCACATTTGTCTATACCAAATTCCATTCTAATAGAATTACTAAAGTTTTCAGTCACCTTTAGCAAGGCGATAGCCTATCCTCCCCTTCGCAATCTGTAGACCAGCCTTGAATCCTGCAATAATGTACTTAAAAGGTTCATGGCTAATCAAAACCACAAGGGACTCAAACTGTCACCCGGGAAAATAATCCTTTTAATCTCAATTAGTTCATGGCTACCAGCGACTGATCGATATCCTGGATAGAGAAGGACTGTTCTCCATTGCTCCATACATGACTTCAAGAAAATACATAGAGTTGTATCAATTTTATACAACTCTAAAACCTTCATAAGTCATGTATGGGGCACAGAATCATAGGCCTTCTTGTAATCTATCCAACATACCAATAGATCTCTGCGTTTCCGACGAACCTATTGACTAATGGCCATGTCAATGAGGAGCAACTCCTTGGTACCACGAGACCCACTCTTACATCCATTCTGAGTAGCCCACATAATATTATTTGCATAAAGATGCTGCGTGATTTTGCTTCTTAGAATGGATGTAAGTAGCTTATAGATAGTGGGCAAGCTTGTAATTAGTCTGTAGTTTTTAGGATCTGTGGTCCTTCCAGATTTATAAAGGAGCCGTGTTTTACCCATGGTCATAAAATTTGGGAGAGAGCCAAACATCTAACGTATGTTGGAATTGAGACGCCAAACAAGCATGTGAACTTGGTAACCATTTCAGTAGTTTTGAAGCTTGTCCGATCCTGGCGACTTTCAATTGGCCATGGACCGGACTGCACTGGCTACATCATCCTTTGTTATGGTTACTTTTGGCATCGCTCTTATATATTCACATGCTTGTTTGACTGTATCAAGTAACATATCATCAGAGTAGCCAACAGGCATCGACCAAATGTTCCGCCAGAATAAATTCATAGTTTCAACATCAGGTAGGCATATCGGTCACATTTTGTTCACGTCGCTCCCAAATTCCAAACACCCTCCTTTGATTACTTTGAAACATGCGATTTTGTTTCCATCGGTCGACACGCTTCTTATACGTATGCGGTTTGCCCATGCATAGACTTTTTTTTCAGTGAGTCTACGCGTTCTGTGACCCGCGACAGAAAATCATGTTGTTGAATATTAGTACCAATAAATACTCAGTTCACAAAAGGCATAACTCTGGGGCGAGTGTTACCCGCCCTGAAACATATAAGCTTACCATTGAGAACCCTAGTATCAGCTATACGCTTCTCCATTCTATATTGCCAAACTGGCATTTGGTCAGCTGGTCGTAACGAATGCGGTGTGACATATGGAGTCCCACAAGGGAGTGTCCTAGGATCAACCTTGTTTTAATATACATCAACAGTCTCTGTAGTATGAACATCAATTCTGGACAAGTGTTATCCTATGACGACGACACTGTCATTATTTTTACTGGCAATACGTGGGATTCTGTACATCACGCCACCGAGATGGGCATTGCTGAGATAGCATTCTAGTTACAATTAAATCTTCGCGCACTAAATACAGAGAAAACCAATTACATAGCATTCACAAATTATAAATCGACACAGCCTAATACTAATTATAAAATTCAAATTCACAATTGTCACAACTAAGACCTGACTTGTTCCTGCAAGATTATATTACAACTGTAATCCACTATCTCAAAATTAAGTATAACTAAAAAACCAGGAGTAGGTATCTAATGATACTCCGTGTACTTTATGTTGGATAGTCAACCACTTTACGTTGCGTTAATAAGGACCGGTAACTGAATTCGTTTATACATTTATATAAAAATAAATAAAATAAAACTAATATTCTTTTTATTTAATTATGAAAGAAAAAACATATTACAATACATAAATAAATATGGACAATAAAAATAAAATAATGACATGCTATAATAATTATTATTATTAGAACTTCACGCCAAATCCCTTGCGGGGTAGGCGGAGCGAACCGAGCGCCACGTGACTCGACCCTTACATATCTCACTCGCTTCTTTAACATTCATTGCTCTTCTCATGCACGCTCGCCGGCTCCTGACATTAATTACCTTCTGATAAAATACGACCAATTTGGTCATGGTAGGTAAGTGTTGGCCTTCCTCGGCTCCTACATCCTTCCACTTTTGCATTAATAATTGCTATAATACTCAATTCTATTTACAAATAAATACTTAATCATATTAGCTATTCAATCATACGAGTATTATCCAATAGTCCAATACAATACGTATTCAAGAAACCCAAACTCGCCAGCGCGTCTCAAACATCACTACTTTTTTGTTCATATGTATATAACAAGATAAAGATAAAATATATTTATTTGCCATTGTGCTCTCGCGGGCACTTAGACACGTATTACATTTTTTGAAATCAGTTCACTTGCATTACTTTTTTCTTTTTTTTATTCTATTAGCATTTTGGAAATGACCAAACTTGCCAATATAGGTTTCTTTTAAAATTGTGAATTAGATGTTACAAACTAAGAACTCAGTAGTCACATGCGCCCTTTTCAATTGCCTCAATTACAAAAACAATTGCCTGACTTTCCTAACTGCATATGCAGCGCAGCTGAGCTAACCGGCAGGTTTATTTATATGGGGGTTCCATTGTAATGTTCAGTATGTCTGTAACAAAATAGGGAAAATATATAAATGCACGAAGCTACTTATTTCGATTACTATACGTGTAGTGCAATTAGACCTGATCTTAACAAAATAGTGTCTTACAGGGGATAAAAATGTGCTTTAAATATTATAGAGGTTCTTCTAGTGAGGTAGAAAACCTATATATCATTTTTAAAAAGAATATAGTAATGAAATCTTTATAACTTGAGAACAAAAATTGAGACTTTAAAAGACCAAGATTGATTGATTCCAGGAACTAGAAATTTTACATAGAAGAACCTCATTCTGATTCAGACAATCAAGGAAGCTGCTTTTAAATTACAACTAATAAGTTTCTATATAAGTCAGCAGACTGGGACGGACTGCGTGAGTTCTACGCGTCGTACCCGTGGAGGCAGCTTTGTTTCAAAACAGACGATATCGAATCCTGCGCGACTGCGGTAGCTACGGCGATATTGGATGGCATGGAATGCTACATTCCCAGTCGCTTAGTGGCTGCTGCGGGAGCTAAAAAGCGACCGTGGTTTAATCGGCCTTGTAGAGAAGCCAGACTTCTTAAACAGGCTGCTTTCGAGGCTTGGACCACGGCGCGTGCTAATGGAAATCCTGATGTCTCTGTTTTGAAACGTAAATTCAACGGTGCCTCGAGGTCCAGTAAGAGGGTAATCGCCAGAGCAAAGATTGATTTCGTCGGTAGAGTAGGCGAGCGGCTTGCAAGCCTTCCGTCTGGCAGCCGTGCTTTCTGGTCGCTGGCTAAAGCTGCCGAGGGAAACTTTCGTCAAGCGTCTATGTCACCATTGCATACTACAAAAACCGGATGGCAGTCTGGCCTACAGTGCTAAAGAGAAAGCCGATCTACTGGGTAATCTCTTTGCCTCTAACTCGACTTTGAATGACGGGGGAGCTGTGCCACCTACCATCCTGAGGTGCAGTAGCTCAATGCCGGAAATCTCCATTACCCAGCGAGATGTCCGGCGGGCGTTGCTCTCCCTCTACATTCATAAGTCGAGTGGACCAGATGGCATACCAGCAGTGGTGCTAAAGCAGTGTGCTCCTGAGTTGTGTTCTGTGCTAACGCACCTTTTCGTGCTTTCCTACTCCACTCGGCAAGTTCCGTCTTCGTGGAAGACCGCCAATGTGCACCCGGTGCCCAAAAAGGGCGATAGATGAGATCCGTCGAATTACAGCCCTATTGCGATAACCTCCCTTCTCTCCAAGGTGATGGAGCGTGTGATAAATACACGACTCCTAGCATACCTAGAAGATCATGACCTAATCAGCGACCGTCACGGCTTTCGCCGCGGTCGTTCGACTGGTGATCTTCTAGTGTATCTTACACACCGCTGGGTTTCGGCGGTTGAGAGTCAAGGTGAGGCATTGGCTGTTAGCCTAGATATGGCAAAGGCGTTCGATCGGGTCTGGCATCGGAATCTTCTATCGAAGTTACCATCGTACGGGCTGCCCGAGGGTTTATGCAAATGGATTGCCAGCTTTTTAAAAAGATTAAAATCATTTACTTCCATTAGACCCTTACGGGCACTTAGACACGTCTTACATTCTTTAAACAAAATCATATTGTCATCTTAATAATTTTCTTGTTTTTTTTTTTTACTTTTAATCTCTCTTTTTTAATCTACCAGCATTTCGAAAATGACCATTGGCGAAGAAGAAATGTCAAAAGAAATTTGCCAATATGGGTCTTTTTTTTCCATCGTTAAAATCGAAATAAATTTCCATTATTACAATAAATACGAGTATATGTGAGTGTACATATAGTGAAATCAAGTGGTACAATTAAAGATGTATTAATACATGTGCTGAATCATCTCCAAACATCTCTATCAGTTAGATATTCATCGATTCTATGATAATCCTTCTTGCACAGAGTATTTTTTATGTACCTTTTGAACATATTCTCAGGAAAGTAATCGTGAGGATATTTATTTCTTTAAATAGTTCTCTAAGAGATTCCCTGGCGCCCATGTTATAAATACAGCGGATGGCTCTTTTTTGTAATATAAAAACAGTTTCAATGTCAGCCGCTTTTCCCCACAACAGTATACCATACGACATAATGCTATGAAAGTAGCTGAAATAGACTAAGCGCGCAGTAGCCACATCGGTCAATTGTCTAATTCTCCTAACAGCATATGCGGCGGAGCTGAGCTTACTGGTCAGTTTTTTATGTGGGGGCCCTACTGCAGTTTGGAGTCTATTGTAATTCCAAGAAATACAGTATCATTAATAAATTCTAGTATATTATTGTTAATGAAAACTTCTGTATTGGCAGAAGGCACGTTCGGTAGACTAAATTTTATACATTTGGTTTTGGTTGAATTTAATAAAAGATTATTATATGTGAACCAATTTAGACTGGCAGATAGAACACTATTTACATTGTCAATATTTTCGCATCGGCGAGTAACATTAAAAATTAAAGAAGTATCATCAGCAAACAGTAGTATATCCGCCATTTTCTGCACCATGTAGGGCAGATCATTCACATATACTAAAAATAAAAAGGGGCCCAATATAGAGCCCTGGGGCACCCCAATATTAACATTGCTGCCTTTAGATTTGACCCCATTTATATCAACAGTCTGTATTCTGTTACTTAAATAAGTTGCAATCAAATTATAGGCTTTACCTCTAACTCCATAATGGCACAGCTTGAACAACAATGTCCGATGGTCGACACAATCAAATGCTTTGGAGAGATCACAGAAGACCAATGGCGTCCTGGGATCTCTCCCATGCTCTAAGAACATGCTTGACCAATGCTACTCCTGCATCTGTAGTGGATTTACCTGCTGTAAATCCGTATTGTGAATTATGAAAAATTTCATTGGTCTTAAAATAGAGTTGCAATTGGTCAAGCATTATCTTTTCAAATACTTTACTCAATACTGGCAAAATAGATATGGGTCTATAATTCCCCAGTTCACTTTTTTCACCGGACTTGAATAATGGAATCAATTTACTAAATTTCATCAAGTCTGTGAATACACCCATATCTAAACATTGATTAAAAATAAGTGCCAAGTGTAGAGCTATTTGACTCAATAATATAATAAAATACTTTTATAGACATTCCCCAATGATCCTCTGAGTTTTTAATGTTTAATTGTTTAAAAGTTTTAATAATGTCGCTTGACTAAATATGTGAAAATTTAAACAGCTCCACACTTTCTTGTGCATTCTCCTTTAATAACTCATCCGCAGTATGTGGAGATGAGTTAAGGGAGTCAGTGGTACTGTAAGGGATATCAAAGAAGTTGTCATCAAATAGATGTAAAATAACACCGATAGACTCATGCAAACCTTATTTTATAAAGTTAAAAATATTGACGATGCCTTCTTTATATATTTACGAAACAGCTATATTCGTTAGAAATAACTTACATCTTTATAATAAATTTAAATATACCAAACGCCATGAAAATAAATTACAGGTACCTCCAACAAAAACAGCTACATTTCATAAAAACATATTATGTATGGCTCCTAAACTGTACAACCGTATACCGACCGCCATAAAGGAAAGTGATAACTTTAAAACAAAATTGAAACAATTACTCTTGAACAAAGCATATTATAGTATACAGGAATTTCTAGAAGATAAAAACATGTAGAGGAGATATTGATTTATTCGTTTATTATTCCCTTTTTAGTGAATATAGTTCAATTTAAATTTAGCTTTTATTACTAATTAATTATTTGTACGCTTCACAGCAGGGCATAGTGAAACTGATGCATGAATTATAACATATTTTTATTTTACCTATGTTCCATAAATAAAGAATTATTATTATTATTATTATTCACTTATTTATTCATTTGTCTTTCTTATACATCTTTATATTTACAATACATATATAAAAATACAATATTTTAAATATAAATTCATATAAAAAGAATCGCCATCGACGCGAGACGTAGTGTCTAAGTCGTCGGTGGTCAGGGCGACAGAATGAGGAACCACCGCACAATACGTGCAGTTCCCAAAATTGCAACCTTCTGTATCCGGCTCTTGACCCAGTGACCTAGCAAAAGTCCTCGTAGGTGTTGGTCGAGACTTTTTGCTACTAGACCATTGACCGACACGACTATCGGGACAATTGTTGTTGAATCAACATCCCACATGTCGGTAACCTCGTGGGCTAACTCTAAGTATTTTGACAACTTGTCTTTCTCAGCCTTCACGAGGTTCTCATCACATGGGACGGTGATATCAACAAGAAATGCCTTTCGTTCTAAACGGTCTACCAGCACGATATCAGGTTTATTAGCAATAATAGTCCTGTCCGTGATGATAGACCGGTCCCAGTAGAGCTTGCCACGGCTGTTCTCGAGTACTGGCTCAGGTACGTACTTGTAATAAGGCACTTCAGAGGTCACGAGATCATATCGAAGAGCAAGCTGCTGATGGATAACCTTGGCTACCTGGTTGTGTCTGTACAAATACTCACCGTTGGCAAGGTAAGAACAACCGGAAATAACATGTCTGATAGATTCTCCAGGACGGTGGCATGCCCGACAAATGTCCGCCGTACCGTCCTTTATGATGTATTTCCGATAGTTATTAGTCTTAACAACCTCGTCAGCAATTGCACACACAGAACCTTCGGTTTCCCCGAAAAGGTCACCGAATCGTAGCCAAGAAACGGATGCCAGAAAGTCAACATCGGGTCCATAAAGTGCCCGATGGAAACGCCCATGTAGCTCCTTACTCTTCCATACGTTCAGGCGATCTTCAGTGCAGAGTACAACAGGCCTGCGCCAGTTCTCTTTCGCCAAGGAGAGCGGTGTCAGTCCTTTATCAACTGCCACAACGTCTCGATGCATTCCACTCTCAACGTTTAGGAAATATTCCCTTAGATTGCACACCTCGCGGTTGTGTAGGTTCTTGGCGTTAAGAAAGCCGCGACCCCCACACTTCCGCGGGATGTACAATCTCATCACAGATGAGCGTGGATGATGCATTCGATACGCAGTTAGCATTTTGCGGACTTTACAATCCAGGGCGTCAAGTTCGGTTTGAGCCCACCTTAGTATGCCGAAGGTGTATACAAGCAGCGGCATGACCCAACCATTGAAGGCACGCACCTTGTTACCACCTGACAAAAGACTTTTCAGTACTTTTGAAAGTCGGCCAAAGAAGCGTTCCTTCACTGATTGTTTCACTTCCCTACCTTGTATACCTAAACATTCTGCTGTACCAAGGTATCTATAGGTTTCGGTTTCAGAAAGGGTTTTGAGAGTCACAGTCTCTGAAAGATGTAAGTTTTCTCTATTTACAACTCTACCACGTTGTACATGTAGGACCGCGCATTTATCTACACCAAACTCCATTTTAATGTCACTACTAAATTTTTGAGTTATATTTAGAAGTGTCACCAAATTTGGTTTAGTTGATGCATATAATTTGAGGTCGTCCATGTACAAGAGGTGAGAAATGACCTCACCTCCTCTTCGAAACCGGTAGCCTAGCTTGGAATTCCTTAGCAAAGTACTCAAGGGATTCAAAGCTAGACAAAACCAAAGGGGACTCAAACTGTCGCCCTGGAATATGCCTCGCTCAATCCTTATAGGCTCAGAGACAGCAAGATTCGCTCCACATCCTGGAAGACAAAGAGCCGTAGTCCACTGCCCCATACATGAGTTGAGAAAGGTGCACAGAGTTGGATTAATTTTATATAACTCTAATACCCGTCTCAGCCACGAATGAGGCACCGAATCATAAGCTTTCTTATAGTCAATCCAGGCTGCGGAAAGATTCTTGCGATCTCGATGGACCTGTTGGCTAACAGTCATGTCAATGAGGAGGAGCTCCTTAGTACCACGGGACCCAACCCTACATCCATTCTGAGCAGGGTCTAAAATATTGTTGGCTTCTAGATGTTCGGTTACTTTTGATCTCAGAATGGAAGTAAGGAGCTTATAAATGGTAGGTAAGCACGTGATAGGTCTGTAATTTTTAGGATCCATGGTACTGTCTGATTTGTGGAGCAGGAAAGTGACACCCATAGTCATAAAAGTTGGGAGAGAACCACATTCGACAGCTTCCTGAAACTGCACAGCCAAACGCCCATGTGAACTTCGCAACCACTTTAACCAGAAGTTATGCAGTCCATCCAGTCCGGGTCTCTTCCAATTGTGGAGAGGATGGACTGCATTTGCTACGTCTTGGGGGCTTATTTCTACAGCCCCCATTGAGTGCAAATTTTCACACGAGCGTTCAACTGGGCCAATCCAGTCGCCATCTGAATGAGTGGTGGGAATCGACCAAATATTTTTCCAGAAACCATACATTTCAGTCATATTCGGTCGATCTCCATCAGTTCCTCTATTTGTAGTGCTCTCCCAATTTCTATATGTCTTCCTTTGGTCATTTTGGAAGATACGATTCTGGTGATACCTATCGACTCGCTCTCTGTATCGACGTATCCTATTTGCCCACGCACAAACTTTCTGCTTTAGATAATCTATACGTTCCGTGATACAGGCCATGTAGTCATGTGACCTAATCCCGGTTCCGGCAAAAGCCTTTGTCACGTAACGCATGACTCTAGGACGATTATTTCCTGATCTAAAGCAGATTAGTTTCCTAATGGTGACTCTAGCCGCGCTGATACGCCTTTCGATCCTTTTTTGCCACTGTGGCGGCTCCCCAGCGGGCCGTGTGACCGGGGTCGTTTCTGGGAATCGAACACCGGACACACGACACGCTGCAATGGCAGCACAGTACAGGATCGAATGGGTATCAGCAAGGTCTTTACTAGACTGCAAATAAGAATTTAGCATGCTATCTAGAGTCACCACTAGAGACATGTTTCGTTTGTGCGTGGGAAAACGAGGAAGTCGCGGTCTATCCCAGGGTGGTGTATTCCTAAATTCCAGAATTATATCTTCCAAAATCCCCCTCAAATGCTCATTATCCTGAGTACTTACAGGTGTATCCTCAGCGTCTATCGCATCGGGCACGTATGTTACTGTTTCTGACACCAAACTAATTGTTGGTGGCAGAGTACGTGAAGACTCCCATACGGCGGTAGGCGCGGGGACAGCTACCTCGGAACGAAGACGTTCAAGTACAGGTTCATCCAGCATACGATTACGCTGGATGACCCGCACTTGATCAGATAATCGCTGTGCGGTAATAGTCAAGTCTGGTTCAAGAGCCTGAAACAAAAGGAACATGCGGGAACGATACGCAGTGAGGTTAGTTCCCCTTTCTGTCGCCCTATAGTACGCTCGCATGACATTCTCAATGATTTCTTGTGTCCATCTCATGCGGCGCACTGCACCACCGACGGGGGGGGCCGGTTGCGAGGCGGGTCGCCCCACTGGCCCCAAGCGCGGCAGCGGTGGTCTCCCTCGGCGACGCGCAGGTGGTCGGCGTCGCGCTGGAGACGGCCGTCCATTGTCACTGCTCGACACGTCGCGTTCTGGTGAGGTTGCATATTCTCCTCGGGACGACGTGGAGCTAATCGGTGAAACGGGCGGCGGTGGTGGGCGTGCGTTTGGCGTCACTTGTCGGCTCCTGGTAGATCTTGTAATCATTATTACTCACTTGGTCTTCTCCATTTTACCTCTACATTTGATTAAATTTCGGTGATTTATTTTCGGTGTGTTTCCAATATATTTTCCGTATTGATTTTGACAACTAAATGATGACATGATTATCTTTGTGTGGCGTCCATATTTTCATATCCAAATTGATTTTCTTGCAACTATTGTGGTTTATTATTTATGTGCACAGTTTTTCACACAAATGGTATGTTAAAATATAAATATGCAGAAAGATAAACTGAAAAATAACAAGTAAATAAAAATATTTACAAAAAGACGTGTAGTGTCTTTGACAAGTTTTTTTATTTTTTTTTTATTATTATTATTATTATTAGATTTGCTACTTGTTTTGCAACTGTAACAGTTTGATTATTATGTTTAATAGAATACTCATTATCCCGTGGTTTATCTTTACCAGTTCCTTTTTTAACAATATCCCATATTGCCTTTATTTTTTTTGTAGATTGTTTAATTTTGTTTTTAATATACATAGATTTTGCAACTTTGTAAACGTTTTTAAATATTTTGGAATAATTTTTAACAAAGTCTGGGTCAAATCTATAAGGCTTTTCTCCATATAATTGAAGCATTTTGTTTCTACTCATTAATATACCTGTAGTTGCCCAGTCATTAAATTTAAATATATTTGTGGCATTAATCTGTTTACTTTTGAATATTTTCTGGTATTCACTGGATATAATACGAAACAATTTTGTGTATAACAAGTCAGGATTATCTACAGAGTAACCCAATGAAGGCAACCTATCCCCCAGTACATTGTTGTACTTAATAAGCTTGTTGGTAGTCAGTGGTCTATACAATACATGACTTTTTAAATCTGTCTTCTTCGAACATTGATATACCACTAACTGACCACAATGATCTGAAGGCAAGTCGCCAATTATTGATTTATTTATATGCTCACAACTACAAAAGATATTATCTAGACAAGTTGCAGATGTGGCTGTTATACGGTGTAGGCTCCAGGAAGACATTTTGTAAATTAAATGATTTAAATAAATTTAAAAATCTAAGGGTTATTTGTGTATTTACTTGAATATCTACATTAAAATCACCACAGACTATAATGTCTTTTTTACCTATGAAAACTTTTCTCAAAATATCCTCCATTACCTGCTCAAATTGTGTAAAGTCACCGCTAGGAGGTCTGTATACCCAATATTTATGTAATTATCTAATTCAGCACATGACATCTCAATAGCACATTCAATAGAGAGCCTAACAATGTCCTTACGTTCTTTAGCTCTATGGCATTTTTTTGTTATAATCATCGAATCGCCTCTAATCGAAGACTCTCTATTAAAGCAACTAACTATTTTATAGTTGTTAATACCAAATAACATTTCACTTTTGTTTAACCAATGTTCAGTTAAACATAAAATATCAATATTACATTTTTCTAAAAATAATTGAACTATTTGTTCACAGCCAGGAAAGCCTTGCATATTTTGGTGTACTAAATTTAGGTTTTGCTTCCCTTTTGTCTTTCTATGCAGTTTAAATCTGCAGTCAAATCTATACAATTATTTTGTCGTTTCATTGTAAACTGTTTATGTTATTAATATTATAGGCCACTAAAGTGGCTATCTTATGTCTACATTTCTTTGAAAGATATGTTATATCTTTTGTCAAATAAAAATTACTAATAAAATTATTACAGTCAAAAAATAAAAATTTGTCATTAAGGCAACATGTCAAAAGATATAAATTGTTAATATTGTAAATGATAGTATTTATTTTTGGTAACTGGCAACTAACATATGGAAGTGCGCATAATAATATCTTATTAACCTTTAACTGGTACAATTTATCTAATGCATTAATAATATCTATTTTTTGGATTTCTGTACTATTCCATATTAATAGAACAATGGTAGTATTGTCATCCACCTGTGTATTTATATTTTTTTCAACAATTTGGCTGTAGGTTGCATTCGGCATACAATAATTAATAATATTGCCTTTTACATACTTATCCAGCAGACGTATAAAAGCCGTGATAGACGGTAGTTGCTCCGATAGCATGGATATTGATGCTGGCGTCCCACAGGGCTCTGTATTGTCCCCGACGCTGTTTCTGCTGCACATTAATGACATGTTGTCAATCGTCAGCATTCATTGTTATGCGGACGACAGCACCGGGGACACTTATTATACAGGCCGTGCTTACAATCCTCGTTCTCTCGTGGAGGAAAGCCGCGATAAACTATAGTGTCTGAAATGGAAGGTACATTGTCTAAAGTATTTGGCTGGGGGCGATTGAACCTAGTCGAATTCAACCCTACCAAGACATAAGTTTGCGCGTTCACCGCTAAGAAACCCCCATTAGCAGTGGTTCCCCAATTCCAGAACACGCCGCTCACAATTACTGAGAGCATTGGGATTCTCGATATCGAGATCTCCAGCGATGTTCAGTGTCGAGGTCACCTGGAGGAGAAGGTCAAGCTGGCGTCCAAGAAACTCGGTGGTCTCAACAGAGCTAAACAGTACTTCAGCGCGGGGCAAAGGCTTATGTTATATAAGTCCCAAGTCAGACCGCATATGGAGTACTGTAGCCTTTGGGCGGGAGCACCTGGATACCAGCTAGGGCCTTGTGACTCGAAAAAGTAACTTAGTTACTGCTTCTGCCATCTCAAATACGAATGTTCCACTGTCACTGACAATTGACTTAACCTGTGATGAGTCTGTAGTATCGAACACACAGGATAAACATGCTATCCCTATTATTACTATTATGCATGCATGCATATAGTAATAATTGGGAATATAAAAACATCATTCAAGACCTACAATCTGAGATCCAAACACTTAATAATTCTTTAGATTTAATGACTAAAAAATATGAGGATGCTCAAAGAGATATTGAATAATACAGTGTAGGCATGGATAGATTAGTAGCTGACTTGAGAGAAAATGATCAAAAATTATTGTCTCTTAGTAACTTGTACAATAGGAATGAATTAACCCGAACTCCGATGAAATGTTCACAGGTAACTCGATCCTCGAAACTATCTCAAGTACATAGCCATAATGTGAATGAGGCCATTAATAGTAGTGCTTTTAAACAGATGGCATCATCATTAAATAATAATAGCGAAAATAATAACTCCAAAATAATAATGTATAGTGATGAAATAGGTAAAAACATGGGCCAATTATTATTACAAAAATCAGGAAAACTGGTTACCAATTATTGTTTGCCTGGAACCAGTTTCACTCACATAGTTGATAAAATAGTTAAGAGGGATGACCACCCCAACACAACTTTAATTATTTTTATTGGGAGGAGAGGAAATTTAAACAAACATATAATGATTAAATATTTTAATATGTTACAACAGTTAAATGGGGGAAAAGTGTTTTTATTTACTTTCCCATACAGTCATTTGTTGCCCGAGGCGGAAAATGCATCTAGGTATAGATTAAATGATAAAATGCATACATTGATATTATATGATGACAAATTTCATATACTTGACATAAATATATTTAATAATAAACATTATAATTTGACAGAAGATAAATTTTATCTCAGCAATTTTTATAAAAGAAAAATAGCAGATTCGCTATCATATTGTTTTAAGAAACCAGCCGAAAGTATGGCTAACAACCCTGCTTCTTTTGAGCAGTTAGATAATTCAACATTGAGTAATGGTACCTTGGAAGGTATTCCAAATTCTTTAAATTAGGTTACAAGACAATAGAGTTTTACTCTGGCAATGTAAATAGTAATAATAACAATATTAAAAATGGAACTAAAAGTAATAATAATACAATATCCCCATCAATTGTAAATTGTCAAGAATATAGAAAGAATAATAATTGTATCAACCTGGTGCACCAAAACATTCAGGGGATGATAGGAAAGGAGTTCGAATTGGAGTTGTTTATGAATTGTAGCAATATTGATATTTTATGTCTAACTGAGCACTGGCTAAAACCCCATCAATTCATTTTCAGCTTCAATAACCACCAGGTTGCAAGCTCATTCATCAGAGATAACTGTATACATGGTGGCTCCTTAATATTATTAAATAAGTTGCTTAAATTTATAGAAAGGTGTGACATTGTGAGCCTCTCTGTTGAGCGAGTTGTAGAGATTTCATGCATTGAATTAGAACGATTCATTGTTATGAACCTGTATAAACCTCCTAGCACGCCCTTTGAAACATTTTCAAATATCATGGAGGATGCGTTAAATAAATTATCTAATAGCCATAAAACTGTTATAATTTGTGGAGACTTTAATATAAATCTTGGAGAAAAATACAGTTATCTACAACTTTTTAAATTTATTTAAATCAAACAATTTGTATCATATTTTTACAGAGCCAACAAGAGTAACTGCTACAAGTGCTACATGTATTGATAATATATTTAGTACTGTAAAACCTTCGTATCAATCTATAATTAATAAAGTTCAGTCAGACCATTCATGTCAGTTGGTTTCATTTCCAAATTCTTCAAAAATACAAAGAAAGCAAATAAATTATATACCATTTAGTAAAAGCCGCTTAGAAAGATTTAAGTCTAATATAGCAGAAAAAATTGTATTGTTGTCCTAGCACGGTACTCCGGACCACTTATACAGTTCGTTATTTAGCTTAATCACTAGTGAATTTAATGCAATCTTTACTCCAAACAACTGTCTGGAAGTGACCGTATGACATTCAGTGATTGGGCAACTCCTGGTATTTACAAAAGTCGGAATAAATTGTATGAACTTTATGAAGAAAGGACCTGTAATCACAATCCGACTTTTCAAGAACTTGTAAAAAATTATGCTTAAATATTTAAACGAGCCTGTTCCAATGCTAAGTCCATATATTTAAGAAATAAAATTAATGGTTCAACAAATATTATTAAATCTGTTGGGAATATGATAAATAATGAGACGGGTAGAGCGAAAGTACGTAGTCGAGACTTTCAGTTAAAGATAAATGATATAGATATCAAAAATGATGTAGAAATTGCGACTGAGTTTGAAAAATATTTTTCTAACATTCCTCTTATTACTACGAGAAATCTAAGGTCTTCTTCTATAGCTGTGGAACTGGTTCTTAGACAGAGCGTGGTAGAATGCGACACAATATTTGAATTTTCAGCTGTAAGCGCAAAAGATGTTTTGAACGCTTTTAAATCAATAAATACGAAAAACAATAAAGATCTGTGGGGTCTATCTGTCAAAACCATATCTCCTATTATTATTTCAATCGCTCCACATTTAGCTACAATTTTCGATTATTGTGTGGCATCTGGTATATTTCCTGACTTGATGAAACATAGTAAAATCATTCCATTATTTAAATCTGGTGATAGTTCGGACCCGTCGAATTTTCGACCTGTTTCCATACTGCACATTCTCAATAAAAATTTTGAAAAACTAATGCTTAGCCAGTTGCTCAGACATTTCAATACACATAATTTGCTTCATAGGAGACAGTTCGGATTTACGAGAGGTTGTTCAACTATAGACGGAGGGATTCATTTGCTTAAAAGTATATTCGCGGCATGGGAAGGTTCGCAAGATGCCTTGGGAATTTTCTGTGATCTGTCTAAAGCGTTTGACTGAGTGCACCATGACACTCTTGTCAGAAAATTACACTACGTTATCAGGAACAAGGCTCTCGAACTTCTGTCTTCTTATCTGGGCAATAGGATACAGAAGGTCGATGTTAATGGTAAAAGATCTTCGGGGTCCCCTGTAGTTATGGGAGTCCCACAGGGGTCAATTCTAGGTCAATTCTAATTTTTAGTATATATAAATGACTTACCTTATTATGTAAAGGATAAACATGAGATTGTATTGTTTGCGGATGATACCTCTTTGACATTCAAAATGAATAGACAGTTAGGTAATTATGACGAAGTTAACGATGCTCTCTATAAAGTTATGCATTGGTTTAATGTTAATAATCTGCTTTTAAATGATAAAAAGACTAAAGTGATTAAGTTCTCAACACCTAATGTAAGACAGGTGACTATCAATGTACATGTTAATGGAACTAATTTGGCCGCCGTGGAGACAACTGTGTTCTTGGGTATAACCAGACTACAATGGGGCCCACAAATTGAAAAATTATCAGGAACACAAAGATCTTCAGCCTATGCAGTGAAAACTATTAGACGGCTCACTGATGTTGATACGGCTAGAATAGTTTATTTCAGCTACTTTCATAGTATTATGTCATACGGAATTCTTCTTTGGGGTAACTCCGCGAACATTAACACCATCTTTTTATTACAAAAGAGAGCCATAAGAGCTATCTACAAACTTGGTCCCCGGGAGAGCCTTATAGAAAAATTCAAAGAAATAAATATTCTAACAGTCGCATCGCAATATATCTATGAAAATCTTTTGTATGTCCATAAAAACATAGACTCGTTTAGTAAAAAGTGTGATACTCATAACATAAATACTAGATACTCGTATAAGCATAATCTTGTGTTACATCAAAGCCGTCTCCACAAAATAAGTAATTCTTTTATGGGGCAATGTATACGGTTTTATAACAAACTTCCCAGCAATATAAGAGAATTGTCAATAAACAAATTTAAAACTACTATTAAAGCCAAATTGTGTAGCATTGTGTATTATTAAGAATCTGACTATATTAATGATAAAAATGCCTGGGATTGAGTCGATCCAATTAGAATGTAATTAATAAATTATGTAAATTTGTTTGGATACCAAAAGAGGGATGCCTGAGTTTTTTGGCAGTATTTTTATCAGTGCTCACCTAGTCATAAACTGCACGGTAGGGAAAAAAATTGTGACGATTCCAAACAAATGTAGCCATTTTTACGGAATAAAAAGATTTTGACTTTGATACAGAGATGAGCTGTGAGGATTATCGATGATCCTGGACTCACACACGACATTGAGCCCTTGAATTTGAGAAGAGATTTTGCCTCCCTTTGCGTGTTCTACCGGCTGTATAATGGGTTGTGTTCTGAGGAGTTGTTCGACATTATACCAACAGCCTCGTTTTACAATCGGAAAGCTCGCCGGCGGCTGGGAGTTCATCCGCACACACTGGAACCGCAATGGTCGCGCACTGTGTGCTTCACGAGAAGTTTTCTAGCGAGAACTATTAAGTTGTGGAATGAGCTCCCTGCCGAGGCTTTCCCAAGGGACTACAGTATGGGGTTCTTCAAGAAAGACATGAAGAGGTTCTTACAGGGTCGGCAACGCAAGAGTGGCACCCCTGGTATTGTAAATGCCCATAGGCTACAGTAACTGCTTACCATCAGGCAAGCCGTACGCTTGTTTGCCACCTTAGTGGTATAAAAAATATGTTACTTAGGAATAATTCATCAATAAACTGAATTCGGGGAAGAAGTCTAATCTATTTACTTCACGTTATGTGAAGGAAAAACACACTCAATAAATTAAAGCAATTACTTAAAAATAGTAATTTTGTGCTAGAATTCGGTATTCGAAAGCACTCATCAGTCATCACAAATAGATATAATGTGATAGAAGTTTCTACAAGTAACATAATTAAATTAATAATGGTTTTAAAAGGCTCAGAAGTTTTACTCGACAACTATTTAGGAATAGAATTTCAAAGAATGTTATTACCACTAAATTTATTGCAATATATGTTTCTATTACCGAAATATAAAGTCCGCGATAACTTTGTTACACCCAACGGGAAAGTTGTAAATATCTTAAGTTGTGCATCATCGTTATTATTTGTATTTATTCAGTGTTATCATACATTTAATTCGCTGCATATTCAGGAGAAGATCAGTATTAGCTACATATTATCCGTATCAATTAACAGTATTGTATGCGTGATAGGATTTCTTATAAATGTAATCGTCAATGTACTAAATAGTCAAAACAATGTGTGTTTTATACTAAAACTGTATACAATACAAAGCATGAAAGTTAATAATAATCATATAAGAAATAATGTTAAATTGAATTGGTTGTACAGTGCTGCCCTTGTTTCAACATATATTGGAATCTGCTCTTGTTTTGGTGCGGTCAATGAAGTTCACAAAAACATTTTGACCGTGGCTGTTTTCTACATATTGGCTTTAATGAGTATTGATTTAAATATAGTTTATGCGACTCGTTTGATTATGATAATCAGACAGGAACTCGAAATTTGGATATCAGAATCGAAATATAATTTTGGTACTTACTCAAAAGATCAAAATATAATAATAGGCTCCGATTCATATTGGAAAATGTTGTCAGTTGTATATATGCATATATTAGATTCATTCAATATATACAAGAAAATATTTGAAGTTTTGGTAAGTCAACCATTTATCTAATTGGGATGTTGGGTTGGGAGCTATAAAAGTAAAAACGTCACTTGAATGAAGAAATTTGTACTTTTGTATTGTAAAAACAAAAGTTGTACTCAATGTAGCACATAAACCATTATTTACTAACACGTATAATTAATTACCGTGTCATGTGCGGCGCTCGTTGTTTTCTGCCAACCTCTCAAGGGACCTAGCTTGAAGATATTATAATAAGGGTTAATTAGGGCTCTGGCTAAACATTTGCAATATTTATGCTTATTATCAGCTTTATGTTTTACTTATTTCATACTTTAATATTACCTACACAAGCATGTGTTTTACAAGACCCATGCTAAAAACGTTGTTTATTATATTCTTTTAGATCCTATATTATGGAGTCGGTACATTTTTGTGCGCTCTAATACAAGAACAAGCAGTTTTATCTATGTCCAAAAATCAATTGAATTCTCAACATTACGTAAGTATGTAACCGTCGTTTTCGAATAGAAATTTATTTATTTTCCCAAAAGTTTTTTGTAAATTAACGGCATCTAACTTGGCACTACTTACACTTTTTATTTAATTTAAAACCTACTTGCAGTCACGAGTTATACTTTCATATATGGGTGTTATTATTTGGATAACAAAGAACATACTATGGCAATTTAAACTTTGCATGGAAAGTGAAAAGATATGTTTGTCTTTTGAAAAAGTTCAAGTTGCATGCACAATATCACAAGGGAGGAGTCGTTCAGGTACGAATTGTAATTTTATTTTAATGTATTCTAGATTACATTTAACGAAGTTTACGCTTAATATTTTTAAATTATTAAAATTCATTTACCCGTCTAGATGGGCTTGAACCTACTACCTACCGATTGCCGGACGGTGCTATTCCGTTTAAGACATCAACAAAGTATGTAGCTGTATGTAGATGGATGTGGGTGGGATTGAACCTCATCTAAGCCATTGAGGTGAAATTTTCTCATTTAAAAATATGTAAATGAAACATAATTTAAATTTCATCGCGGTATGTTCATGATCGACTGCGTTTTTGATCTCACGGCTTCACACGACAGGAGTCTGCGTATAAGTTACACCTACTCACAATAAAGCTACTATCACAAGCGAGATACAAAGTACTAATAATATACTAAGTCTAATCGTATCGTATCGTAAACGTACTATAATCTGCATGTTCAGGCCTCTATGCCTGAATATAGATACGGACAAACTGACCATTTGGTATTCCTTTACGTTGCAATTTGAAAAGAAAACAGCATCAAATTAAAAAAAAATCGGCCAAGTGCGAGTCGGACTCACGCACGAAGGGTTCCGTACCATTATCTATAAAAACGGCAAAAAAAAATCACGTTTGTTGTATGGGAGCCCCCTTAAATATTTATTTTATTTTAATTTAATTATTTCATTTTAAAGTAAATATATAACTAAATATTCTGTGAATATTTCAAGCGTTTACCTGTTGCCGTTATCAATATCGAGCAAAAACGAGCAAAAAAATCACGTTTGTTGTATGGGAGCCCCCTTAAATATTTATTTTATTCTATTTTTTTAGTATTTGTTGTTATAGCGGCAATAGAAATACATCATCTGTGAAAATTTCAACTATCTAACTATCACGGGTCATGAGATACAGCTTGGTGACAGACGGACGGACGGACGGACAGCGGAGCCTCAGTAATAGGGTTCCGTTTTACCCTTTGGGTACGGAACCCTAATGATGATTTAAAGAGTGGCATAAAATCTCGCTATAATTAGAGCTGCCGGAGAAGATAATTATGTCAAACTTATACGGATTACCTCACTCACTCACGGAAACACAACAACCCTCCACGGAGTTGTCATTTGACCCTGGGTTTGCTGTGAGGAGGACCCAGATGGGCTGCTTTTAATCGCCCTACCACTCTTAAAAACACCCAGACAAAGTCACATAGACACGTTCATACACAAAAATGTTTATGCTGTGTGTGAATCGAACACATGAGTGTTGGTGTTAAAATCGCGTTATTAACCGGCGTAATACCGAGCTCGTCAAAATAGGTAACCGTTCTCCCATTAACGTATTTTGGAGAGTCTTCAGAGGTTCCACTCTTGAAACGGACCTTATGTATATTAGGATTATACGGATATTGAAATGCGAAGAAGATATGCGAAAGTTGATTTCTCGGTGGCAAAAAGTAGAAAGCGTGGCTGGATTATGCATAATTTTTGCACCAGAGTGAGTATGAAGACAAGAAGAGAGAAATATATCTTCGGTCCTATAGATGAAGTCAAAATTTAGAGAAACTCAAGAGTGAAAGAATTAGTTTGTTTGAGAAAGAGAGGCTGACGAAGAACTTCGAGGTGAATACCAAACTCTTCTGGAAAGAGGTAAAGACGTCTCGTAGTGGTTCATCGGCATCCAGTGTAAATAAGATAATGTATGTGTAAAACTGATGGAATTCTGTTAATACTCAACGTATTAATATGAAAATCACCGTCTGTCTATAAATGGCTTACTATTGAATATGAAGAAAACCAAGATTTGAATCATTAGAAAGACAGGCAACCAGAACGAATACGAGAATTACCGTTGATGATGTAGTGTTGGATCAAGTGGATGAGATGGTACATATTGAATGCGCTCGTAACAGGGATAGGAAGTACATCGCTGATGCAATGAATAGTGTGAATGGAGCGTTGGGTTAACTTCTAGGCAGTCATAATCTAAGGGAGCAAAGCGAAGCCGCTTTCGCTTTATCGGAAACAGGGATTAACGCTCGGATGGTGTTGATGAATTGCGATCGAAATCCGACCATTACACAACATTTGCGTATAATACTTGCTGACCGCGTTCGCAATGGTAATATAAGAAAGAGAGTTGATTGGAAAGAGAGTGTCGGTGTTAAGATAAGAAAAGCCATCATTGGTTCAGATATATAGAAAGAATGCAGCATGAAAGAACGATATACAATACGAAAGTGGAAGGTAGTAGGAGTCGAGGAAGATATATGGTGATCTATCTAAAATATATGGTTTATCTTCTTAGCCGGTATCCAATGCAATGAACTCCTTCCAAATTTGTGTGTAAATAGATTTAAAAGCGTATGTACCCCTTTTCGTTTGTTTTGAATATGTCATATCAAAAGCCTGTTCAAAAATCATCAAATGACAACATTAGTCGGATTTGATCAAAAATGTCAATGTCTTTTCGTGTGCCCTTCATATTTTTTAAGACAAATTTAAAAATTACTAAGAGTTTGGAAAGTTTCTTTCGCTACGCTAAAATTTTTTTTCGCTACGCTACAAAGTGAAAATCTTTGCATGAATCGGGGGTATTGGTATTTCATTTTTCTTGTCTCTTATGCTGTCATTCAGATGCAAAGGTGATATGTAATCTAGTCCTCCCCCTCATTTTTACAGAGAGTTCAACTAATGTGCTCAGTAATCAGTTTTATTCCCATCAACAATTTTTTGATGCCACTTCGTGAGTAAAACAAACATCTTATGCTTCATGCTGACGTAAAGCGATCGAATATAAAAAAAATTAGTAGCCGTACTCGGCTTAAAGAGTTTAATTTCGTTTTAATTAGATCAGAATATTTAAAATTTGCAAAATTTCTGAAACTATATTTAAAAGTGTTAATTAGTAAATAAAATTATTTTCTTTTTTTTCTGAGCTAGATGACGTCGATGCGCATGTCATTCTAACCAAATACGCAGGTTAAACAATGTCGACCGAAGCCTGTCTATGGATGTGTTTATCTATCTCGTGCTTCGGAGGGCATGTTAAGCCGTCGGCCCGTTTGTTGTCAGTGGCCCTCGGGCGGCTTGAGGCGGGCGGCCTCCGCCAATCCCGATTTGGGCAGCGTGGTGGAGTATGCCCTTCGGTAGAAGGGAGACCCGTATCCCTGAAGTGCGATGCGTAAGAGTTGGTACCTCTTCCTCACAGATTAAGAAAGGTAGGGCGCATCAAAGCAGTCCATCTGGGGAAGGTCCTCCATCTCACAGAAAACCGCAGCCAAATAACAACTCCCAACAAGAGGGTTTTTGTGTTCCTGCGTGTGAGTGAGGTCGCCAGTAAGTTCCCAAGGAGTTGTTGTGTAAGCAGCAGAGGAGGCATCGCGCGAGTGATATTTAATATATATTACTACAAGCATTAAAAGGCTACCATAGACGCTTTACATCAGGTGGGCCGTATGCTTGTATGCCCGACGTAGTATAAAAAAAGATATATTTTTTATTTTGAAAGTAAATCCAGAAATAAACGTTTTGCATTTATTCTAAGATGTATATTGGGTTTAGATTGTTTCTTAATAGTTATTATAGTACTGTATTATTTTTCAGGGGAAGAAAGAAGAATGTACAAGAATATAATACGGTTAAATAAGCAAATTTCTACCAGATTGAGCGCGTGCGGGTTATTTATTGTGGATGCGACGTTACCGCTACGTTTTCTTGAAGTCCTTGCTAATTACACCGTGGTCATTTTGCAATTTGCATTTATGTAACGAAGTAAACGAAACGAACGAAGATAGTGATTTAAAACGCTAATCGTCGATTTCACTATTTTCTGAGATATCTACTTCTTTTAAAATAACCGTCAAATAGATCTGGTTCTTTTGCATTGTAACAAAGTTGGAAGATTGGCTGGTTTATTTAACTCACTATCTATGATGGTAATACAAGGATTTTAACTAATGCCACTAGGATTCGGTTTTTTACTTCACTTCCTATTGCTACTTTATTTACTCAATTTATATTTTATTTATTTATTACACCAGTTTACATAAACATTTCATAAAAACAATATTAATGCATTTTATAAACTACTGAGGTTTGACGCAAATGCAATGATATCACTACATCAAGACACAGTCATGTAATAATTACCTACAATGTAAAATAAGAATAGTATAGAATAGTGCGTACTTAACTACAACAATGAGATTCGTCGGTGATCGGGCAAGTACGTTCGAAGACATATATTAGGATATAAGTGAGTAGCATAAATAATACATACAAATACAATAAGCAACTAAGTATACGGTAAATATGAATTATAATTTAATTAAGATTTATTTTATTGCAGGTAATAACAATAATCATGTAATATAATTAGTTTGTTTTCAAGTTCTTAAGTGAAATTAAATTGTTTGACTACTTAAATTGTCTAAAAAGTACTTTTTTAATTTATATTTTATATTATTCCTAACAAGATTTTTATTTAAATCAGGTGATAGTTTAAGCGCGGTACAATGTAACGCGTCGTTCTCTCGCCGTACACGTTGATGGCGCGTGATGTTTGCTGCCGGTTTTGTGCTATTGCTATATATATGAATTGTGGACGAAATAAACCATAATTGCCTGTACTATACCAGTTTGTATTATTAAGTACTATAGAACCTCTTAGAAAATTATAAGCGGGGAGAAGAAATATAATAACATTACTAAAAATTTACACTCCTAGTTCTCACGGGCCGTGTTTCAAGTAAGTTGTTCGTAAACCATTATGGATTTGAATAACCATTGGGAATTATACGTAGGGGCTTCTGAGAGTTAATATTTCTGTATATATATTCACGCCAAGTTCGTTTGGTCGTGTTAGGTTTACACGGGATACCTTGGCCACATGGTCAGGCCTACACCACTTATTCAACATCGTGCGTTATATACAAGGGCTTGAATGCCCGTATCAAAATACTATCCATATATACTATGACTTGATAGTACGAGGTACCCATGCGGCTGCAAATGATTGACGATGATTAGTGAATGTAATTCGCAAAGATAAAACAAATTTGTTTAATTTTTCAGTTTTTGTGACGTAAAAATGAATGATTCTTGATGTGCCGTTGACTGATGACACTTAAGTATATTTAATAGATTCAGGCGTTATTTTGCCAAAGTCAAATTGACATGCAATTTGATCTAACCTGCTTTGTGTGCTTCCGCCACCAATTAGTTCATGCGGCCTAGCGCCGCCGGTACCCACCCACTACATTTAGTAAGTGCAATATGCCGACGCTGTCATGGCTGCTCCGGTAGTCTCTGCCTCGGCTGCTGCGATCGTCCGCCATCTGGAACAGAATCCGCATGCCTCCACCACCACCGTCGCTGCCACGACTGGCCTGGTCGTCGCTGCGACACGTATTTCACCTCTCCACAAGGCATCATCAGGTGTTGTAGACGTTAATCGTAAGAATAAGTATATGTTTACTTAAGTATATGTCTAAGAAAACATATTTTATTGTTATTAATGAAACCACCCTTTAGAATTTTGTAACAGTCCGTTTTGTAACAGTCCTCAAAAGAAAATGGTTAGTTTTTGATTTAAAACTACGATATATAATCATTTATTTTTATGATGGTTACTTCCTTCGATCATGTTGCGAATCATGGCCAGTTAAGCGCGGATGCATTCACTTATCATGACCTAGTTTACCTATCCTACAAAATCCGTCCTCCTAAACCCAAACCTAAACTCCCCATGCAACTAAACTTTGGTGGTATGGATATTGAATTTTTACGTAATGAGGCGAAGCAAATTAACTGGTTGCTCATTGATAATGCAGACACAATTGATGCCAAAATAGAAATATTTAATTCTTTGCTCAAGCAGCTGTACGATGTGCGTGCACCTATTCGACCGGTAAAGCTCAGACATCTGCCAGCTCCATGGCTAACGGATGATATCAGAGTATTCCGTGAAAGGAAGAACCGTGCAAAAGCACGTTATAAAGCAGATTCCACAAACACAATCAAGCGAGATAATTATCACCGCATAAGAAATCATTGCAATAAGGTGTGTAGGGATGCTCAGCGACGCCACATCCATTAGTCAGTTGAAAATGAGGACCAAGCAAAAGTTTTAAAATGTCTAGAATCTCAGAATGCAAATACTTCCGATCTTGACCTAATTAACTGTCATTTCTCTTCTTGCTCTTCTCTTGATATGAACGTCAAAACCGACACGTTCAATCAGCTTTCTGCGATATCCCCTCCAGACTATTCTTCATTTATCTTCGTTCCATTTACTGATTGTGATGTAAGAGAAGCATACAGTCCATTACATCGAATGCTGTTGGAGTTGATTGCATTAGCCGTAAAATGATCACTCCTCTAATCGATATTCTTTTTCCTGTCCTGACATAAATCCTAAATTTTTCTATTTCGATTGGTTCATTCCCAAAATGCTGGAAGGATGCTCACGTAATTCCTTTACCTAAGAAGCCTTTTCCTTCTTCGGTCAGTAACTACCATTCCATTTCGATACTCCCTTTTCTTTCCAAAGTGCTTGAACGGTTAGTACATTGGCAATTAAGTTATTTCCTCTCCTCCAATAACATTCATAATCCTTTCCAATCTGGATTCCGTCCTGGTCATAGTAGCCGTACTATGACCAGGACGGAATCCAGAATACTGCGTTAATTAAAATTTCTGATGGCATAAGACGTGGCGTGGCGTGGATGTCCTTCCCAGAATAGTACTCCCGTACTATCTACTCTTAACATATCTCCAACAGTGATTGACTGGTTTCATATGTACCTGTACGGGCGACGGCAACGTGTCAAAATTGATGATACCAATTCTAACTGGTGTGATACAAATGCTGGCGTGCCGCAGGGTGGTGTGCTGTCTCCTTTGCTATTTTCTCTTTTCATTATTTCAATAACTCAAAGAATCTCTTCATCCTACCATCTTTATGCAGATGATTTGCAGATATATTCTCAGACCTCTCTTATTAACATTTTACAGTGCATTAATCAGATAAATGTAGACTTAAATTTGATATCGGCATGGAGTAAACGCTTCGGACTGAAAGTGAACCCACACAAATTTCAATGCATTATTATAGGCAGTCCAGCGTGTATTTCCAGGTTTGATGTTTCTAAAATCCGTTCCGTTGTGTTTGATGGTGTCTGTATTCCATTCAGTGGAACGGTGAAGAATCTTGGACTTACTTTTGATTCTAAAAAATATTTAGAATCAAAAGTAACTCCAAGATTCTTCACCGTTCCACTGAATGGAATACAGACACCATCAAACACAACGGAACGGATTTTAGATTTTATTTTTATTAATTTTTATATGATCTTAAAATACACATTTATCTACTTACCAAATTCCAATGCAAGAAAAAAGTCTCAGCATGGCTTAGCACGCAGACATACGACTAAACGGAAGATTTGCTTACTGTATTAAAATAAAATAACACAAATAGCTCAATAACAATATAAAAATTATAACATGTAACATTTAAAATATAAATTTAATTACTTATCATTGTTTTAATTGCTCACACACTCTTTTTTTTTCTTAAAAATAATTATATAAAACACATTAATTATAACTATATATTACACACAATTTATGAAGTTGCAGTACTTGATAAGACCAAATTTTTGCATGACTAGGTAGTCAACTTTTTATTCGTATCTCGATTTGGCATTGTATCTCACAAACTCATATTTTTATTCCATTTCAAAAGTACTTGACAAACTGTGTAAACCGGGAGAGAGCCTGGAGCTCTGTAATACAGGCTTCATGCCTAGCATGGACTCCAGACTCTCGCAAGGTGAGTTTCAAAATAAACAATGTAACTGTTACTTAAGAAATTGGAATCTTTGTGAGAAGTGAATAAATTATTATATCCTTTATTAAATTATAATCTTATTAAATATATTTTTAAATATATCATTACAAAAAAAAATACATTTAAAAATATAAAAAACAGCTTCCTTCTGATAGCGGGAACAAGGTCCAAACTATCAGTGGTCAAGGTCACAGAGACAGAAACCTCCTCACAATACGTGCCGTGCTAAGGAGGACTGCCTTCTGTATTTGGCCCCTAATCCAGCTTCCCAACGCGAGCCTCTTCAGATGTTGGTCGAGGCTCTTGGCTATTAAGCCATTGACCGATACAACAATCGGAACTATGATTGTTGAATCGACATCCCACATGTCGGTAATCTCGTGAGCTAAATCAAGATATTTTGTTTGTTTATCTTTTTCAGCTTTCACAAGATTAACGTCATGTGGAACAGCGATATCAACAATGATTGCTTGGCGCGTCGATCGATCTATTAATACAATGTCAGGCTTATTGGCTACAATAGTCCTGTCAGTGATAATAGACCGATCCCAGTATAATGTGGCATGGTCATTTTCGAGAACAGCTTCGGGCGTATACCTGTAATATGGCACCTCATTAACTACAAGACTATATCTCAAAGCAAGTTGCTGATGGATAATCCTGGCTACTTGGTTATGTCTGTGTAAGTACTCGCCGTTAGCAAGATGAGAACAACCGGAAACAACATGTCTGAGAGATTCCCCAGGAAGATGACACGCTCGACAGATGTCTAGCGTGCCATCTTTCATGATATATTTCCGGTAGTTATTCGTCTTAATAACTTCGTCCATAATTCCACAGACAAAACCTTCGGTTTCCCCAAAGAGGTCCCCGAAACGTAACCAGGATACGGAAGCCAACGTGTCTACATCAGGCCCGTGTAGAGCCTTGTTGTAGCGGCCGTGTAGCTCCTTACTTTGCCATATAGCCTTGCGATCGTCAGTACTTAATATTACAGGTCTACGCCACTTCTCTTTAGCCAAAGATAAAGGGGTTAATCCACGATCCACATTAACCACATCCTTATGCATTTCCGTTTCGGTATTCAGGAAATATTCCCTGAGGTTACATATCTCCCGATTATGTAAGGTCTTGGCATTCAAAAAGCCACGACCACCACATTTTCGTGGGATATATAACCTCATTACCGATGATCGCGGATGATGCATACGGTGTGCAGTCAATAGTGTTCTGACTTTGCGATCAATAGAGTCAAGTTCAGTCTGAGTCCATTTACAGGGCATCGCATCGCGGTACTCGCCAGTACGAACGTGTTATTTGTTGCTCCAAAAAATTTATTTCGAAACCACAGTAAAAAGTTACCGTTCCGTTTCAAACCAAACATATTTCATTAGTAAAAAAGTTAATCGATTCAGTGGCGAAATTTGTTTTTAAAAATATTGGCGGAGTGAAAATTTATAAGCGAATCAAATTCAAAATATCATAAAACGTCTGACGTCCAGTGATTGTCCGTGACCGCGGCCGCCTCGCTGTGGTGATTCATCGACATAGCTGTGATCGGTACCCGCTACCGCCGGCCGTGCTTCGTTCTAGTGTGGGAGTAGTAGGTGCTGCGTTCAAACCTCAACCCTCTATTTGAAAATTTTACAAGATGTCTTCGGAGAAAAAAACACACTGCAATGCTTGTGGTAAGCCTATCACTGCTTTCTTTTACATGGACTGTGCGCATTGCAAAGAATTATATGACTTAGAATGCCTAAATATCACTACAGAAAATTTTGAGAAATTCACTGGCAGTTACAAGGATAATTGGATATGCCCAACCTGTATGTGCGCCAAACCAAAGACGGGTGATACTAGCACGCCAATCCGTCTATTGAATAGCACATTTACAAACATAAACAAAACACGTGGCGCCAGAAACAAACAAGTCATCGATAAGACGTGCGACGACGAAGAACTGTCGCTCCTCACTGTTATCCAAGAAATTCAACTATTAAGACAGGATGTGCAGGCCCTGACACACAGATTTAAAGATTATGACAAAAAAATTGAATCAAGAGATAGAGAACTTAAGGACCTAAGAGCGACTGTGTGTGAATTACAGCAAAGGATTGACACCCAAGATCAGAATAACCTGAGGAACGAGATAGACATTCTAGGTATTCCCGAAGAGAACAATGAAAATCTAGTTCATTTGGTACTGCTTGTCTCTAACAAACTAGGGGTGAACTTGCAAGAGGGAGATATCGACGATGTTTGCAGGGCCGGTCCTAAGCGTTTCAATTCACTATCTTCTTCGAAATCGAGCGATCCAAGATCAAGGCCCATCGTTGTGAAGTTCCTGAGAAAGATAAAGCGGGAGGAAGTACTGGCCGCTGCTAAAGTCAGGCGAAACATGACTTCGGAGAACATTGTCAAGGGACCAGCAGCAAATATCTACCTCAACGAACGACTGACTGCTAAAAACCGACAGTTATTTCGAGAGTCAAAAGTGCGTGCTAAGCTGCATAAATTCGCTTTCTGTTGGATTCGAAACGGCAACATATACGTGCGGAGAGCCCCCAACACAAAGGAAAATAAATATCCAGCAGTCCACATTCGCAGCATCGATGATATCGACGCTCGCATCGGGCTGGCCCCCGTGCTCCCGACGGCAATCGGCTATGATCCACCTGTTACAGGGCCTGCACCACCTGCAGCTCTCACGTAATAATTTTGTTTTATCACTTTTCTCAATGCTCTTTACCCTTGTAATGGCCAATTTACCTCAATGTTCGAAACTGTTTAGGCCGAATGAATGTGTTATTAAAAAACTAACTCAGCCAAAGTCTCATAAGAAATCGCTTGTTCAATCGCCACATGTTTTGAAGATTATCCCTAACTTGTTCAAGTGTTGGAATGTTGGTTGTGGACACTTTTGTAATCTCGGCGCTGTACTGCGGCATGCCTCGTGGCCCCAGATAGTAATTATAATATCTACAATAAACACCCGTTTTAAAAATGATTATCACTAATATTTTGAACGATGTAGATAACACTTTGAATATTACATGCCACGAGGTTGGTGTCGCAGAGCAGTGTAGGGGCTTAATTGGTAAGTATAAGATTAAGATTCTTAATTTTAACATACGAAGCATTCAACGTAATTTTGATGGTTTTTTTAGTTATTTTAAAGAGATTTAATATAGAGTTTGATGTACTCGTCCTGACTGAGTGCTGGTTAGGTGAAGGTTCAGTTTTAAGCAAAATTGATGGGTACCTATCTTTTTCCTCCACTAAGTTCATAAATAAATCCGGTGGTGTCGTGATGTACGTTAGCAACAGATGGAACCCTATTGTTAGTCTGCCGGAGTTGTCTGATGCAAATTGCCTACTCGTTCACATCCCATCTTGTGTGACAGTTCTGGGAGTTTACCGCTCTCCCTCCTTTAGGAATACGGACAATTTCCTAGCGTCACTCGAAAATGTCATCACAAATATACCTAACGCTCCTTGCGCTGTGATCACCGGAGATATCAACATCAACATATTGAATGTTGTAAGTGGTTCGGACTACCTCTGTCTGTTGGCCCAACATGGGTTTAGACAAGCTGTTGATAAACCTACTCGTCAAGACGCATGTCATGACCATGTTTTCTGTAAATCCAGCGCTCGAATGGAATCTATAGTGTGTTCATCTACTGTGACAGATCATTACATCGTGCTTCTGGGTGTTGATACAAAACCCCCTAATACAATCCATTCAAGTAGAACCCATGTACTATTAGATCACGAGGCTATTAGAGGAGATTTGGAGGGAGTGGTCTGGTCCCCGGTGTTAGATGAAACATGTCCGACGAGGGCGGTGAGGATATTTGAGGATATGTTCACAAAGGTTATTGACAAACACAGCAGAACCTGTTTGGTCAGCCGTAGGTGGAGTCCTCTAAAGCCATGGATGACACCTGGTTTAATCAGATGCTCTGTTCATAAAGACTGGTTACACAAGGAGGCTCGAAGGAGTCCCGACGATCCCATCAAGTCTCACATTTTTAAACGATATAGAAATTTTTATTATGAGCTGATCCGAAAGATTAAAAACAATTATAACAGGGAGGAACTGGAACGGCACAAACAAAAACCTGACAAATTATGGAAGACTATAAAAGGTATCACAAATTCAAATAAAGTGAAAGTCTCTGCCCTCCCACTATGCCAAATAAAAGAGGACGAAAGCAAGTCTTTGGACTATGTAAATGGTATTTTTTCCACTACTGGAGAGCGTCTGGCTAATGACATTCTTAGGCATAGCAATAGTTCTCACGCCTCAATAGTCTCTAAAGTGAAATCTACCAAATCTCCTCTGGACTCTTTTTTTATGACGCCCACAACAGTACGGGAGGTGACTGATCTTATTCGACAACTAAAGAATAAAAGTGCGCCTGGTCTGGATGGATTCACAAATGAACTTTTGAAAGCTGTCTTAGAATACATCGTTGCTCCACTTACACATATTTTTAATCTCAGTATTTCCACTGGAATCTTTCCGGACACCTGGAAAACTGCTGTAGTGATACCAGTCCACAAGGGAGGGAGTACGGATGCTCCAAATAATTACCGGCCCATTTCGCTACTGAGCACAATCTCGAAACTTCTGGAAAAACTAGTAAACCAACGTCTAGTGAAATTCCTGGAAAGGAACAAGATACTTTCATCAAATCAGTATGGGTTTAGGCAGGGTAAATCTACCGAACAGGCGGTCACTCGACTGACTGATACCATAACATCGTATCTAGATGAGGGTCAACACTGTGTGGGCGTATTCCTGGATCTGGCGAAGGCATTCGACACGGTTTCAATTCCTATTCTCCTTAAGAGACTGGAACTGATCGGAATTAGAGGGATATGCCTTGATTGGTTCCGTAGTTACCTCTCCGGTAGGAGTCAGCGTACAAGGGTCGGTGCCTTCGTCAGTTCCCGGTCTGACGTGTCGTTTGGTGTTCCTCAGGGTAGCATCCTTGGTCCTACCCTGTTCCTAGTTTACATAAATGATCTCTCGATGCTTGGTTTGGAGAAGGCAGACATCATAAATTATGCTGACGATACCATTGTCTTATTTCATGAACGATCATGGGATACTTTGTTTGGCGTTGCTCAGGATGGTCTTAATCGGGTAACGGTATGGCTGAACGATAATCTGCTCACTCTAAACTCGGCCAAGACGAATTTCATCTGCTTCCACAAGACAGCCTCATCACCACCGCCATCCGATCCCATCATTAGAATACATGTATGCACAAATAGTGATAGCACAGCACCAAGATTGATGTGTTCCTGTGAAAAAATACGGAGAGTGGCCAGTGCGAGGTATCTGGGTGTTACCGTTGATGAAAGACTCTCGTTTAGAGATCATATAATAGCAACAGCAAATAGAACCAGAAAGTTAATTTACGTTATGAGACTGTTGAGCGATGCTGCTTCCTTGAGACTTCTGAAAACCATTTACGTCACTTTATGTCAATCAGTTCTCTCGTATTGCATATCGGCATGGGGTGGTGCTGCTTCAACTCATTTAATCACGTTGGAGAGAGCTCAAAGAGCAGTGCTTAAAACGTACCTAAGAAAGCCTATACGTTTTCCGACCACTCTCCTATACAGGGAAACTCAAGTCCTGAGCGTAAGAAGGCTATACCTCCTAAAGATAATCTGCCAAACTCACAAGGAAGTGCTCTCATCCACTGCCTATCCCAGTTTGTTAAAAAAACGTACATTTCGACTTCCTCTTCCGCAGGTAAAATCCACCTTTGCCAAGCGTTTTAGCAATTTTCGGAAACCCTTCATATATAATAAAATTAATGCTATGTGTAAGATACACAATTTAAATACCCGTGATGCAAAATTTAAAATCGAAAGGGAATTGCAAAACTGGACCTACCGGGACTCAGAGGACATTTTGATTAGCGTAGAATAATTTAATGCCTTGAGCGGTTAAAATTTCATTATTTTAAATTACATATAATGTCAATCAAATTCTTTCAAATAACTATTGCAATGTCAACTCAACTATCCCAATTTAATTTATAATGTTGTTAAACTAATAATTTCAAACTACAAATAAAATGTAAATAAGATTCATAGCACATTCATGACTGATATTATACAGGATTCTTAAACATTATGTATTTTGTAACCTAATTTTGTATTTGGTAATCAACAATTATAGTCTTATAATACTGTTTATAGTACCGCAATACAATCGATTCGAGAATGTAAAGATTCCCACAGGACAGGCCTAGCCTAGTGTGGGTGTCTTAGCCACTCTGTAAACCTTGTAATTTTTGTGGTAAATAAAGAATTATTATTAATAATGAATTATTATTTAAGTATGCCAAATGAATATATTAAGACTGGCATAACCCAACCATTATAAGCTCGAACTTTATTTCCCCCTAACAAAAGACTATTAAGGACTTTTGTCAGACGGCCAAAGAAACGTTCTTTCAATGTCTGTTTCATGTCAGTCTCAATAATTCCTAAGTTTTGAGACATACCTAAATACTTGTAAGTTTCAGATTCCGAGAGGGATTTCAGACGTATAGTATCTGAAAGATCAAGTCTTTCAGATGCTAATATCATACCTTTCTTCACATGTATGACAGCACATTTGTCTATACCAAATTCCATTTTAATGCATTTACTAAAGTTTTCAGTCATCTTTAGTAAAGTCATTAATTGGACTTTGTTAGTAGCAAAAAGTTTCAAATCATCCATGTACAGAAGATGAGATATAGCCTGACATCCCCTTCGCAATCTGTAGCCTAGTCTTGAATCCTGTAATAATGTGCTTAAAGGGTTCAAGGCTAAACAAAACCACAAGGGACTCAAACTGTCACCCTGGAAAATACCCCGTTTAATCTCAATTAGTTCGTCGTCACCAGTGATTGATCGGCATCCAGGATAGAGGAGGACTGTTCTCCATTGCTCCATACATGACCTTAAGAAGGTACATAGAGTTGTATCAATTTTGTACAACTCTAAGACCTTCATAAGCCATGTATGAGGTACGGAATCATAGGCCTTCTTGTAATCTATCCAACATACCGATAGATCTTTACGGTTTCGACGAACCTGTTGACTAATGACCATGTCAATGAGGAGCAAGTCCTTGGTACCACGAGATCCATTCTTACATCCATTCTGAGTAGTACACATAATATTATTAGTATTAATATGCTGCGAGATTTTGCTTCTCAAAATGGATGTAAGTAGCTTATAGGTAGTAGGTAAGCATGTGATTGGTCTATAGTTTTTAGGGTCTGTGGTACTTCCAGATTTATAAAGGAGATGAGTTACACCCTTGGTCATAAAATTTGGGAGAGATCCAACATCTAACGCATGCTGAAATTGAGATGCCAAACAAGCATGTGAACTAGGTAGCCACTTCAGCCAATAGTTTTGAAGTTTGTCCGGTCCTGGTGACTTCCAATTGGTCATGGACCGGACAGCGCTGGCTACGTCGTCTTGTGTGACGGTTATTTTGGGCATCGGCGTTATTGATTCACATGCCTGTTCGACTGTTTCAAACAACATATCGTCAGAGTGACTGATAGGTGCCGACCAGATGTTTCGCCAGAATAAATTCGTAGTTTCTACATTTGGTAAACACACATCAGCCACATTTTGTTCAGACTTCTCCTAAATTCTATACACCCTCCTTTGATTACTTTGAAACATGCGATTTTGCTTCCATCTATCCACGCGTTTCTTATATCGACGTATGCGATTTGCCCATGCATAGAGTTTCTGTTTCAGTGAGTCTATGCGTTCTGTGACCCGAGACAGATATTCACGTGGTTCAATATTAGTACCAGTAAATGCTCGACTCACAAAACGCATGACTCTAGGGCGAGTATTACCCGCCCTGAAACAAATAAGTTTACCAATGAGAACTCTAGTATCAGCTATTCGCTTCTCAATTCTATATTGCCACGCAGGCGTTTGGTGGGCCGGTCGTGTAACTCTGTCACAGTCAGGAAATCTAACATGAGCTACACGACATGCTGCAATCGCTGCGCAATATAAAATTGAGTGCGTATCTACTAAATTTTCACTGCTATCAAAATAATTTGACAACAGTGAATTCAAAGTTCCCATTAGTAGCCTATTTTGTCTATTCATCGGCAAACGCGGTACATCCGGTCGAAGATGTGCGGGTACGTATCGGTATTCAGCAATCGCATGCTCCAAAGTGCTCTTCAATTCATCATACCTGTTCCCTGTAGTAAAAGTCGTATCTTCTTCATATCCGTCTACACAAACAGGATCAGGCACGACCGCAGCCATTGGCGGCGAATCGGTCCGACCCAGCGGCAGCGGTTCAAAAGTGACACGGCTTTCCTGTGTTTGGAAACGCAGCCGCTCAAGTGTGGTATCATCCAACAGATGGCAGCGTTGAATGGCCCGCACTTGGTCCGAAAGTCGTTGAGCCGAGACGTTGAGAGCTGGTTCAAGAGCCTGAAACACAGAAAGCATTCGTACACGGTACGCAGTGAGGTTAGTTCCCCCCTCTGTGACCTCAAAGTACGCTCGCATGACATTCTCATTTACCCTGTGAGTCCATCTCATGCGACGCACTGCACCACCGATAGCGGGGACCCTGTTCGCGGAACGTTGCCCACGTGGTCCTAAGCCGACCGGCGGTCGTCCTCGCCGGCGCACAGGTCTTGGCGTCGCCGGGGGAGTGGAGAATTCGTCACTCGAACTCAACGCTACTGCAGCCGACGCAGTTGTGTTGTACACGGAGGGCGGCGGCTGCGAGGCGGAGTCGAGCGACGACTCTTGAGGTGGTAGGTGTGCGAATCGTCTTCTGGCTCTCGTCAGCATCTCGGTTCCTTTTTAATAGTCATTTCCAGTCTTGTGTATTATTCAGTTCCAAACGTGTACCGGTAATTCGTGTAGCCGGTAATATAAAATATAATTTGGCATTGATGACATTTTGTTGTTGTCATTTCTTTGATGTGTGTTTTAATTTTTAATATTTTATGTTTTGTTGAGGAAATCACCATATAACTTTATTTAAACTTATAAAATCCTGATCTAAAGCCAAAAAATAATAAATTAGTATATATTTTGCTATAAAGACGTTAAAAATAATTTAATTTGGAATTGTAAAATTAAACCACGTCTGCTGACATGTAGTGTTGCCAGTTTTTTTTTTTTTTTTTTTTTAATAAATTATTATTATTATTATATATTATTTTATGGGGCAATGTATACGGTTCTATAACAAACTTCCCAGCAATATAAGAGAATTGTCAATTAACAAATTGAAAACTACTATTAAAGCCAAATTGTGTAGCAGGGCATATTATAAAGTATCTGACTATATTAATGATAAAAATGCCTGGGATTGAGTCGATCCAATTATAATGTAATTAATAATATGTAAATTTGTTTGGATAGCAAAAGAGGGATACCTGAGTTTTTTGGCAGTATTTTTATCAGTGCTCACCTAGTCATAAACTGCACGGTAAGGAAAAAAATTGTGACGATTCCAAACAAATGTAGCCATTTTTGCGGAATAAAAAGATTTTGACTTTGACTTCGACTTTGACATTTTGTTAGTAATGCTTATAATCTATGTTAGTAAAGAAAATCTCGAATTTAGAATAAATTTAAAGTAATTTACAGTGGCCATTCCTGCACCACTCCCCCCGAAATGGCACAGGAATAGTTGACATATACGCAGTCTAGTCTGCTGGCGATCATTTAGGATGCTGTTACCGCTCGCCCGCACCCTGCGTCCAAGGGACGCGCTTTACGCATTGTTGCGTAGAAGCAGTCTACGCCTGCTTCGGCGAACATCCCTGATGCACTGCAGAAACGAGGGAGCCGCAACAGCGCCCTGAATGCATTATTATACTGGATACGAAGAGCGTTGCAAGGTTTTTTAGTATACCTAGCCCACAGGCTGCACGTGTAAAAAGTCGTGCAGAAAGCCCTGAACAGCGGATTTTCACCTCTCGCGAACAACGTGCAAACCTGCGGGCCAGCATGTTCGCTCTCACTGACAACGCTCTCCGTTCCCTCTCAATATCTTCAATATCTTCGTCTTTGAGATCGGGAGTCAACATATGACCAAGATATTTAAATTTAAATACTCTTTGTAGCACATTATTATTAATTTTTAAAGATGGTTTATTATCATATCGTTTACTCCCGACCCCAAAGACCACGAGACGTGGCGTATTCTTCACATACTGACACCAGTCTACGTAGTTCGCAGATGGATGCATTCAGCAGCACCATGTCGTCTGTGTAACTAATATTGTTGACGCAGACGCCGTCTATATGACAGCCGACATTAGCGCTGCTCAGCCCATCAATCAGTTCATTCAGGTACAGGTTGAAGAGCATGGGTGAACTTAAGCCCCCTGTCGCACCCCGCACTCCAACCTATATGGTTCAGACATGGTCCCGTCCCATGGCACGCCATTAACCTGGTTTCCATACCAATATTTAAGTATATTTATAAGTTCTATTGGTAAGTGAGCTTTTTATAATTTATCCCATAAGATGTCATAGGAGACCAGTTCAAAAGCCCGCGACAGGTCCAGAAAGCAGGCGAATACAGGCGTTTATCGTTCCACGTAGTAAGAGATAGTATGCTTAACACACAGTACAGCGCTTTCAGTCAACAATTTAGGCCTGAAACCAAACTGATTATCATGCAGCTTCACGTGACTATTCAAATGTGTGTTAAGGACACTATCAAATACACACATCAAAAGTGTCTAGGGATCAAGCATTTTTATGCGGATTTCTTGAGATTGAGATGTGGCTTTGTAATAAATTTATGATTTTATAAATTTATATGGATCCTTTTTGGTGCATTTCATAATTTGAAACAGGAACTGTCAATCAAATTCGAGTAAAAGATGAAAATCAGCTGTCAATATTTTCCCTATAAAAACATACAACGCATTGAAGACATTATTAGTGCTACTGTATCCCTACTACTGATTAAAACCAACGTTATTATGGAGCGGCGACGTCATTTAAGCAGGGAAGAAATGCTGAGAGCCGTGGGAATGACAGAAGCTGGTTCCCGGCAACGTACTGTGGCTTTAGCTCTGAATACAAGTCAGAGTGTTATCAGTCGACTTTGGACACGTTACCGAAGCACTGGTACCGTGGCTGAGCGCCATGGAGGACGGTATCGCTGCACCACACGGAGACAAGACCGATACATTCAAATCACAACTCGAAGAGCTCCAACAATAACCGCCATGATGTTAGCCGTGACGCTTCATCACTCTTCAGGGAACTTAATTAGCGACCAAACAGTCAGAAACCGCTTGCATGACGTGAACCTTCATTCCCGAAGACCGCTAAGGGTACCACCTATAGCAATGCACAATCGTAGGATTCGATATCAATGGGCTCTTGAACACAGAAATTGGGCAGAAGAACAATGGCGTTTCGTGTGCTTTTCTGATGAGTCTCGTTTTGGTATGAGACCGGATACAAGACGTATACGACACTGGAGAACCCCTGGACGCCAACAGCGATTAAAATCCTGCCAGGAAGTCCATCCTTATAGTGGTGGAACCATCATGGTATGGGCGGGTATTTGGATCGGCGGAAGAACTGAGTTGATTTGGATCAGAGGCAACCTCAACGCTCAAATTTAGAGACTTTGTACAAATGTCGTCTGCGTGGGAAACTCTGCCTCACCTATTTCTACCGCCAAGCAGCTATATTGTTTTATACCACTAAGGTGGCAAACAAGCATACGGCCTGCCTGATGGTAAGCAGTTACCGCAGCCTATGAACATTTACAACACCAGAGGTGTTACTCTTGCGTTGCCGACTGATTTATATAGATGTGTTCCGGCTTGAAGGGTGAGATATGACAGAGAAATTACTGGGTACTGTGACGAAACTGCCTTAGGTCACAAGATTGGCAGCGCGCGAGTTACATCCCCGTGGTTAATAGGCTGAGATGACCGCTTACCATTTGTTTGTTTGCTAATCTAGTGGTATAAAAAAAAACTCCCAGCAGCCTATGTACACACATCAAAAGTGTCTAGGGATCAAGCATTTTTATGCGGATTTCTTGAGATTGAGATGTGGCTTTGTAATAAAAAAATATATAAAATATATAAACATATACGACACTGGAGAACCCCTGGACGCCAACAGCGATTTAAATCCTGCCAGGAAGTCCATCCTTATAGTGGTGGAACCATCATAGTATGGGCGGGTATTTGGATCGGCGGAAGAACTGAGTTGATTTGGATCAGAGGCAACCTCAACGCTCAAATTTATGCTGAGACGATTGTATCAGACGTCATCGTTCCTCTACAAGTGCAAATCGGTCCCTTATTTCAGTTAATGCATGATAATGCACGACCGCACACCGCAAGAGTTGTAAGACAGACTCTCGCCGCATCTAACATCAATGTCATGCCCTGGCCTGCTCAGTCGCCAGACTTGAACCCGATTGAGCATGCATGGGATATGCTACAGAGAAGAGCTCTGCCGAATATGGAGGGTATCCAGTCGCAAGAAGACCTTTTTTTGTTGTTGCAACGAACATGGGCGGCCATTCCACAGCGTGATTTGGATGAACTCATTTTGAGTATGCCAAACCGATGTTCTTGTGTTGTTAGTGTTCGCGGTAGAAACACGGATTATTAATTGTTTAAGTTACCCAATAAAATTTTAAAGAAAACTGTTATTTCAGTCTTTTTTTCGAACTTTAATGTTAGTGGTTCAAATGTCAAAAATCCCTTTATTATGAAAATGGCAAATTTCTTTATTAATGCAAAGGTGACTTGGTTTATCGTTACTGTAGACAAACGAAAACACTTTATTTGATGAATCCTTAAAGAAAATTTTAATTAATATCAATCAGGAGAAAAGTCATTGCAAAAATATATGTTGATCCCAAGACACTTTTGATGTGTGTACTTTCGAAATTACTGTTGCTAACGATATCGGCCTATAGTTGTTCTTATCTGCAAGATCATCCGTTTTGCTTTTTACTATAGGCACTACTACAGTTCGAATCATCTCGTCTGGCATGTAACTATGTGCCACACAATAGTTAAATAACAAAAACAGTACACGAGGTAGGTGCGGACCGGCAAACTCCAGTTCAGTCCTGTCCAGGTGATTTACCTTTAGTCACGGATTTAATTGCAACATCAATTTCTTTAACCGAAAAAGTTATTTTCCTTTCCACGTCAGGCTCAGCATTCAGAGTAGATTTTGAGGGCCCGAGAGGGAATTTTACGGTGAAATTATCTACAAACATATTAGCGATACTTGCAGGCTCACTCACACCATCAATGCTCACGGGTTGACCTGGCCTACACTGCTACCGATTGGTGTGTTTCCAAAAAGAAGAAAAATCGTTTTTAAAGTGATGGGAGGCCAAAATATCTATTTTAATTTTTCTATTTTAGGTTTCGTGATCTTGAGACCACTTTAAGCGTGATCTAAATATTTTTCTAGCCTCACATATATCTTCGTATGCTATGCCGCTTGCTGGTTTGCCCTGCAACTCCCATGATTGAAATTTAAGCCTGGCCTTTTCGTGAGCTTTAGCTACATGTTTATTCCAGCCCGCAACCACTTTTCTCTTCGGATTTTTATTCTCATTTCCTCTTAAGGAGGAATCGTTAAGGGCTTGCACTATATCTCGGTATAAATTGTCAATTATAATTTTGTGACTATTATCATTACATAACCTATCACAACAATTATGTAACACAGGTGAAAAGTCAATAAGTCTTAACCTACTATTACATTCCTGCCTATACAAGTTTATCTGCTGGTGCAGGTGTTCTGTCTCCCCACACAACCTTATTATGACGAGTCAGATTATTATTAAGTCTTGTCGGCAAAACAATTTCCAGGTTACACTCTATTGCTAGAGGATAGTGGTCAGACGCTCGGGAGTGATAGTGCCTGGCAGGCGATGGCCTCCTTCTGTGAGACGGTCATGTCCCGGAAGGAGGCCTCCTTCGGAGCGGGACAGGGAGGACGATCCCTTGGCTGTCCCGCTCCGGAGACGGCGGACGGGAGTGCGGCGTAGGCGCTACGCGCACTTACTGCCGCCTCCCTAACCTGTGGGACTAGGGGTCAGGATGGGAACCTGGCCCCATAATGGTCCCGCCGCCGGAGGGGCTGTCCCAATTTGCCGGGATGGCCCCTAGAGAGAAGAAGTCCGGCCCCTTCTGAGGGGCTGGCCAGTCGCAGTGGTGCCCTGTTGCTGACAGATCCGGGGCACCACACCAACGCGGCCGATGGCATTTCGCGGGGTCGTTTAGTGGGTATACCGTCAGACAGCCGACGGGGAGTCCCACAGTACCACTGGAGGCCACCCAGGCACCGGTGGTGTGGGTAACGCATTTTTCCCCGCGTCACAAAAAAAAAAAAGGATAGTGGTCAGACCAAACAACATCATATACAACATACACATTTTGAATGGAGTTAACAACAGCTTTACTTGTTAAAATGTGATCTAACCACCTCATAGAGTTATTTATCTCGCTAACATATGTATACGTACTACTATCTACACCTAACATATCAAAGTCCATACATGACCATTCTTGTTCCGAACAAAAGTTTAATACTCGTAGTTCATAGTAGAATTGTTCGTGAGGATGGGCATTAAAGTCTCCAATTATGTATACACAGTCTACGCTACAGCTGTCTATAATTGCACTTACCGCATTGAGAACATCCGTATATTCAGCCAGGTTCGATTTCTCGTCTGTAGGCATATAAACACTAATCATTAGAAATGACCTCTCAGTATTTATTAGCTTGATCGCACAAATACGCGGGTTATTGCACTCGATCACCACCACATTCACAAAAACAGTGTGCCGCCAGAGCAGGGCTACTCCTCCATAGGGCCGACCTCTTAGCAGACCAGCCCATGTGTCCATGGCTGATACCCCAGTGATGCCGAAGTCATCACTTATTGTATTCAAAAACGGGATCTCATCGTTAGTCAACCATGTTTCTTGCAACGCTATTATATCGTAGGTGTTACATAGATCTCGAATGTTATCTAATCTAAATAAAACATATCTCATCGAAGTTGAAAGAGCACAACGTGCTATATTAAAAGTCATTTATCGTCTTCCCTTTAGGTTTCCAACAACCGATCTGTACAACTTATGTAATGTCTTCACAATCCGGAAATTGTATATTGATAAGTGTGTGCGTAGATTCCATCAAATGGGTGCAAGTCAACTTAACATACAAACACGTAGCAGGAGAACTGCAAGATTCCCTGTACCTAGTTGTAGGACAACTTTTGCTAAAAGACATTTCAGTTTTAATGCTCCAAAGTTGTATGGAAAATTAAACAACTATTTCAATATAACGAAATGCAACAATTACGAATTAAAAAATGCTATATGTAATTGGTTAAACTGTCATGACTATGACTCGGTGGAACAAATATTTTTAAACTAGTGCTTGGTGAACTTAGGTCACCAACCGATCCCAAGAGTAAACTCGTAGGCCTAGTACAACCATACAACATATATACATATCACACTACTCACACTACACAATCCCTCACACAACACTCACACAACCTACACTATACATTCACATCACACAATGAATGCCAGCGTGTGTATCTCTCATACAACACCCACACATCATTATGTTCTATTTGACGTTATAAACAGTTAATTATTGACTGTTTCTTTTGTAATCTTTTGCTATTTACAATTATACAGTAATGTATGCGGCTGACTATTTGAACAAGATTGTAAGATGGAAGACACTTTGGCCTTTAACACAGTTGTATAACTACCACAGGCCTCAGGGTCACATGGAAACCTGTAATTCATATGTCATGGTAGCAAAAATAAAGCATTTATTATTATTATTATTATCTACGAAGCGATTAACATTTTTACAATTAAATGTGACAAATTTGTGTATATGTATGTACCCATTATTTATTTCCTCGAGACGTGCCGATTCCTGTATTTAAAGGTAACATTTTATATAATATTTAAAGTTGATAAAACGACGAAAAATTATTCCCTGTGGCCATATCTTTTCATCAAGGAACTTAGATAGTTTACTCTGTGGTACATAGAATTTGTAGGCGTTATAGTCACACTGGCGTTGAATAGATTTTTTTTCCAACTTGACCGTTTCCTGTGTCATTTTGTAAATATATCGACCTATGTCGGATTCACATGTATTTTGATGGATATTTGTTATAAATACAGGAGATTTCCGTTTCGCAGCTCTAAACGTCTCGTCTTCTCCTACTACCGCTATTCCCGACTTTCCTTCAACCCGGTTTTTCGATTTTTTTACCTTTCTTCTGAACAACTGTCCATTCGTTTTTTCCTGTCTCGGCCGCTTGTGCATACGATAATGCATTCGTTGTATCACTGCTCAGCTGATCGGCCGGCCGCTGCATAGTAGTAGGTACATCGCTTTGCGGCGGTGGCAGCGGTGAATCATCGCTCGAGCAACCGGTTACCGAGCTCGCGGCCACTTGTGTCGCATCACTCTTACCCTCGATATCTGTACATTTAATATCTCGATAGTGCAAACTAAAATCATTCGAATATACCGGTTATCGTTATTGGTATGAGACTCGTCAAGAAGCGACAATCCTCTGGGACCACTATCACGATAGGCGCCTCTCTGCATATTTATTTTTGCTGCCGAGAAAGGTGGCGGGAGAACCTTATTATTCTGGCACTCCTTCTTAACCGATTCTAGCTGATCAGTAGTAACGTAAGACGCCTTTATTTGCATTACATCCGCCTGCAACAGTGCCATATCTTTTAAGAGTTTTGATACATCTAGATGGTCCATAGTAAGATTAGGTAATTTATCCAAATCTCTGGCCATAAACACAGGTAGCTTATGTGGCTCCGTGATTTTTAAAAAGTGCAGCATATCAAACACCAAACGGTCCTCTTTTCCTTTTCCCTTGCGAGAAACTTTACGTAGTTCTGACTGTACAGATTCAAAAAGTAACAAATGCGATTTTTGAATGTCTTCACTAGAAAATGTTGACGTGCACAATTTCACCAAGCTTTCTTCAACAGCTTTTGACAATTTAGCCCTTAAATAGGCTAACAGCTCGTCGATCACAATGTTATAGCCAACACATTTCACCGTATTTGACATTTTTGCGGACTCAGAGCGTCGCAGTCCGAAAACACGCACGACTCGGAGAGATGCGCGCGCGCGACTGAAATATGCATATTCTTTCCTTTCTCTATTTCATACTCTTTAATCCTAAAGCTCCTTCCTACCTCAAAATTTGGTTCAAATTTTGTTCTTCCTCTCACAACTTACAACTTCGCTCCTGTGAAAATTCTTTCAGTCCTGTCTCATTCCTCTAAATTCTTCGACCAATCGTTTACAGTTCAGGCTATTAGGCTATGGAATACTTTACCTATAGTCATAAGAACAGTAAAATCTATCGCCGTGTTCAAAAAACTTGTAAAAACCATCTCCATTATTTTTGACTTCAAAAGCTGTACACTGACATTAAGTATGTATAAAATATACTTATGTTTGTATATTTATGTATGTATTTTATGTATTATGTGTTTTTTTTTATCTATTTATTATTATATATGTATTGTTATTTAGCATTTGTACACAAAATATGTGTACCTATGTATATATTTACACATATATAAGTAATTATATTAATAAGAATAAATTTTCCTTCCTTGCTAACCCTACCTTCGCTGTACGCCGATTCGTTACCTTAAGGTTGCCTTGAAAAGATTGCTTTTAGCAATAAGGCCGCCTTGTTGCATAATAGATATTCATGGTTTACTATTTTTTAAGAAATTTCCTGTAACAATTATTATGTAAATAAAGCTTATTCTATTTTATTCATCACTAAAAGCCAATTCTTCCATCAACATTCGATATATGGTAAACCCATACACACCTATCCCATGATTCCCGCGTCATCTAGCCATCCTTGGCAGCAGAAGCTCGCAGCGTATAAAACTATGATACACACATGATATGATACACCGTTGATAAGCGTTCCATTAAGTAAGGATAATTACAACAAGAACTTGATGTAATATATCAGATCGCGAAGTCAAACGGTTATTCCAAATTTACCATCGATAAATTATTGCGTAAAAAGACGGGTAGTATCGTTAATAGGCTACTGTACGCGGTTCCGAATATTTCGACAAATAAATACATTGCGAGTTTGTCATACCTGGGAAAAATCACTGACAAAACAGTTCATATATTTAGAAAAAATAACATACACGTTGCTCTCAAATCCCATAATTCACTCAAATCACTTTGTAACACTAAAGATAAAATCCCGCCTAATAAAAAATTCGGCGTCAATAAGCTGTTCTGCGATGAATGTGAAAAAGTAATTTATTTTCAAACACGATTCCATGAACATTTGGCGTATAAAAACAATCGCCCAGAAAGGTCGCACTTCGCCGAACATCTCATAGACAAAGGTCATAATTTATCCCCTACTAACACATATAAAATCTTACACACCATAGACAAAGGTTTAAAACTAAATATTAGGGAACAATTAGAAATTATTAAACATAAAAATTCTAAAATTACTCTCATGAACAAACAGACTGACCTTAACAACTCCCCCCTATTAAATATCTTTTCACTCACATCATCCACCCCCACCCTCAATTCAATATAAGGGACGGCATTACGATGGTTTTGTCACTTGTAACATGTTATTCTAACGAGTAATATCTACAGCGCCTAAGGATGCCTCGTGGAGAGGTGAAACACGTGTCATAGCTACGACCAGACCAGTCGTGGCAGCGACGGTGGTGGACAGAAACCATATGCCCGGTTTCTGTTCCAGATGGCGGACGACCGCAGCAGCCGAGGCAGAGACTAACGGAGCAGCCATGGCAGCGTCGGCATGTTTCATCTACTAACGGGTGGGTGCCCGCCGGCGCTAGGCCACATGAACTAATTAGAGGCGTAAGCACACAAAGCAGGTTCGATCAAATTGCATGTAAATTTGACTTTCGCAAAATAACGCCTGAATCTATTAACTATTTAACGAGGACATTCTTCAAAGATTAGTAACACTGTTATGAGTTTTTTAATTACAAGTTTATTTTTTATAACTTCTTCATGACTCAACCCTTACACATCTCACTCGCCTCTTTAACATTCATTGCAACTCATGGGTTTCTAAGGTTCCTACATCACCTTAATTTTAACAGCTAAATATGATCTAAACTGAAAAATTATGCTGCTGCTATGATTGTCTTCGCACAAGGGTATTCCTCAACGAACAGTACCACTGACATGACACTGTATATATACGTTTCATATGTTTTTTTAATTTTTTCTACTCAATTAATGTCGTTTTGTCGTGAGAACTATTAAACAGGTTTCTTTGATTAAGTTTACAAATTACAACAGCTTGCAAACTTTTTACGCGACTTGAGGCCACTTAAGGTTGACCTTTTGCGAAAGTACTTCTGTTTAAACAAACAACATCCGTTTCTATGGTGGTTTGTTGCACTTTCTGGACAGTAGTAGCCCAACTCTAAATGATAGAAAACATTATCCTTTCAATGTTGTCGAATACTCTAAGACCTTGAAATGTTAAAGTTTGTGGCAGTATTGGTGTCAATCTGTTTTCGTCTTTTATAAATTCAGATTGAAATTCAAATCAGTGATGTGCGCTGTTGCACTGCCAAAATCTTTACTGATTATGAAAAGGTATTTTTGTAGCCTTGTACCTAGTGTTATAATAAGCGAATTTCAGCAAGGCAAAATCATTTATTGCAACTTCGTATATCTCGGAAAATATGTATATGTATTAAGAAGGAGATTAATTTAAAAAGCATGAAATAAAAGATAAACTAAAAATTAAGAAAATCTATAAAAGGTAAAAAATAAATTTAATTGCGTAGCCCTGGCCCTCTATCTTCAATATTTAAATCCTTAATTAGTAATATTTTGTGATTCAAATGTCGTCGCGGCGGGGACCGCTAAATAAATAAAATAAAAACAAAAATTAAACGAAAAGAAGCTTGGTATCTAACGGTTTCCCAATGCGAAGCCACGAGAGGCCGAACAAATTTTATTTTTACTTTTTATAGATTTTTGGTGCTGGGGATTTTTAAAAAAGAATAATTAAATTTTATTTGGTCATTATTTATGATGAAACAAAGTATTAACACGAAGAGATTTCGTTCCGTAGATAAATCAAAAATTAGCTACCTGCTTTGTTCACACTCTTATATCCATAGGGACCAAGAACAGTTTCGCAGCAAACTAAGCTAGAGGACAAATGATACTCACACTGACACTGGCATGATCATTCCGATCCTCATCAGACCATAGGGGTTTCATTTCACCGGGACCGTTACCAGTGTCGCTCAACTTGTACTTGGTCTCTGTCACACACAAAACATTTGAGCGTTTCTCATTCATTATGTCCGCTGGTTCATCTTATCATTTAATCTATCTCTCACATTCCATGTTCCTCAGTATCCTCTCAGATATCCTCGACCCGCCAGAATCAGCGCTGTGTAAAGTGTGGCAGCCCCTTCGCCTCATGAGCTAAATTTTGCACCAACGGGAGTGCATCGATGCGCGTCGCCTCTCAAGGACCCTCTAAACCGTACTCCGGTGCTGTTTTGAGCCAGTATTGCAATCTGTAGATTGGCAGGAGTTGCGAATGAGCACTCTTATTGTACATGATCCCCTAGTAAGTATAAATCAAACAATATTTTTGAATATTTAATTTTTATTGATGTTTTTCAAAATCTTATGTTATTTGTTAAGAAAATATTAATATAATTAAATGAACTTCAAAGTGGTTTATGTTTATTATTTTCTTTTTTTTAATTCAAAGCATAAAATTATGAAAATAAGGTAATGGGTACGAAATAAAAAATATATATGTATGTATATGACACTGATCCCGTATTGAGCCTGACTGCTCAATACGGGATCAGTGAATAGAGTACTGGGAAAACTTCTTGGTATTAAAAGCTCAAGCCAAAAAATACAGCTAGCTTTACACAACATAGTTCTGGTCTCCATACCAAATTATGGAAGTGAGACCTGCATATAGAGAGAGAGGGAGTATGTAAGTAGGTAAAGGCATTCAAAATTGCGAAAAAATTGTAGCATAATACTTGTAGAACACATTCGTAATGATGATGTAATACACAAAATTGATTTGAAATAGAGTGTCGGTATTAATATAAGAAGAGGCATACCCCGTTGATAGAAATGCTGACATGTAAAAATAATTACAAAACATATACATAACGCGAAAGTAGAAACATGTAGTATGTATATATATATATATATATCTGTCATTAACATTATTTACTCGAGTTTTAATAGATTGCAGTGGCAGTAGGTACGCCACATAGATCGGAGAATCGATAGCCTTTGGGGCAGGAAGGCGACCACGAATTGGAAAACTCAGCGTAGGACGGCCCTCCTCACGATGGACCAAATATCTTGTGAATATCGCAGGGAGCCGATGGATGTAAACAGTAACGGACCAATTATTGTGAAAGTCTAAGAGGGAGACCTATGTTAAGTAGTGGACGTCCTTCAGCTGAAATGATAATAATAATGATTTCTCAGTAATTTGAACTTAGGTACTCTTATATTAGTGCAAACTGCAAAACTACCACGATATATTGAGCAAGGACTTGAAGCAAACGCATCGGTAACGCCGCATCCACATTAAACAAGCCACATGCACTTAATCTGGTAAACAGTTGTTTATTTAAACGAAGTATGTTTTTGTACATTCTTCTTTCTTCTTCTGAAAAAAAAAATATATATTTCGTTACAGGTACTATTCACAAAAATGTTACGAATTGAAATTAGGGTGTACCTTAAAATAACGATAACTAAATGTACGCTTACAATATACCAAATATTGCTCATGTCTTGCCTGCTTCTTATTACTGCTACCACGGTCACTACACAGGAACTTACATACATCGACTCGAACCCACTAGACTTGATGATAAAATAGAACATCAACCTCCGGGCAAAGATTAACCAAAATATAATCTAAAAGAAATATCACAAACTAAATATAGAGACTAAAATGGACCACATAGATAAAGCAGGAGCATTGTATAAAGCATTGTGCCAAATATGTTGCCAACGTTATTTCACAGTCGCGCAATGCTGACGCATCACGGAACACGTCCTCTGCAATTTTCAAACGGGACGCCACACTGGCGCCTTGTTCTTCGACGTTGCAAAAGCGTTTGACAAAGTCTGGCATAATGGCTTAATTTATAAGTAACACCAAATGGAAGTGCCCGACAGTTTCGTGCACATATTACGAGAATTCTTGTTAAATCGCTCCCTCCGCGTCAGCGTCCACGGCACTCTTTGAAGGCCGCATCCGATCCGAGCCGGAGTTCCCTAGGGCTCGGTGCTCGGTTCTATCCTAAACACGTTGTACACCAACGATGTTCTTAAGACTCCCCACGTAGAGTTAGCCTGCTTCGCCGATGATACGGCGCTTTACACTCCCGAACGAGCCAAATCCAACATATCGGATAGGCTACAGAGAGCAGTTAACGCTCTAGGCGAATGGTTCCGACGTTGGCGAATCGAGATGCATCCGGAGAAAAGTGTCGCAGTGTTATTTTTTCGGAAGGGTCTTACGAAACCTGATTACCAACATAGGACTGTGAGCCCCATCTCATTGTTCGGCCGATCCATCCCATTAGTGGAAGAATTAAGAAGATTAGTCGAGAAGGCCAAATACCTAGGTATCATCCTAGACTCCAGAATCACGTTTGGACCTCACATCACCGCTGTTAGGAAAAAAGCCGCGTTCTACTTTGGCCGGCTCGCTCCGATATTCAGTAATCGTAGAATATCACTTAGAAATAAGTGTACACTCTACAAAGCCTGTATTCGGCCCGTTCTCATCTATGCCAGCGTAGTACACGCACACGCTGCGCGCTCTCATCTGGTTAAGGTCCAGATCATCCAAAACCGGTTTGCTCGCGATATTACCGGCGCTCCTCATTATTTCAGGGCCGATCTCCATCTCGACCTTGAACTCCCTTCCATCATTAGTTTCATGAAAAAAGCGTCTGGGCGCTACTTCGAAACAGGCTCTCGATACCCCCAACCCATTGGTAGCCCGAGCTGCCAATTACACCCCGCGGATCGACGCCCGGGGGTTCCGGCGCAGATCGCGAAATTCACTCTTTGATCCCGATGATTGCATTACGGTTGCGAACGCCCCTTACCTCTCCAACCCCGACACCATCACTCTACATACACACCGCACCGTGCGGAGAGTTAGGACTTCTGCGCGATACACCAGGTACAGAGTAGCCCAGGTACCTGGGCGCCTCTCTTCTTAGGCCCTTAAGGCATGAATCCGCGTGTTCGATTGTTTAGCTCTTCGAGGTCTTCTCTTTAGAGGTTCGACCCCTCTCGAGGGCCCTTAGGCAGTCGCTTTTTTATTTTTTCAGGCTGTGACGCCTCACACCCGCCTCTACCTTCCGGTGACGTAGTAACGGCCCACAGGGGGCAACTACATTGTCTGGTAAAATATATATATTGAGCAAACAAGGCGCGAATCTTTTGGTTAATAGTATTATTGAGTCCTAGTTTATATATAATTGTGTTGTTAACCAACTTCAAATGAGTAGATTCTCTATATGACTGGCATTTTTTTTTGTTTGAATGTTCCACGATACCGTCATCGATTACGAAACGACTTTAAAAAATCTTTTCACTAGCAAAGTGACTAAAGAAGTTATTAGTTGAAAATTTTCATGATAGATTCATCTCGAAAAGAGAAGATTACTTCGGAGAAATCTTAGGCTGTCAAATAAACTCCGTGAGGTTTACCCAAGAGACTGTAAGATAAGGTTCTACAGAAAAGGCTTGAAGAGGTTTTACGTAGCAGGCCATGTACGAGTCCCGCCCTGGTATTGCAAGCAATCGTAACTGCTTACCACTTAATTGTTTATGGACGCGATGGCGGCCAGAGGGCGTTTAATTGCCATAAAAACAGGTATAAATACATCAATAAATAAAATTAGTTGTAAAAAATGCAAGAAATCTATTAAAAGTCGACAGTTTTTGAGTTGTAAACTGTGTATCAGATCTTATGAAGTGGAATATACTGAGTTTTCTATGAAAAGATTCATATTGATGACGAAGGAGAATAAAGGCAATTGGAAATGTAACCAATGTTATAAACGAAAACATAAAGCAATCATTGATATTTCTGCATCTACCTCTAATTCACAATTACATGAAAATGATAAAGATTTGTCTTCTACAACACTAAATAACTCTACACCATATGTCGCTCTGAGAAAAAAATAAAACAATATATCTAACAGCTCTCTAAACCTGTCACAGTTTTCGATAGAATCAGACAATTTATCAGATAGCTTATCGAGAAGCCTCCCTGACATAACCACAATAACTAACAGTGAAATTGAGACGTAGACAGAAGAAATTCAGAGGCAATGGCAGGAATTTGAAAGTGCGCATACAGAAATCGAAAATTTAACAATAGAAAACAATGGTTTAATGAAATTATAACATGAGCAATAACAAAACATTACTAGATAGTACTAATAAATCAAGAAACATAGTAAATGCGCATACTTTGAACACCAGTATCGCAAACATAGAAAATCGAAAAGCAACTTGGAACTGGGTATTGAAAACCAGACAATGATATCAGATGAAAATATAACAGATACGCCCACGAAGGAGTTTGAGAGGCAACACATAAAGATATACATAAGAGGAGGACAATTGTGTACAGGACTAGCAGCTCAACTTATCTACTCGTGACGTAACAATAAATATAGTACACTATACATATACACTGTAACATCTATCACAAAACCGCAAGCGTCAACTGAGGAAATCTTGAAGAATATGGTGAACATCGAGGACGTACACGAAAACTATATAATACAGAGCGCAGGCGAAAATCACACCAATCCAATAATGATTATGATCGAATATGCAGCTGCTTTAAAAAGATTTCATTACATTAACATTATTGTCTTAAGCACAATCAACAACGAATACCTAAATTGTTATAAATTGAACAAAAACATATATGAATCAGTCTTGTCACCAAAGGAGCAGGTAGTATTTACATTTTATTTGTGAAAAAATTAACTTCGTAACAGACTCTAATGACTATGCGAATAAATATATTACAGGCAAAGGATTGAGAGATATACTAAAATCGAACAAGCAAAAAGTATCTAATGTAAAAACTGTTCTTTCTAAAAGAGGTACTATCCCATATTACTTCCATTTACAGCCGAAACTCAAACGCGATACAACGCAATTAATGACCCCAACGAATTTATCTCCTCGACATAATTCGAACAGGCCAAAAATTCTTTTTCGTGAAGAATTATGACTGCACCGATGATAATACAAAGATAGACGATGCACAACAACCAAACGGATCGCGTTTTAGAGTATTTCATCAAAATATTGCGGGAATATTAAATAAAATTTACCTTTTCGAATTAACATTGCGTAACGAATTAGGTGAAATTCAAATAATTTGTCTTACCGAAATATTTATTAAAAGAGGATCGGAAAGTAATCTACAGCTTTCAAATTATAACTTAGCGGATTCTTACTCAAGGAGACATCAAAAACGCGGAGGATCTTGTATCCGCATAAAAAGTGACATAGAACACCACTCTCTGCCAATTACCAAAGAACTACCATGTGACTTTGCTTTAGAATGTTACGGGATCGAAATAGAAAACCTTAAGCTTATTGCAATATGTATCTACTGAACACCGAACGCCAACGTACGGATATTTCTAGAGAATCTTTGTATTCTTCTAAATAAACTTACGCGCAATAGTAAAAAAACATGTTCTTATTTGTGGGGATTGGAATATCAACATTTTAAAGGAGAACAAACATACAATCGAATTACGATCGATTCTTAACAATCACAACATGAATATACGATCTATATATAATAAAGGCTCCCACTAGAAATTTCTCAAGCATTGACCAAATAGCGTCCAATATACCAGTACCCCATATGAATGGTAGGATTCATCATTTAGCGCTTTCTGACCATGACACGGAATAATCAGTCTCTTTCTATATTCCAGAACTCCGAAAAAGTGAACCAACACTCAGCCGTAGGAACCACTGGTTCGAAAATAAAAGGGATTTCGGTAAAGAAAATCTAGAACAGTTCTATGAATGTATAGCTTCCTTATCATTCAAAGAAGTTTATGAAGAAAAGAATTGCTACAAGGCATATGATTTATTTCATGTTACTCTCACTCTCTTTTTTAACTTATGTTTTCCCATAATCCGCATAAAAAAGGGTCAAAAGGCATAAAAATGGCTAGATGACAAAAGGTTTAAAAAGATGTTGTATAAAAAAGAGAATTTTATATAATAATTATCGAAGAAATGCGAATAATAGAACAGAAAACAAAAAGCACTATGTCATTTATTCTAAAATACTGAAAAAATGCATTCAAAATGCAAATCAAATAAACAAAAAAAAAATATGGAAAACTCTAGGAATAAATGTAAAATAGCCTAGAACATTATCAAAAACCAAGACAATAATTCAAAAGAGATAAAACAATTAATAATAGATGATAAAAAATTGACAAACCCATCCGACATATGTAGTGCATTCAAGGAATACTTCATTAACATGACTAAATAAAAAAGTAATAAAACTGACAATAGTAATAGACAAATAGACCTGGACATTAACACTATATTGACTAGTATATTTATATATATTTTCTGTTGTTGTATATTTTCTGACTCCCCTTAATACAATGACATTATTAATATCATAAAATCACTAAAAGGCACCAACTCTACCGACTATGATGAAATGCCCAATAAACTGATTAAAAAGTGTGCCAACTATTTAGCTCCACCGTTATGCCACATCCTAAACAGCTCATTTGAGCAAGGGGAATTTTCGAAAAACTAATGACATCTCGAGTACTTCCATTATATAAAAAGGGTAATCCTTCGGAGATTGGAAACTACCGACCCATAGCTCTGGTACCTGTTATGTCCAAAATTGTAGAAAAAGCAATGCGTTACAAAATATATAATTATATGGAAATGAAAAAGTACTAACCCCTAACCAATACGGATTTAGAGAGCAAATGTCTACAACGTTGGCATGTTTTTTACTAGTAAATCTATTGATATTGCGAGCCGTTTCTGCCGCGTTAGTTCTGCGTCGGAACTCGTATTAGAAAATGACTAGGATTTTCAAAGTATACGGCTTTCCCGTCTAAGCTGAATAAAAAAAAACAATTGAAATTCGAAAGTTAAATGCTGTACATTATTAAAAGAAAAACCTCATAGGTATCACGTGAAAAAAGTTTCACTCGAAAATCTCACACCGTGAAGTTTTTATGTCGATTCAAAGTATCTATTACTATAAAACAGCCATTTCATACTTCAACCAATCAATCAATATCTTTATTGCGTCTATGGGTTACAAATTTCACAACAAACAAAGTTCAGATCTTAGATAACAAACTGCCTTGCGGCATGTAACATAATTACATTTTTATTAATTATCTATATAGGTAATGTAAACTTGATTAATATTTATAAATGTTAATTTACAATCATTAGTTAATAAAATTCTGATGAAAACCATACAATTTAGAACCTATCACCGAGAAACTCTTTTACACTGTAATATGCTTTTTCCGCCAACATCTCAAACAATCTTTTTGTGAATTTATTTATAGTCTCACTTTCCGTGATCAGTTTTGGCAATTTATTATAAATTTCTGGAACCACACTAAATATACCCTTTGAGAAAAGAGCGGTCCTGCACGAAGGTTTAGTTAATCTGTTGCAAATGCGAACACCTTTGAAGTTTTCATACAGACCTATGTTTTTCCGAACGAATATTGCACTTTCATAGATGTAAAGGCTTGGTAAAGTTAATATTTTAAGAGATGTAAAGTGTAGCTTACAACTGTCATCGTGTCGCAATTTACAAACTGCTCATACACATCGTTTTTGGGCTCTAAATGCTAGTTCTTTGTCCGTTGAATTGCCCCAAAAGATTACATCGTATTTAAAAACTGATGTAAATGATTAAAAAATGATGTAACGTAAGCATGATATGCCTTCATTACTGTTGGTATGCCAACTACTTAACCTAGCATGCGCAAGGCATATGAAAACTTGCTTAGTTGTGCACATATATTTCCTATGTGGGCTTTCCAGTTTAGAGTGTTATCTATTGTCAAACCTTAAAAAAAATGTATTCTCTACTTCTTCAATTTTAGCTCCAAAATATCGTACGTCAATTAAATTAATTATTTTGTTTTAAATGTCATAGTTTTGGTTTCTGAACCCCTATTATATATGTTCACTTGCATCGCCTAAGTCGTATTTGAACTCATCATCATCATTTTTCTTGCTCGTAGCTCAGTTGAATGAGCACTCAATAATGAGCCGACAATAAATAGGTTCTTAATTCACACCCAAAATAAGGGAAGAAGCCGATTCCGGTCGTACGCTTGTGAGGCTGTCGACAGGCCTCGACCTCTTCAGCTCTTTGCCTGGGCCGACTTCTAGGGCGTTTTGCACTGGGGTAATATAGTATTCGCTGTTTGCGGTGTAGGGCTTTCAGGAACCGGTCGTATAACTTCTTTTCTGGGCCGCCGCCTCTGCTCTCGCTTTCGTGGGTCAATTTCCTCTGCTCTGTTCTTTCCTGTACTCTTCTCCTTCCTCCTCTAGTTGGCAACGCAGAACAAGGGCTACGCCGCCCGGGGTTACACGGCTGCTCTTCCTGTGCGTCCCAATTCATGAAACCCAATCACTATATTAACCTAGCAAGATTGGGTTCCGTGAGTGAGGCACAACTGAGGTCAGCCGTGCAACTTGTCCGTCAGTGCACCCGGACCTAACTAACAATCCAGGTGGGTGCGCCCCTGGCGGTCCGACGCAATCCCCCATTCGCAGGCATCCGCCCGAGGCTCAAACACTACATTAACCTAGCAAGATTGAGCCCAGGGAACGGAGCCCGCCAGGGTGACCGCGCCAGATCATTCTACTACCGAGCCTAATTTTGTAGATGCTAGAGGTTCAACTTTGTTGATTTTATATGGTTTTATATTATGTTTAACATTTTTTACCGAAATGTTTTATTTTTGCTTGTTACGGGTTGTATTGGGATTGTGGTTATTCTGGGCCTCTATGAATAACCACAATCCTAATACAACCCGTAACAAGCATAAATATAACATCTCGGTAAAAAATGTATGTGAAGAAGCGAATTAGTCAGATCATTCTGAAGTACAATTCTTACCTGAACGACTCCTTCCTTTTGATATTAAACAGGTGGTTTGAACATTTTCAAATGATAAATATATTTTTTCACTTTCAATGCATAGTATGGATTGGTATGCTATACTTTTAGTTATCCAAATAATAATACTAATATATGGAAAAATTAATTGCAACTGCAAATAAATTGGAAATTGAATAAAAATGAATATTGCTTTATCACAGAGATTATTAAGTTGACAAAAATTACATTTATGTATGTAATTTTTGTCAACTTAATAATCTCTGTGATAAAGCAATATTCATTTTTACATACATTACATACATTCACATAAATTACATACATAATATAATATTTTTTTGCAAAACATTTGAAAATGTAAATATATATCGATTGGAAAACTGTAATTTTATACTTACGTACTGATCAGTACTGTGTAGATTTCTGAATAAAGATATCACTAATTGGATTTCTATTAAAGTGCGTAGAAATATGTCGACAATATAATACAGTATCTGAAAGAAATATTAGTTTAAACTTTCAGTAGACAATACTCAAATTTCAGTGAGTAAAATATACCAAAGTAAGTTATTTTTCTTCCTTTAATAAAGTTTTAATGTTCTAATCGATGAACAACTTACCAAAACTTCAAATAATTTCTTACATAGATTGAAAGATTCTAATATATGCGTATATACATCTGACAACGTTTTCCAATACGAATCTGAACCTATTGTTACACTTTGATCAATTTTTGAGTAAGTACCAAAATTGTTCTTTGATTCTGATGTCCAAATTTCGAGCTCCTGTCTGATTATTGTAATCATACGAGTAGCATAAACTACATTCAAATCGAAACTCATTAAACTTAGTATGTAAAAAACAATTCCTACGTTCTCAAATTCTATTAGATAGTCGTAACCTTGTAAAAAGAAAGAACAGATTGCGATATACACTATTACAAGGATGCCACTGTACACCCAATTCAACTTAGTGTAATCTTTTACTTGATCACTATTTATTTTCATGGTTTGTATTCTATATAATTTCAGTATAAAACTCACATTGTGTTGTCTATTTAAAATATTGACCATTATATTTGTGAAGAAACCTGTAGCGCATAGAAGACAGTCGGTGGCTATGGACAGTACGTAATCAATTCTGACATTCTTCTGACTATACAGCGAAATTGATATTTGATAATAGCGAATAAATACAATTATCAACGTTAATATACTGCATAAGATATTCACAAGATTTCCGTTGGGCGTAACAAAATTATCACGGACTACATATTTCGGTAATAGAAAAATGTATTGCAAAAAATTTAGTGGTAACAACATTGTTTGAATTTCTGTTCCTATGTAGTTGTCGAGTAATACTTCAGCGGTTTCCAGAACCATATTTGAATCTTGTTACTTGTGACTAGTTGTATTCATTACTGTGCTTTTCAATAACGAATCAATAGATCTAAATGACTTTTGGTTAAGTAATTGGTTTACAAGCTCGGTGTTTACGAGCTCGGTGGAGCAGTGCGGTGAATGACGCGACTTTGACACCAACGCTCGTGGGTTCGATTCCTACACAAGATAAACATTTGTGTGTATGAACATGTATGTTTGTCTTGGTCTGGATGTTTTAAGAGAGTTAAGGCGCATCAAAGCGGCCCTCTGGGGAAGTAGCTTCACCTCTACAGAAAACCGCGGCCAAATAACAGCTCCCAAGAGGGTTGTTGTGTTCCTGTGCGCTAGTGAGGTCACCAGTAAGTTCCTAAGGAGTTGCTGTGTTAGCAGCAGAGGAGGTATCGCGCGAGTGTTACTTAATGTATTACAAGTGTTCATAGGCTACGGTAACTGCTTTACATCAGGTGGGCCGTATGCATGTATGACTCCCGACGTTGTATATAAAAAAAAATGTTGAGTACTTACTGTTTTCCTTCAAAATAAATAACATTTCTTCTTTAATTTTATCAGCACCTTTCTTATATTCCGAATGATTTAACAAAAAAAAATCTTTCATAGTAAGATACCTAGAAACTTATTACAACTAACGTGAAAGATTGAAAATTTCGCGGTCTAGCCAAGAAAATAAAATAACATTTGTACAGAAATATTTTTATTTCTCGACATAATCTCCATCTAGGTATATGCACTTCTTCCACCTGCTTTCCAAAGCTTCAATGCCGGTTTTAAAAAAGATTCTTCGAGGTCTTCAAAATACTGGCTTACTGCGGCTTCGTCCTCTTCATTTGATGAAAATTTCTGTCCATCGAGGTGATTTTATTTAAGTTTGGAAACAGGTGGAAGTCCGAAGGCGCCAAATCGGGAGAATAAGTGAGGCAGTAATTCGAAACCATTATCGCGAATTTGAGCTATTGATTCAACAGATGCATGAACGCGCGCATTATCCTGACGAACAATACTTTCTTTTTGAGTAATCCTATTCGTTTCTCTTTAATTTCTTCACGTAATCGACGCTAAAGCGTACATTAGTATGTCGAGATTATTGTTTCACCTCTCGCAAGGTAGTCCACCGTGATGACACCCTTAAAATCCCAAAAAACTAATGCGATCACCTTCCCAGCCGACAAAATTGCCTTGGCTTTTTATGGGGTTGGTTTATTCAGATTCTTTTCATTGTTTGAATTGTTATTTCGACTTGGGAATATAATGATGAACCCAAGTTTCATTCATAGTTATGAATCTATCAAAAAAAGCTTGCAGGTCAGCCCCGAACATCTCCAAACAGTCGCGTGAAATTGTGAGGCGAATACGTTTTTGCCCAACTGAAAGGAATCTGGGGACCCACATAGCGGACACATTATAAATTCCAAGTTCATTGGCAATTATGTTTTGTGTCCATTTATATGAGATGTCCATAGTGTTTATGATCTCAAACTTTTCCGATATTTTCTTCAGTCGTAGATGTCGTGGACCGGCCAGAGCGAGGATCATTTACAATGCTCTCCAACAGTAGTATACGACGAAGCAGATTCCTCTAATGTTATCACCATATCTTCATAGATATCCTTCGCTCTTAACCTTTTTTTTAATATATGTCACTAGTGAAATGTACTCAATTATATTTACGAATGCTTACATAATGACTTAATATTTCTGAATGCGTTTCGCTTAAGTAATTGGTTTAATTTATGAAGTGCTTCTTGTTTGTCTTTTATATGACGTAAAATTCTAGAATTCTCTATCTTTTTTTATAAATAATAGGGGTGAAATATGAAATTGCCGTTTTATAGTAAAATATACTTTAAATTGACATTAAACCTTCATGGTGTGAGACTTTCGAGTAAACTTTTTTTCACACAATACCTATGAGGGGTTTCTTTTAAAAAATGTGCAACATTTGATTTTCGAATTTCTATTGTTTTTTTTTATTCAGCTTAGACGGGAAAGATGGATACTTCGAAAATCAGAGTAATTTTTGAATACGAGTCCCGACGCGGATCTAAAGCGGCAGAATCTGCTCGCAATATCAATGCTGCGTTTGGAGAGGAAACTGCTAATGAACGAACCGAGCGTTTTTGGTTTAAACGCTTTCGTAATGGAAATTTCGACTTGAAGAACGAACCATGTGGAAGACCGCCTACACAGGTCAATAACGCTGGATTGAAGGAGATGGTGGAAGCCAATCCTAGTCAAACTACGCAGGAATTAGTGGCATGGTTTAACGTTACCTTACCTACAATATTGACTCATTTGCATCAAATCAATAAAATAAACAATATATGGGTGCCTCATGATTTGACTGATCTGCAGAACGAAACGTGTGTTGAAATTTGTGTTGCCTTGATGAATCGGTACAGAAATGTAGGAATATTAGATCGAATTGTGACATGTGACGAAAACTGGATTCTTTACGAAAAATGCAATGGCAGACCCCAGTTCAAACGCTGCAACAGTGCCGTAAAGCAAAGCTTAAGAATAAAAAGGTAACTGTTTGGTGGTCTCTTCATGGCGTCACTATATCATTCTCAGGTCTGGTCAAGCAATAACAGCAGATATTTACAGTGCTGAACTTCGATCGAACAATGATGGCGAAACTGGCAGTGAAACAGCCCGGACGTGAATCGCTCTTCACCATTATTGCTCTATGATAACGCAAGACCTCACACTGTGCGAGAAATCGTTGTAAATCTACAGGAGCTGCAGTTGGAAATCACACGTCATCCTCCGTACTCGTCATACCTTGCTCCAAATTGACGACCATTTTTTTCGTGATTTGGACAATTTTCGTTAAACAATTTTTAACGGAAGTATAAGCGTGTTTTATTTATTTTGTTGAACCTGACGTTTCGAATGCTTTGCAGCATCCGTGGTCGCAGGAATACTAGTCTTTAGAAAAACACGAGTTTTAAATTTTTCAGTACAAATCAGCAATTTTGGAGTGGAGAATGGATGCTGACGACATCGTGTTGCTCTGTCCCTTCGTCAAAGGGACAACTTCTTTCTTTTTGCGAAACATTTGCAATGAAACATCAGCTGATATACTGTGTGTACCGACTTTTGACTTTTTGCAGGTGCATTATTTAGACCATTTCATCGACAGAAAACCTCCCAATAGTGGGTATCCCCTCGATTTGAAATAGCAGCCATTTGAAAAAAAAAAACGAAAATGGACTGAGTTATAAAAAAAATTACTATTTCCGATTGACTGATCCCATCATGACAAAAATGATATTTTTTCAAGCTCAATAGAATTCTACATCTTTGGGTATCGATATTAATAAAGGTTAATCAATATTAGTGTAATAAATTTTATCTTAATAGTGAAAAAACTAATTTTTTCCCTTTTTTTTTTGGTTTCTTTTGTAATTGTGAGCATATCAATAATTGGCGACTTGCCTTCAGATCATTATGGTCAATTGGTAGTACACCAATGTTCAAATAATGTAGATTTAAAAAGTGATCTGTTGTATAGACCACTGACCACTAATAAACTTATTAAATACAACAATGTACTGGGGGAAAGGTTGCCATTATTGGATTACTCTGTAGACAATCCTGATTTGCTCTATACCAATTTGTTTCATGTTATCTCCAGTGAGCACTAAAACATATTCAAATATAAAAAGATTAATACCACAAATAAATTTAAGTTTAATATTTGGGCAACTACAGGTATATTGATAAGTAGAAATAAAATGTTTGAATTATATGGAGAAAAGGCATATAGATTTGACACAGACTTTGTTAAATATGTTAAAAATTATTCCAAAATATTTAAAAATGTTTGTAAAGTTGCAAAATCAATGTATATTAAAAACAAAATTAAGCAGTCGTCAAATAAAATAAAGGCTGTATGGGATATTGTTAAAAAGGAAACAGGTAAAGATAAACCACGGGATAATGAGTATTCTATTAAACATAATAATCAAACTGTAACAGCTGCTAAACAAGTAGCAAATCTATTTGATGACTACTTCACTAATATCCCTTATATTACCACTGACTCCCTCAATTCATTTCCTCATGTTGCTGCGAAGTTATTAAAGGAAAATGATCAACCAACAGCGGAGCTTTTCCAATTTACACATATTCAATCAAGCGATATAACTAGAAACTTTAAACAACTAAACATTAAAAACTCAGAAGATAATTGGGGAATGACCATAAAAGTATTCTATTATATTATTGAGTCAATAGCTCCACACTTGGCATTTATTTTTAATCAATGTATAGATATGGGTGTGTTCCCAGACTTAATGAAATTTAGTAAAATAATTCCATTATTCAAGTCTGGTGAAAAAAGTGAACTGGGGAATTATAGACCCATATCTATTTTGCCAGTATTGAGTAAAATATTCGAAAAGATAATCCTTGGTCAATTACAACTCTCTTTTATGACCAATGAAATTTTTCATAGTGCACAATACGGATTTACAGCAGGTAAATACATACAGATGCGGGGGTGGCATTGGTCAAGCATGTTCTTAGCGCATGGGAGAGATCCCAGGATGCTATTGGGGTATTCTGTGATCTCTCCAAAGCTTTTGATTGTGTCGACCATCGGACATTATTGCTCAAGCTGTGCCATTATGGAGTTAGAGGTAAAACCCATGATTTGATCGCAACTTACTTAAACAATAGAATACAAACTGTTGACATAAATGGGGTCAAATCTAAAGGCAGTAATGTTAATATTGGGGTGCCCCAGGCCTCTATATTGGGACCCTTTTTATTTTTAGTATATATAAATGATCTGCCCTACATGGTGCAGAAAACGGTGGATATACTACTGTTTGCCGATGACACTTCTTTAATTTTTAATGTTGCTCGCCGGTCCGAAAATATTGACAAGGTAAATAGTGTTCTATCTGCTATTCTAAATTGGTTCACATGCAATAATCTTTTATTAAATTCAACTAAAACCAAATGTATAAAACTTAGTCTTCCAAATGTGGCGTCTTCCAATACACAAGTTTTCATTGACAATAATATACTAGAATTTATTAATGATTCTGTATTTCTTGGAATTACGATAGACTCAAAATTACAGTGGGGCCCCCACCTAAATAAACTGGCCAGTAAGCTCAGCTCTGCCGCATATGCCGGTAGGAGAATTAGACAATTGACGGATGTGGCTACCATCTTAGTCTATTTCAGCTACTTTCACAGCATTATGTCATATGGTATACTGTTGTGGGGAAGAGCGGCTGATATAGAAACTATTTTCATATTACAAAAGAGAGCCATCCGCTCTATTTATAACATGGGCTCCAGGGAATCACTTAGAGAACTATTTAAAGAAATAAATATCCTCACGGTTACCTCTCAATATGTTTATGAGAACATAATGTATGCTCGTGAAAATATAAATTCGTTTTCAAAATATACTGAAAATCTTAGGAGCAGGAATAGATTGCATATGCCAGTACATCGGCTTGCTAAGACTTTTGTGGTAAATTGTATTCGATTGTGTAATAAATTACCTGAAACAGTTCTGTCCTTGCCTGACAATATGTTCAAAAGACACATCAAAAATACTCTATGTAAGAAGGGTTATTATAGAATCGATGAATATCTAACTGACAGAGATGTATGGAAATGATTCAGCACATGAATTAATATTACTTTAATTGTACCACTTGATATTACTACTCTCATATCATTATATTTATTGTAATATGTATAAGATGATTTGGAAAAAAAAGACCTATATTGGCAAGTTTCTTTTGGCATTTCTTCTTCGCCAATGGTCATTTGAAATGCTGGTAGATTAAAAAAGAGAAAAACTTAAAAAAAAATTAAAAAAAATGATAAGATATAATATTGAAAATGTAAGACGTGTCTAAGTGCCCGTCAGGGTCTAAATGCAAATAAAGAATTTTTATCTTTATCTTTACAGCACCTGATTATGCAGCGCGGTCTGTTTTCTGCGCATGGCTCTTACGTGAAAATCGAAGAAACCAAGGTTTTTGACTACAGTGCTTTCGACAGATGAGGCAAAATTCACGCGAGTTGGTATCACGAATCATAGGAACAATCATTTATGGCTCGACGAGAAGCCGCATGCGCCGTCCGGCCCAGTTCGTTCCAACATGAATTTTCCATAAATATGTGGTATGGTGTGGCTGGTATGATTGATGACACGATCATAGGCCCCATTGTGCTGCCTGATGCTATGAACGGCCAAAGGTTCTTGGAATTTCTACGCGGTGACTTCCAAGAAAAAAATGATGAATTACCATTGGCAATGACGCTACAATTAGATGGCGCTCCGATTCACTTTGCTCGCACAGTCCGGGATTATGTAGATGAAAATTATTCTCCTTGGATTGGACGTGGCGGGACGGTCGCATGGCCTGCGCGTTCGCCAGACTTAACACCCCGGGACTATTTTTATTGGGGCACTTTGAAACAAAAAGTTTATGCTGAAGTACCAAATACGCGAGAAGAATTACTACAAAAAATAATAGAAGCTGCTGAAGAAATAAAAAACGACCGGACCAAGGTCAAACGCGCTACCCAGCAATTGTCAGCTAGAGCTACTCTTTGTCTGCAAAATCCCGGAAACCATTTCGAACAGTTACTGTAGTGTTTAAGTTATAGTTACACCAAAACCAAAATACATAATGTAAAAAAAAAGTTGTTTCATTTTATTAATACTCTGCTATATCCCAAAATTTGGCAGCTAAATCTAAAGTGTTACTAGGAGATCATAGTATCATTTTGTAGCTTAGGCCATGATCTAATAATTAAATTCATAAAAAAGCAAGTTAAGAGGCTTGTTTCAGAAAAAAAATCAATTGACATAAAAAAAAAAATTTTTTTACTATTAAGATAAAATTTATTACACTAATATTGATTAACCTTTATCAATATCGATACCGAAAGATGTAGATTTTATTAAGTTTGAAAAAATATTATATTTGTCATGATGGGATCAGTCAATCAGAAATGGTATTTTTTTTTATAACTCAGGATATAGACCCACTATTGGGGGGTTTTTTGTCGTTGAAATGGTCTAAATAATGCACCTGTAAAATATCAAATGTCGGTAAATTAACACATGTATAATGCAATGAAAATGGAACTGATGGTATTTTGGTCGAGACAGGGACTTGAAAATATTTATTATAGTATAAAACAAGCATAATATTATCTCCTTCCCATTCCCCCTCCTCCCTTTCCTTCTTGTCCTTCCCAATGTTAAGAACTAGCAGTGCTCTGCGGGCGGGTGACCTGGAGGCCTGAAATACAGGTCTAACCTAGCTTAGGCTCCAGTCCACTTCATTAACCCTGTAAATTGTACCTACTTTAATTGTAGTGTGGAAAATAAAATATTTTTCTTTCAAAAAAAAAATCATTTATTTATTTATGGACAACCAACAGCGGAAATAGGCAAATTTGGTGCCAATTAGAGAATATTGAGCTTACCTAACCTTGTCAGCAGAAGATAATACCTTCGCAAGTATGACGATTGATAAATTAAGTAATGATTTTCAAGTAGCAAATAACGAAATTGACAATTAAGTATTGGAAAATAGGACTTTAAAATTGGAACTAGAACAATGAATAAAATTTTAGAATCATACAAAAAGTTAGGAGCTACTGATTTCTATCACACCCCGCCCTCAAAACGAAACAAAATAGTAAATGTAGGTAACCCAAATACGCCTATCTTCAAGAAAAGTGATAAATACGCACATTTACGAAAACTTAACAAGGATCATTAGATGCAAGCTACTATAACTTCACGCTAAATTCGTTGGGGGGTACGCAAACTAGCCCGGAAAAATAAACAAAGCTATGGAAAACGTATTGTAAAAACAAAACTTTAACTAGAATTGAATACAATAGACGCAAACAGAATGAAATACAATCAATAAGTACTAGGAAACATAAAATTACCATATTAAATTGCAGCAACGACAAGAAAATTAACACCTTTAAGTCAGCGAAAAGCTATTTGGCAATGAAAACCAAATTTGCCATTATTGAACATTGAAAATAAGATACGTGATCATACTGATCATACAGTAAATGACTACTGCATCATAATAACTTGGTGATATACATAAGAAATCCGCTGCAAAACATATTGTACATAAATATTATATTATGCCTACCCAATACAACTGCAATGTTTACTCAACACATTGCGTATTAAACATTTAAATAATCTACTTAATTGCTTGAAAGTGCGCAATACTTTTGAAACAAGGTGTAAAATGGCATAAGTCTATTTAAATTAAATAACACTGTAAAAATGAATAAATTTCGAGGTGTCAATTACTATAACTTAACATTTATTTTTATATCTCCCAAAATAAACGACGTGAAATCGGATTTGCTATTACACTTCCTTCTAACAGTCATTGTCTATGAATTTTAACAATCAAAACTCGTTGAACTGTCGTGCAACAAATGTACCGGATTTTCGAAACTCTAAACTTTTTCGATTTAAGATTTTTTCTAAACTATGACTTTTAAGATGTATCACTTTTCACCGAATATACAGAATTATATATATACAAAAAATTATGTATTCACGTTTGTTCATCAATTGTCAAGTACCCACAACGCAAGCTTCGCTTACTTTAGGGCTACTTGGCGCTGTGTAATTAGACCGACAATATTTATTATTATTTATTATATTTATAACGTTCTTAAATATTATAAAATTATTAAGTCAGGGTATTTAAAATATTTGTCACGTATCCGCGAAAAACTATTTTATTTATTTACCTGCTCCAACTTGCAGCTTTGCGCCGTGGTTCCCGTTATCTTGATTGTAAGTATTATGTTCTTTTCCAGTCAAAAAGCAAAATATAAGGCAGAAATAGACAAATTGTAAAAATAGGTAAAGTGAATTGTATTGTATCGTATCGTATTATTTTGTATTGTATTGAAGTGTAGTGTATTGTATTATAAAATCATTGTGCTAATGAAAATTGCAGAATGACTAAGATATAAGTAGCAAGGACTTCGACCAATCGTAATGGTAATGTCGCGTCCACAATGAACAAGCCACAGACGCTCAGTTTAGTTAATACTTGTTTGTTTAATCGCTCTATGTTCTTGTACATTCTTCTTTCTCCTTCTGAAAAATACAATAATTGATAATCATTTTGAACATCACACTATTTTATGCTTTCTTATATTTTTTGTTATACAACGTCGGAAGGCATACAAGCATATGGCCCACCTCACCGTAGCCTATACGCTTGTAATATATTAAGTATCACTCGCGCGATGCCACCTATGCTGTTAACACAGCAACTTATTAAGAGCTTACTGGTGACCTCACTGACACCTTGGAACATAACAACCCTCTAGTCTAGAGAGTTGTTATTTAAAGATAAGATAAAGATAAAAATCATTTATTTGCCATTAGGCCCTTACAGGTGTAGCGGTGTATATTCAGCGTGAATGGATAGCAAAGCAGAAATAATAATATCAAATAGGACATGCGTTTATTGTATGTGCTTGACATTTACTTCTTATGGATCGAGACACCAAAACTAGACCACTCAAGAAAATAAGCAACCCTCACAATTTCAAATATATTATTACTTTCTTTTTAACGTCACATTAAGAGCCAGATATCACTATTACATAGATATAAATTATATCAAAAAGTTTTAATATCTCACAACGGGCACTTAGACACGTCTTACATTATTTACATTAGATCATATTGTATCTTAATAAGTTTTCCATAGTTTTTTATATCTCTTTTTTAATCTAGTAGCATTTCGAAAATGACCATTGGCGAAGAAGAAATGCCAAAAGAAACTTGCCAATATGGGTGTTCTTTTCATCGTTAATATATCTATATTACAATAAATATATGTGAGCGTAGGTACATATAGTGAAATCATTTTTTTTAATGTGGCCAGCCAAAATGTCTTCAGTGCGCCTGATAGAAAGCGTCAATAAAAACCAATATCCCTACGCAGCTGAAGAGGTTCAAGGGAGTTAGTGACCTCAGCGTTATCTATGATGCGTATAGCGCGCCGCTGCATTCTATCGAGAGCGTCAAGTAGATATTTGGCGGACCCGTCCCAAACGTGAGAACAGTACCCCACGCATGGGCGAACTTGTGCCTTGTATAGAAGGCAGCGCTGCCCTGGCGTGAAGACCCTATTCAGGATTCCGAGTTTTTTAGAGGCCACGGAAATAACGCTCTCGATATAGTCTTTGGGATTGAGATCGTCCCTGATGTTGATGCCGAGAATGGTAAAGCTATCGTGTATCTGCAAAGGGGTACTCTGAAGAGTGGGAAAAGGAAAGAATGGAGTGACCTTGGCACTAATTGCGCAAGCCTCGGTTTTCTTGCCATTGAACTCAACCAACTTGTCAGAACTCCATCGTGAAATGCGATCCAACACCTGGTCGAGCTCAACGACAAGTTCACGTCTTTTATCCTCTACTTCGGCCTGTCTTACCGCGGGTCCTCCAACATATCGCGTATGAACCGTACTATCATCTGCATAGCAACGAATGTTACCAAGTGATAACATGTCATTGATATGCAGTAAAAACATAGTGGGCGACATGACTGATCCTTGCGGGACTCCGCCGTTCACACGTAGAAACTATGATGACTGACTGTCGCAAAGAACCCGTATGCTGCGTTCATGGAGAAAAGCAGCGATCCAAGCGCATAAACGAGGTGGTAGACCATATGCTGGAAGCTTGGAGAGAAGCGCGCGATGACAAACCCGATCAAATGCTTTGGCAATATCTAGGCTAATTACTAAAGATTCGCCGTGCTTGTCCATAGCTTCACCCCATACAGGTGAGTTACGTAAGCTAGAAGCTCACCCGTAGATCGATTTGGTCTGAACCCGTATTGACGGTCATTAATTAGCGAGTGATTCTCCAGGTAGCGCATGTGTTGCGTATTTATTATCCGCTCAAATACCTTACAGAGAATGGAGGTGACTGCTATGGGTCGGTAGTTGGCAGGGTCAGACCGATAACCTTTTTTGGGGACCGATTGAATGTTCGCCTCTCTCCAGGTCTCCGGCACGATTCCCGAGGCGTACGACATGACATTTTGTATTAGCGAGTTAGCACAGGAGCAAGTTCAACAATACAAGATATATATCCATGTACTGAATCATTTCCAAACATCTCTGTCAGTTAGATATTCATCGATTCTGTAATAACCCTTCTTGCACAGAGTATTTTTGATGTACCTTTTGAACATGTTATCGGCAAGGACAGAACTGTTTCAGGTAATTTATTATAGAATCGAATACAATTTACAATAAAATATCTATTAGTCTAAGCAAGCCGATGTACCGGCATACACAATCTATTCCTGCTTCTAAGATTATCACTAAATTTTGATAATGACTCTCATCTCATATATACTGAGAGGTAACCGGGCGAATATTTATTTCTTTGAATAGTTCTCTAAATTCCCTAGCGCCCATGTTATAAATAGAGCGGATGGCTTTCTTTTGTAATATAAAAATAGTTTCAATGTCAGTCGCCTTCCCCCACATTAGTATAAAAGATTACATATGATATTGTCTTAGGTTTTCGCGATTGTTACACATTGAAATTAAACTATTTTTAACGGAAGTATCGCGTGTTTTATTTATTTTGTTGAAACCTGACGTTTCGAACGCTTTGCAGCGTCCGTGGTCGCAGGAAAGACTGTCTGGTCGCAGGAAAGAATTACATATGAACCAATTTAGAATGGCAGATAGAACACTATTTACATTGTTAATATTTTCGCATCATCGAGTAACATTAAAAATTAAAGAAGTATCATCAGCAAACAGTAGTATATCCGCCATTTTCTGTACCATGCAGGACAGTTCATTCACATGTACTAAAAATAAAAAGGGGCCCAATATAGAGCCCTGGGGCACCTCAACATTAATTTTGCAACTTTGCAAACATTTTTGAATGTTTTGAAATAATTTTTAACATATTTAACATAGTCTGGGTCAAAGCTATACGGCTTTTCTCCATATAATTCAAACATTTTGTTTCTACTTATTAATATACCTGTAGTTGCCCAGTCACTAAACTTAAATTTATTTGTCGTATTAATCTGTTTACTTTTGAATATTTTTTGGTATTCACTGGATATAATATGAAACAATGTTGTGTATTGTTATACACAAGTCAGGATTGTCTAATGAAGGCAATTTATCCCCCAATACATTGTTGTACTTAATAAGCTTGTTGGTGTTCAGTAGTTTATACAATACATGACTTTTTAAATATGTGTTCTTCGAACATTGATATACTACCAACTGCCCGCAATGATCTGAAGGCAAGTCGCCAATTATTGCTTTATTGATATGCTCACAGTTACAAAAGATATTATCTAGACAAGTTGCAGATGTGGCTGTTATACGTGTAGGCTCCAGGAAGACATTTTGTAAATTAAATGATTTAAATAGAATCTAAGGCTTATCTGTGTATTTACTAGAGTGACTACATTAAAAACACCACAGACTACAATGCCTTTTTTACCTATGAAAACTTTTCTCAAAGTATTCTCCATTACCTGTTCAAATTGTGTAAAGTCACCGCTAGGAGGTCTGTATACACAAGTAATTATGTAATTATCTAATTCAGCACATGACATCTCATTTGGCTGCAGTATTCTGTGAGATGGGGGTACTTCCTCGGGCAATCGCGTCGACAGCCGCAGCAGCTGAGGTAGATACTACCGGAGCAGCAATGACAGCGACAGTATGTTGCATCTACTAATGGTAGTGGGTGGGTGTCGGCCGGCGCAATTTCGCATTATGATATTGCATTATGTTATCCGACATACTTTCTATATGTCCAAACCAACGGATGACTTGTCTTATCTTAACAATGACACTCTCATTCTGACCAACTCTTTTCTGTTCTTATAGCTTGAGAGCAAGCGATTGGCAGATTTACCTACGATAATTTAGCAAGCTGCATATTGATGCTAATTATACTATTAGATCTACCGTAGGTAAAATGGGGATTCACTAACTGTCTTTATAAAACACACTTGAAATCGCAATAAGTGTCTACCATAGATTTTTTTAATAACAAAAATATATACTTTAAGATTACGTTTGATAGTCAATTTTGACGTTCTTGGAATTCTGGACACGCCCAAAGTAACCATCACCGGGTATAGTGAATCCCCATTCTACCTACGTCAGGTCTAATAGTATAACTGGCATCAATATGCAGTTTGCTAAAATACCATAAGTCTGCCGATCGCTGGCTCTTAGACTATTACATCAATATTGCGAACGCAATTAGCAAGCATTAGACATCTATATTCTGTACTATATTTATTCCCGGATATCAAAGTATAAGTGGGATATAAAAGAAAACATTTTATATTATTTCTAGAATATAATAAAACATTATTCTTACCTGAATTGTTGTCTCCTTTTGATATTAAGCAGACAAGTTGTACATTTTCAAAAGCCAAACTGATTTTTTCAATTTCATAGCATAGTTTAGATAGGCATATGATGCTCTTAATTACAAAAATGAACACGCCGAAATATGGAACTATAAGTTCAAACTGTAAGTTGATAGAAAATTTAATTAAAAAGTTATTTTACAAATAAAAAATGTAAAAGACTTATTTAATATTGGCAACGCTGTATTTATTGTTAGATATCTTATGCTTATTGATCGTGTTCTATCAGAAGGTGATGTCAGGAGCCCTAGAAACCGGCGAGCGTGCATGAAAAGAGCAATGAATGTTAAAGAAGCGAGTGAGGTATGCAAGGATCGAGTCACGTGGCGCTCGGTGCTCTTTGCCTACCCAGCAAGGGATTTGGCGTAAAGTTATAGATAAATAAATGTCTAATAATTAATACAGCTATGTCAATAATGTCCAGATATCTTATAGCAAAATAATGTTACATATATAATATTATTGTATTACTATAAGATATCTGGATTAAAAGAAATTATTGTAAATGTAAAATCAACTACATGAAAGGAGAATGAAGATGAAATCCAAGGCACAGGGAGGATTTCGAAATGGAAGAGGATATACGGATCAAGTTTCCTCGATCTGCAATGTCGTGGAGAAACATCTGACCATAGACCGGAAGGTTTTCTGCGGTTTTGTGGATTTTGAGAAAGCATTTAATAGGGGTGTGCGAAAGGAACTCTGGGGCATATTGCTGAGATATGGGATTGACAGTTCACTGCTCCGTGCTGTGCAGTCCACTTACAAGGATTGCTCAGCATGGGTGCGGATAGATGCTGGCATGTCACCCTGGTTTGATGGCAAAATTGGTGTCAAACAGGGTTGCATGCTATCTGCTAGACTGTTTATCCTGTGTCTCGACAGTTGTCTGCAGAGAATAAGGTCAATGAATGTAGGGTTGCGCATGGGTTACCTATTGGTGAACTGTCTGTTGTATTCAGACGATGCCGTGTTATTAGCAGAAACATCATCTGAACTTCTAGCACTGGTCACAATGATGAAAGACGAATGTATGTAGAAAGGCTTACTACTGGATGCGAAGAAAACAAATATAACGGTATTTGAAAGAGAAGAAACCAGAACCAATGTAAAAATTACGGTTGATGATGAAGTGTTAGAACAAGTGGATGAGGTTGTATATCTTGGATGCGCTTTTAGCAGGGATGGAAGATGTGGAAAGACGAGTGAGTGCTGGGAATAGTGTAAATGGAGCGTTGGGAAAACTTCTTGGCAGTAAAATCCTGAGCCAGAAGGCACAACTCGCTATACACAATGCAGTGTTGGTCCCAACGCTAACTTATAGAAGCGAGAGCTGGGTATGGCAGAAAAAGCATGAAAGTAGAATAAACGCGGTCGAAATGCGAGCCTGCGCAAAATTTGTGGCGTAAGGCTTGTAGACCGTATTCGCAATGATGATGTTAGAAACAGAGCTGGTCTGAAAGAGAGCATCGGTGTTAAAATAAAAAGAGGTATGCTCCATTGGTTTGGTCATGTAGAAAGAATGCAGGATTAAAGAATGACGAAGTAGATATACAATGCAATAGTGGTAAGATGTAGGAGCCGAGGAAGGCCAAGACTTACCTACCATGACCAAATTGGTCGTGCTCTATCAGAATGTGATATCAGGAGCCCTAGAAACTGATGAGCGTGCATGAGAAGAGCAATGAATGTTAAAGACGCGATTGAGGTATGTAAGGATCGAGTCTCGTGGCGCTCAGTTCGATCTCTATGTTTGTGTATTTATTTATGCCTATTTATATAATATTTTATTTCCTAGTTATGCTCTGCACCACCCTTCCTTGTTTCTTCACTAACTTCTCTTCTACTCTAAGGTTGTCTGGAAGAGATCGCATCGCGATAAAACCGCCATTGTATTGATACTTTTTTATTGTTCATTTTTATCTATTTTTCTTTTGGTGTAAAAAGTATATTGTATTGTATTGTTTTCGGGTCATAGAATTACGGCAGCGTGGTTTAATCAAGAACGACTGGATTGAGTGACTATCTTGCAGAAGACCATAATGAAATAACAATTTCGAAATTCGCCAATCGCTAGTTGGAGTCTTAAAAAATTACTGATAAAGCAGCAAGCCTTTGTAATTTATTTGTAATACAAGCGTACGGAGTGCATATGAAGTTAGTCTGATACTTGTTTGGCACTGTATGTAGTCTAAAAGATAGCAATACTTACAAATTGATCACTGGGTACTATTTTGAATACATGTATTGATAACTGAACTTGCATAAGAGTACGCAAAAATGTATCGACAGCATAACATAGAATCTAAAAGAAATAAAAAATAATTTGTCATTTAGGCCACATGTGTGTTTATTGTGATTGAAACTATATTAAGCAAAAGTAACTTGCTTTAATCCAGCTATTTAAAAATCCCACCGAAACTCTCCACAGGGGATACAGAGCAGGGGTGCATGGCGGAGGAACTAGAGATGACTAAACACATCTACAGACAGACTGCGATCGTGCGTTTCTATCAAGTTCAGTTAGAATGACATGCTCGACGAAACCATCGAGCTTCTCATCCATTAGTTACCTATAATATTCTTAATCTCCCTAATTTGCCTATATACATTCAAGAGTATAGGTGAGTCAGAAGGGATTAGCTGGGCTTAGAAATATCACGCGTTTAATTGCAATCGTTTTTAGGGTTCCGTACCCAAAGGGTAAAACGGAACCCTATTACTGAGACTTCGCTGTCCGTCCGTCCGTCCGTCCGTCCGTCCGTCCGTCCGTCCGTCCGTCTGTCACCAGGCTGTATCTCACGAACCGTGATAGTTAGACAGTTGAAATTTTCACAGATGATGTATTTCTATTGCCGCTATAACAACAAATACTAAAAAATAGAATAACATAAATATTTAAGGGGGCTCCCATACAACAAACGTGATTTTTTTTGCTCGTTTTTGCTCGATATTGATAACGGCAACAGGTAGATGCTTGAAATATTCACAGAATATTTAGTTATATATTCACTTTAAGAATAAATAATTAAATTAAAATAAAACAAATATTTAAAGGGGGCTCCCATACAACAAACGTGATTTTTTTGCCGTTTTTATAGATAGTGGTACGGAACCCTTCGTGCGCGAGTCCGACTCGCACTTGACCGATTTTTTTTTGTCAGGTATATACTGAAATAGAATATATAAATACATAGACTCTTATTACAAATGAAATTGATGAGTATCACATTTGAAAGGATAAAAGCATACAACAGTACCTACTTCCGATAATGATAACAAATTGAAGAAAAAATAAGTGGCATGGCATTCATGAGTTACATAGCACGTAACGAGCCCGCAGCCGAGAATGGCTTGTAGCATTATAGGAAAGAATTAGAATGCGTTATCAGATGAAAGAAAACAATACAGTGCTGATCATTACATTACATTACTCGTACCTCACCGAATATTTAAAATGTTCCTTCATGTACAGAAATAATATGCCAGTTACGACATTAATCTAATGGGATCACTTGAGCTGAGAGCGAAGTTCGAAATGTTTATATTTACGAAGCCCAAATATGAACTGAATTCAGAGATTTTGAATATTTTCAGAAAGAGGTGATACATGTGGTAGTGATGACCGGAGTAGCAGATGTGGCATAGTCTGTTTCATGAGATGAAAATGCGCGGAGGTGAGAACGCAGAGATGATCACAACAACTTTGTCTGTTACTGATGTCGGGTAATCGCAGAGAATACTGCAGTAATCTGATTAGATGATTACAACAGCAAGGATAACGAAGGCATGCATCTACTAAAGGTGCTGGATGGAGGCCTGCCGGGTCTAATTCACAAGAACACCGACTGCTGAAGGCTGCACATTGTAGTTTAAACCTGTAATTAATATTCTTTCTGCAAAATCATTAACAAGTATTTAAGGAAATGTTTCATTATCTTTTATATGTAAACATTCTCATGTTTTTTTATACAACGTCGGAAGGTGTACTTGAAAACGGCCCATCTGATCTAAAGCGTATACCGTAGCCTATCAACGCTTGTAATACATTAAATATCACTCGCGCTGTTATATCCTAAACTATAAGGCAATAATGCCACGCTCTACATCTCCATGCATAGTCAGCACAATCAGGATAGGTCTCGGTACTCGGAGGAGCGGGACGCTAGTCGTCCGGTAACCATCATATAGAGCACTCGCCTTCTTTACAAAATCTCTGTATTCATTGTTCTAAGCCTAATAAAATAAGTTTAAATCCAGTTTTGTTTTTTAAAAAGGCTTCCAACAGAACCCGTATAACATTGGTGGCAGCGATAAGGGATCACTTAAAAGATCCCCGGTACGTCTCAGTTCCGCGAGTGTGAACCAGTTCCAGTTCTAAAAGTACATAATTACTCTGTGTCGTCTGAAAATCTTCTGTGTTCCTGTGAATTGAAAGTCAGTACAATCAGTATACAACTAGTGAAGTGAAGTGCTATCTCCATATATCCTGAAGCAGCATGTTGTGTGTCCTATAGTTCTTATCCAGAACGTCACTAACACACAAATATGACGATCTACACTACAATCATCATGTTCCTGTAAGTCCTCAGATATTTCATCGCTTAAAATCAAAAAGTGTTCAGTGAATATAAAAAGCAAATAAATAAAAACATAATATAAAAGTGAATTTCAAAGTGTTAAATAGAAACAAGTTTCTAAATAATTTAATTCTTTGTTTCGTTCAGTGCAGCATTTTATCGCTCCGTATTCATACCGAGCGCCTTATCTTTGTTTAGACTAACTCGCGTCCTACACAATGCCTAAAGACCTCACACCTAAGGACGAGGTTGTTATTACAATGTCCGAAATTGATTTGAACATTTTAATTAAGTTTATTAATAAATTCGATGGCAATCGTGAAAAATTAAATGCATTCCTAAATAATTGCAGAAATGCTATCAAATTGTCTTCTCAAACTCAGCAGGACATACTGTTAAAGTATATTTTAAGCCAATTAGAAGGACGGGCCGAAAGTGCATGCTCAATAAAAGAATTCGAGAATTGGCAACAAGTCGAGGACTTCTTAAAAGCTCAATTCGGCGATAGAAAACACTACGCCGCACTGCTTTCTGATTTGCAAGGATGTCGTCAGTCAAACAACGAAACGGTTAACCAATTTGCACTTCGTGTCGAATCTTGCCTTTCTAAACTATTAACTGAAATAAATATATCTATTCCCACTAAAAAGAAAGGTGAATTGGCTGGCCGTGTCGCTGCAATGCAAGACTTAGCATTACATACTTTTATAATGGGTTTAGACCCTCAATTATCGACAGTGGTTAGGTGTCGTGATCCAGAAAGCTTAAATGATGCCATTAACTTTGCAGTCTCGGAAGAGAAAATATACCAAGGTGCTTTCCGTAGAGATCCGCCGTTCAACTCGAGCCAAGGACGATTCGCTAATCGCCAATCGTCATATAACCAAACCCGGTCGTTTCCGCAGCAGGGCATGAATGAACCAAAGTCAACTTCCAAAAATACTGTACAGCCCACATACCGGTCCAACCCATTAGTGTGCCGCTACTGTAAAATACCGGGACATACTATAGATGTATGCCGCAAACGGCAATACAACAATGCTCGGTTTAATACTCAAAATCGCTTTAACAATAACCACTCTTCACGAAACCCTAACGACCAAGGGCGACATCAGCCTATTCACAATGTCAACCCTCTCGAGGAATTCAACGTCGACGAAACGGATAATTTAAACGAGTAGACTCTCCCGTATGGTATCGCACGGGAAGAACGATAAAAAACGAAGCCGATACCCTATATCAAAAAAGAAAACATACTAAATCCTATACCACTTCTACCATTTCTCCTCTCACTAACAAACAGGGTAACCAGCCCCAAATTCATAGTGATGATAACAAATCCTTTTCTCCTCTCACTAACAAACAGGGTAACCAGCCCCAAACTCATAGTGATGATAACAAATCCTTTTCTCCTCTCACTAACAAACAGGGTAACCAGCCCCAAACTCATAGTGATGATAACAAATCCTTTTCTCCTCTCACTAACAAACAGGGTAACCAGCCCCAAACTCATAGTGATGATAACTATTCTCAATCAAGGGGTACAAAATGTGACCCTCGAACTAACAAGGTTCTGCCCAAACCTACCTCTTCTATATCCATACCTGACAAAACAGAACAACGTCAAAACTCAATATATAATATAACGACAAACCCCAAGAGAAAACATTTACCTTTTGTTGTAGTCAAGACCTCAATTTCTTCCAAACCACTATCACTACTAGTGGATAGTGGAGCATCTATTAGTATTATACAACAAAACACCATTGACAATATGCCTGATATAAAAGGAGACTTCGTGACTTTTACAGGATTAGGAGACAACGCCAACCCTATGAAATCGCTAGGTACTATACCCATTAACTTCGACTGTCTGCATCATAGGTTTCACATTGTAGCCGACTTAGACTTTCCATATGACGGAATAATCGGCAATGACTTTTTATCCAACTCTCACAGCAAAATCGATTTTAACGAAGATCTATTAATTGTCAATGAAACAAAACTCCCGCTCCAATTTACTGAACCGATTTATATAATTGCACCTCGAACAGAAACTATAATAGAATGTTCCGTAGCAAATCCAGAAATAAAAGAAGGACTCATACTTGATCAAAACCCAATTAACTCCTTGCTTATCGCTAATTGTATCGTCAAAGTAAAACCCAACTTAAGAATTAACATTACCGTAGTAAACACTTGTGAAACTTCACTAACTATCAATTCCAATCTTAAACTAAAAATCACTCCCTTAGGAGAAACAAATCATTGCCAGATACTCTACTCATCCCATTCAAACAATTACCAAACAGACAACACTCTAGACCGGACTAGGGAAGTCATCGATCTGCTAAGAGTATCACATTTAAACTGTGAGGAAACGGTTGCCTTACAGGAACTTTGTTCAACTTTCTCCGACATATTTCACCTCCCTAACGACAAGCTTACAAGTACTAATGTTCTTCACCATGACATACCTACTACTTCATCTATTCCCATTAATACGAAATCCTATCGATTCCCTGAAGTACACAAACGAGAAGTTCAATCGCAAATAAATAAGATGCTCGATGAAGGAATTATCAAACCCTCAACATCTCCATGGTCGTCACCGACCTGGATCGTCCCGAAGAAAATGGACGCCTCAGGTCAGCGTAAATGGCGAATAGTTATCGACTACCGCCGATTAAACGATATCACCATTGGTGACTCGTACCCAATACCAAACATAACCGAAATTTTAGATCAATTAGGAAAGAGCAAATACTTTACCACTCTCGATCTTGCTTCTGGCTTTCATCAGATCGAATTGTCTGAACAAGACGCACCTAAAACAGCCTTTTCTGTCCCAAAAGGACACTTCGAGTTCACGCGAATGCCATTCGGGCTCAAAAATGCACCTTCTACTTTTCAGAGACTAATGAATACCGCGCTTTCAGGTCTCCAGGGTATTCAGTGTTTTGTCTATCTTGACGATATAGTTACATACTCATTCGACCTAGAATCACATATGAGAAATCTCTCTAATATTTTCGATAAGCTCAGACACTTTAACTTAAAATTACAACCGGACAAATGTGAATTCCTTCGTAAGGAAGTATCTTATCTTGGGCATATTATCACTGACGAAGGAGTAAAACCAAATCCAGAGAAGATCAAAGCTGTGCAAGAATTCCCACAACCTAAATGTCCAAAGGATGTAAAGTCCTTTCTTGGCCTAGTATCGTACTACCGTCGGTTTATACAAAACATATCAAAAATTGCCAAACCTCTCACGAATCTCTTAAAGAAAGACATCCAATTTAAATAGCAAAACGAACAACAATTAGCTTTTGAACAATTAAAATCGTGTCTAACTTCAGCCCCTTTACTGGTATACCCGGACTTCACAAGACCATTTATATTAACTTGCGACGCATCTAACTATGCGATCTCGGCTATCCTATCACAAGGTCCAATAGGAAGCGACAAACCCATCGCTTACGCCTCTAGGACATTAAACAAAGCCGAATGCCATTACAGTACCACAGAAAAAGAATGTTTAGCAATCCTTTTTGGTACTAAAACATTCCGACCCTACCTTTATGGCCGTCGATTTAAAATTGTAACCGATCATCGGCCTCTAAAATGGTTGTTCAACCACAAAGATCCTGGATCTAAACTAGTCAGGTGGAGATTAAAACTCGAAGAATTTGATTACGAGGTAGAATACAAAAAGGGTAAAATTAATAGCAATGCCGACGCATTATCTCGATTCCCCGTAAATCCTGTTATCCCTACAGAAGGCTCATCGAGTGATAATCGACCTTCAGAACTTATATCGCCTTCTCAAGATGCCATTCCTGAAATTAACCACGATTTGGAAGATTTAAATCGACACTTAACAGTTTCCGAAGACTCAGTACCTTTCAGTCCATTGACTCTAGAAGACCTTGACATCCGTCTCCCTTCTAGTCCATTAAATATTGACAGTAATGATCTACCTTCTATTGATCTTCTAGATAACGACGATATTTTGACCGATAATTATAGCCCTGAAAATTCTAACCCCGAAATCTCTAAATTACCTGAAGAGATTCCACACTTACCGACCCTCACAGGTCCGACTGTAGCATCCAAAGAAATTCCTACCAGTTCCCACGACGAGTACAACGATTTCCATAAATCATTCGCAAACAAAAATAAAACATACAATACGCAGATTACAGAATATAGCGAAAACCTTCTCAAAAGTAAATCGAATACTATACTGATTCCTGTATCGATAGACTTAGATGACTCGATTCCCTATCTTGCCGACGTCCTTACAGCATTGGATGATAGCTGTAACATGTTGGATGGCGAACGAGAACTTCATTCTTTCAAAAAGGTACAAGCAAATAACAAAACCTACTACTTCCTGTTCACAAAAGTTTATCATTTTGACAATTGTACTTACCCGGAAATATTTAAAACTCTTAAAGCCGTACGCGATGACGTAATACTCACTGGCGATATAAACGAAATAGCAATTCCTGACTTTAAAAACCCTTTCCAACAACACTCTTTTGTAAAGATTTATGGTATGCTCTTATACCTATTCGATAATACAAATATTCATGTTAATATCTACCACAATACTAATCATCTACCCAGTCTTAACTGAAATTTCAAAAATCCTTAAAGAAAATCATGACATTCCTATAGCGGGTCATTTGGGCTCCAACCGTATGTACAATAGAATCAAAGAACGATATTATTGGAAAAATATGCGAAGCGATATCGAGAATTATGTGAAAAACTGCGACTCCTGTCAGAGAAATAAAGCTCTACGAAAAACAAACAGAGCACCGATGCAAATTACAAGCACCTCTACGTCCCCATTCGAAAGGGTAGCCCTTGACGTAGTTGGTCCCCTTCCTGAATCCGGTCCTGCACAATTGAAGTATGTTCTTACCCTCCAAGACGATTTAACGAAATACTCAATAGCCTATCCTATTAGAAACATAACCGCTGAAGAGACCAGTGAATGCCTTCTACACTTTATATCACTTTTTGGTATACCGAAAACAATACTTACAGATCAGGGTACAAATTTCACAGCAGAGCTGTTTAAGAGAACCTGTACCTTTCTAAAAATTAAACAACTGTGGTCATCCCCGTATCACCCTCAAACCCAAGGCGCCTTAGAGAGAAGCCACTCCACTTTGAAGGAGTACTTGAAATCGTATATCTGCGCAAATCAAAATAACTGGCCCAGATATATATATACAGCCATGCTGGCTTATAATACGGCTATACACAGCACTACTAATTATTCACCGTATGAATTGGTTTACGGTCATAAAGCCTATATCCCTAATTCTTTATATGAAACGGCCCTTGATGTCACTTACCCAGATTATGTAAAGATGCTACAACATCGCCTTAAATACTCCAGAGATAAGGCTCTGGAAAATATTTTAAAATCAAAAACCTCTTCTAAAACATACTATGATTCGCGTACTCGCCCTGTAGAATACAAAGTAGGCGACCTTGTATATCTTAAAAATCACGTAAGACTGCGCAAAGCCCTCTCTCCGCTCTGGAAGGGTCCTTATAAAGTTATCAAAATAAACGGTAGGAACACCCTTACCTTACTGATAGATAGACGCCAGGTGACTCATCACTACGACGAAGTCAAACTTGCACATCGATTTGGGGAATTGCCATAAATAATTATAACAAAGTATTTTTTTTTTATACACAACATATTTCTTTTTTTTTTCTACTCTCTTATGAATTATACCTTATAATATTATACATTTTGTTTTTTTTTTTTTTACAAACCTCTTAGCATATGAATTTTATTACAGAATGGGTGCTGCGATTTGTAACGTTACCTTGGCAAAAAATGAAGGTCAATATATCAAATACATCACCGAGAGTCCTGGTATCCTTTTCGATCCTATGGGTAGATTAAGGATTATAAATGACCAATTTCACATCGTGATCCCAGTAGAAATATCTTCTATACAGAATCACATAAATAATATTCACGAAGTATTTAACACAATTCGATTTCAATGTCGCGAAAACAAAGAGTTCGACAACCTGCAATGTCGAAATATGCTACAACCTCTTGAAGTTCAATACAACGATATTTTAAGGAACTTTAGATCCATTTCACATACAATATCTAATAAGGTTTCGAAAAGATCCGCGTGGTTTGCCGGTGTTGGCACAGTATTTAAACATATATTCGGTACGATGGACGAAGACGACGCAAAAGATTATAGTAAAGCCATTCAAGCCCTGTATGAAAATGATAAGAAATTGGCAGATTCTATTACGAAAAGCATCATGGTTTCACAATCGGCAATCCTAAACATGAATGATTCATTGCATGAATTTAATGTAAACCAAGCCAAGTTAGGTTACGCCATTGATGAATTGTCTTCTGCATTTAAGAATGTAACTAGGATTGTAAACGATGTTAGTTTTAAGACACGATTGACTGTTATTCTTAGCATATTACAATCAAACCTTTTGACAATTTCCTTTAAGGTTGAAGATCTGTTAAATTCCATACTTTTAATAAAAAACAATATTCTTCACCCGTCAATACTGACGCCGAAACAATTATATAATGATATTGTAAATAACCTTAAAATTATTCCTAAGTACACGGACTTTCCTGTAAACCTAGATTTTAATAACATTCATGTATTAATTAACGTTGCGGACTCGATATGTTATTACTTAGACGATAAGCTTATATTCATTATAAAAATACCTTTAGTTAGTTTATTAGAATATAATATATATAAGAATGTACCTTTACCGACACCTCTTATAAATGAAACGCACAACTCTTTTGCTATGGTACTACCTTCTGAAACACTCTTAGCATTAAGCAGCGATAAATCTTCTTACACATACTTGAAAAATCTAAACAATTGTAAAGTTATTCCAACTGTAACTTATCTTTGCGAAATCCAAGATGTATATTCTGTTACAAATAACCCATCATGTGAAGTAGAAATTATTACTAAAGTTATTTCTTCGCTTCCAAAAAGCTGTACGTCTAAGTTTATATTCGGAGAAATAGACATCTGGCATATGTTAGATAACAATAAATGGGTTTTTGTCCAATCCAAATCGACTAAACTGACAGTCGAATGTGAAAATAAAGTATCAGAATTTATTATATCTGGTACAGGTGTACTCAACATGCCATCAGCATGTATAGGTTTTCATAAAAACCTTAAATTTATCGCCAAACGTAATCCTAGTATAAGAATACCAACTGTATCTTCCGATTTTAACATCATTAATGATAGCTGTTGTAATATTGGTAATTTTAATAAATTAAAGCATACACTTTCAAATCCTAAGATTAAAACTGTAAATTTAAATGATTTGAACACATTCAAAATAGATTCTAAACAAATCATTGATGATTTAATGCCATTAGAAAACCCTATTTATTTTGTTAACCATATCAGCTTCTCGATTCTTAATGTATTATCCATAACTATGTGTATTAGTTTAATAATCCTGTATGTATGTAAAAAAGGCAAGTTCTCCATTCTTTCGAAATTTCGTAGTAGCAGAAGGACTATGAACACCAACGAAATTGAATCCAATTCCGATACAAATACACAACCTCGTTTGCGCATGGAATAACGCTCCGGAAACTCACTTTCCGTAAGTTTCCTCTTAACGAGGGGGCTGTTATATCCTAAACTATAAGGCAATAATGCCACGCTCTACATCTCCATGCATAGTCAGCACAATCAGGATAGGTCTCGGTACTCGGAGGAGCGGGACGCTAGTCGTCCGGTAACCATCATATAGAGCACTCGCCTTCTTTACAAAATCTCTGTATTCATTGTTCTAATCCTAATAAAATAAGTTTAAATCCAGTTTTGTTTTTTAAAAAGGCTTCCAACAGAACCCGTATAACAGCGCGATGCCTCTTCTACTGCTAACACAGCAACTCCTGTGGAGCTTACTGGTAACCTCACTCACATGCACGAACACAACAATCCTCTACAGAGTTATTATCTGGTTTTCTGTGATGTGGAGGTACTTCATCAGACGGGCTACTTTGATGGTACGATTTATTAGTTAAAAAATTCCTATTTGGTACACTTACCAAAACTTGAAATACTTTTTTGAACAAATTGAAGGAATCTAGTATAAGCGAATATACATCAAATAGTATATTACAACATATATCTGCGCGTATTATTGTTGCATTTACACCGTTTTTCGAACAAGCACCTGTTTTGTGTTTCGTTTCGGAAATCCAAATTTCGAGTTCATTTCTGATTATCATAATCATTCGTATTGAATAAACGATATTAATGTCGAAACACATCAAGCTTAAGATTTTACATGTAATCGCCAAATTTTCGATACTGAACCCATATAAAATCCATAGTAACGTAATATTTCCAGCGTAGAACAAAACAAGGACAGCACTATAAACCCAGTTAAACCTCGTATAACCATTCAATTGAGTATTGTTCGTTTTCATCTTCTGTATTGCATATAATTTCAGTACAAGATTCACATTATATTGCCCATTCACTATATTGATGGCAACATTTATAAAGCATCCTAAAGTACATAGACAAGTATCGCTAATTAAAGAAAAAATTATCACCATATCTTCTATATAAAATAGTGACATTGCGACGGGATACCAATAGATTAATGCGAATAAAAAAGTTAGTATGCAACTGAATAAGTGAAAAAGTTTTCCATTAGGTGTAACAAAGTTATCACGGATCTTATATTTTGGTAATAGATGAATGTATTGCATTAAGCTCAATGGTGTCAACATTGTTTGCATTTCTTTTCCCAAGTAGTTATCGAGTAATATTTCGGAGTATTTTAAAACCATTTTTCACTTTGTATATGTTAGGTGCTTGTAGCCAGTTCTACTCGATTCCTTTAAAAGTAAGAAATGGTTTTCCACATCGATAGATTTAAATTACTTTAGTTAAGTAATTGGTTTAATTATTATTATTTGTGTTATTTCATTAAGTGTTTGTGTTCATACAGTAATATAAGTAAGATGATATTTGTATTTGCCTAGTATTGTATTTTAATGATAGTTATGTAAATATTCTGTATTGATCTGGGCATATACGATACAGTAAAATATTTCAAATTATATAATATTTTTTTAATAATATAAAACTTCTAGTACCTAATTACATGATATTAAAATTAGCAGTGAGTGTCTCTGCGATATGTATAGTTAGAAGACTTTGACTAGTAACGGAATATGGTTGCTGTACGTCTATAGCGCGTTCAGGCAGCCGAGATAAAGAATGTAAACAAACATTCAGCGGCGCACAACATATTTTTATTGATTACTGTAGTTTTTTTCCTCATGGCATTACTACTCCTAAGCTATTTGTACTCTTTAATATTTTGTAACTTATTCTGTATTTACTAAAACAAAATTAAAGTTAAGAACTAAAACCCGACTAATACAAAAATTGCCTACTGAAAGGATATAGACGAGACTTCAAAGTAGATATATTGTTATTGTAAATTGATAAAGAATATAATTATTATTGGACAACGTATATTAGCAAATTGTAATTAAAATAAAGATCGGTTTTGTTCAGCCATAGTCACACATTAATACTGTATATGTAGTATTGTCGTGTATTTCATTTAAACATGCATAGATCATAGGATTTGTTGCTTTATATTTGTTTCTATGTATACAATTTAACGATTCAACCACGTAAATAATAATAGACCTGCTAAATGTGACGAATCTATGTACAGACATGATTCCCGTAACAAAATTTAAACACAGCAATACTTATCGTTGCTCCTACCTGTAAGAGAAAAGGACGGGTATACTATACTTATCGCTTGATTTGTAACGAAACTTAGTAAAAGCCGGAGTGTTTACCATTTTAGTTCGTATCTACTATTATTATACTATTATTATATTTCAGTTACTTTCGCAGCAGTGTGTTATACAGTTGTATTACGAAACTCAAACGAATCGGCAAGCAACAGAATTAATCGTAAAAAGTGCGTAACATAGCTCATGTTACGCACTTTTTACAATTACTCCTGCAGCTTGCCTGCTGATGAATGTTAATAATGAGCGAGGTGTGAAGAACCGCCTAGGTGCCTATTTTGAAGGCGACTTGACGTGCAGATAGATATTATATGTATCACGGAATACTGTTGCTGTATAGCTGCTGGGTTACAGTGAATTTCAACCGGTATAACTGCATTAAATACAGGAATAACTAATTCCCCAAATCAATCATAGGTACGTATAAAACTTCAGTTTGTTTTTTCAGTTATCCTTGTTCGTGAAATTTGACTAATACTATTTAAAAATACAATTCATCATTCCCGAAATGTATACTGAATACATAAATCAGTTAGGATATGATTTTTTTTTGCCAATCGCAATGTGCGCAATTCAAACAGTGGCTAGTGTGACGATACCAGAGCCGCTGTAGCCTATGTGTATAATTTAACCGCTTAAATTAAAGGCGATTAACTATATGATGTTTTGACCCGAGTGGTTGATTTCCGAATTGTGCTTAGCCAGTTTGAAGATTCTACCGATCGCGTCGGGTAGCCTATACCACTAACCGTTTGATCATAAAGGATTTATAGCTTGTAATCAGAAACTGGCATGTGACCGAGGCACGATTTGAATGTAGGCATGTGTTAGTAGGGTTATATGAAAAGTAAAATAAATTGCATGCTGAAGCTTTGTGTTGACGGTAGGTATTGTTTAAGATTTCTTAAGGGTTTTATTGCGTGTTTGAAATTGGTACCGTACGGGATGTAATTTAAAAATGAATATCCTGCTGTGAAAAGACAGTGAACTTCTTTCAAAAAAATGGTCGCGCACGGGGTGTACACGACATTTGTCACGCAATGAATCTTTACAATTGATGGAATGACTTTTAAGATATCTGAGACAATAGGAGCGAGCAGCTCATTGTGTATCGAATTGCAAGACAGGGTTTATTATATTCGTACCGAGGTATAGGCAAGGGATAGTGCGTAGAATTACGGAATTTTACGACCGCGGCGGGGTGTGAACGGGTTTTGATTATGAGTAGAAAGCGAGCGTGAGCGCATATGGCGACCGCGTAGATATAATTTGGCGCGGGAATTTTGGCTGGACCAACGAATGAATGAGTGATGTGTTGTGGTTCCATAGTTGCAATTTGGGGAGATGGGCTCGGAAAGACGAGAGTTTGGACATTCGAGTTTAGGCGGGTCACGGGAGAGGCTGTCTAACTAAAGCCTTTGGGTTGTTTAGATTTTGATACTTAATTTATTTGTGAGTGAAATTAAAGAAAATAACGAATTATCACCCGCATCGAGCGTACGAGAGTGCTCTGCGGAAGTTATCTAGTCGGGAGAAAGCCGAACGGCGGACAGCGGCGACAGGTCACCATCGGCCGAAAGGGGTGGCAGTCTGATTGACGAGCCGCCGACATCACTACCCGCAGCTAAGTCTAGTTTTAAGTCTTATTTCAATTTTGTTTACTAACGACTGGCTTGGATCCTGTGTATATAGTTCAACCGTGAATTTCATGTGTATACCTTGTGTTTTTTTTTACAGGACTTTATGTGTTTTAGATAATGTTTAGTAAAATTTCAGCCGTTAATTACAGCGATCGCGATATTGCTGTAAATACTACGAGCCAAGGCCACCTGGGTCTTGTTGCCTATTTAAAATTTGCTTAAATTCTGGTCTGGTCTATAGTGAGCGGAATCTGATCCATGTCAGAGGAAGCCGAGGCGACGGGCGTGGTATATTGATAGTGAACACTGAATTTCAGTTGATCTACCAATATACACTAGCGGTGGAGAGCTTACCTTTTATGATAACTCTTTTGAACTTAGTTAAATGCTTGAGTGTTCTTGGGATGTCAAGAGTTCATGCATGTTAAATTGACTAATCAAAGAACCTCGGATTCTTTGATTTTCCAAGAGGGAAATCGCGACTGTCAGCCCGGGTCATATATGACATATATAATCAGCCTTAGAGCAAAATAATTATTTACTTTGACCAAAATAAGAATATATGTGGAACAGCCTCGCATTATAACCATTCCACTATACACTGGAAGGTTTCTAAAGACGATCGGGAGTCGGACAGAATGTAGACCAATTTTTCCCTTTTTTGTGTGATGTCCAGAGCCCATATAATTGCAGCCATCTCAGCCTGATAAACAGAGCAATAGTCCGCGAGACGAAAACTGGCCCCAAGTATCTCTGTCTCTCCCTGCCACACAGCCACCACCGCACCAACTTTCCTCTCGATTTTGCTGCCATCTGTGTATGCCCTCAGGAACTCCGAAGCCAGATCCTCCTCATTTTTGGTTACCTCAATGAAGCTCATCCTTTTTCTTTTTACGGGATGGGGGAGCTCGCAGAATATGATATTGTGATGATATTAATGTTAGAGATTTGGATTATATAAATTAAAACTCACAGGATTTGACTACTCGTATTCAATAATCATGAATTGAAAATTATCATTCGGTATACATATAGGATCCGGCTACTTTTTACAAAATACTGTCAAAGACACTGTTGTAAAAAATGTCACTAAAAGTTTTCAACAACAATGAGGAGATTAAAGATTCATTTAGAAGATTGTCTCCGGCCTTAGTACGTTATTTTAGTAGCATAAAAATTGTCTCCAATTAATTTTCAAGCAGCACGAGTGTTGAAGAACTGGTATAACACATCATTGATCAGAAATTTAACAATCCACCGAATGATAAAAAGTACAGGAAGCAAAATATAAAAGAGAGTGTCCCATATAAAACGAAATGATCAACGAGTGACAATGCATTGAAGTTGTTGTATCATAAACTCTGCTAGCAAGTTATACTGCACATTTAACACAACAAACTGACCGTTTCTAAATTCTTACCTAAATCGTCTATTAATAATCTAATTCGTCTATGCCTTGGTGCTGCGGTCGTCTCTGCGAATGCCCGCCATCTGAAACATGAATTTAAAAAGTCATTACATTACTGTTACTGTATGTTATTATTTAAAAACACATGTCATCATTTTTAAAGTTAAGTTTTGATATGTTTTAGCGTCATCCTTATCATTTTATACTATTTAATGTCGACTTATTAAGTCATCCTCCTCCACTCAGTTCTACCTCAAAATAAATATTTATTATTTCATAAGTTTTACACTCCTAATACTACTAATAAATTAGTGGTTATGTTATGTGGTCCCGCTTATTTCGCCGATTTATTATACTGACTTATATTTCAAATAAAATCAAGCTCACATTAGTTTATTGTTTAATTGTACGCATCAGTTAAAATATCCTATTAGACATTGTTGACATTTCTCTATCGTTTTATTTTCCACCTTTTTGTTTACCAGCACTCTAACGACAGCAAACCTAGTAAGAAACAACATCAACTGTCTCCTCTGAAGAGCTTGAAGTATAAAGGGCCACACCACTTCAGGGATTGCAAAGTTTATGTAGGTAAATTGTTTCCAATGTAAGAAACCGGGTCATCTCTAAGAGTTGTAATTGTTCAAAAAACTAATTTAGGTGAGAAAAATAAACCTCTGTTTAGGCAGACTTCTGGTAACCCTAGATTGTTTTTGGTTATCAGTATTTTAGGCTTACGTTGAGCGGGAGATTCAGAAGATGTCAAATTGGGTATAAAAAACAGGAGTAGCTTTGAATAGTTACATTCTCTTAGTGCCGAAGGCAAGTGGGGAACTTAGGTTATGTTTAAATAGTCGTAAGCTAAATAGTTTAATGGAAGTAGACATCCCATGCCCCAAGTTCAGGAGATCTTGGATTCACTCAACAATGCAAACTACATGAGTTCCAAACATTATTGACTCCTTCGTCTAGGGAGTAGACTTGTTTCTCTGTAGCCGGATTAGGTGCATTTGAATTTCGAAGGATACCCTTCGGACTGGTTAATGCTACGGCCAGCATGTTGCGATTGATGGATAAAGTGTTTGGCCCAGAATTCGCCAACAACGTCTTTTATTATGTCGATAACGTAATATGGGCTCAATTAACTGCCCAATGCCTTTACCTATCTCGGTTGGTTTGCTCTGGCTGGATCCAAAACTTAGTTGTATTAGAATGATTATTGCAATTTAACGTATGTTACTTGTATGCTTCTAAGTCAAATTTACATGCAATTTGATCTAACATGCTTAGTGTACTGCCGCCACCGGTAGTCTCTATCTCTGCTGCTGCGAGTACGTAACGTCTACAGCGCCTGAGGATGCCTCGTGGAGAAGCGAAAAACTTGTCGTAGAGACGACCAGGCCAGTCGTGGCAGCGACAGTGGTGGGGGCATGCGATTTCTGTTCCAGATGGCGGACGACCGCAGCAGCCGGAGCAGAGACTACCGGAGCAGCCATGGCAGCATCAGCATGTTGCATCTACTAACAGTAGTGAATGGGAGCTTGTCGGCGCAAGGCCGTATGAACTAATTGGTGGCGAAAGCACTCAAAGCAGGTTAGATCAAATTGCAAAAAAAAAAAAAAATAATAATAAAAAGAATATTATACGCTGAGATAAGGCAATAACATCCAGAATGGATTTTGAATAAAAGATGCATTCCCTTATTATACAGATTAAAATAAAAATTGTGTACCCACGAATTCACTCCAGGGGTAGTCGCATCTTGAAATAATATCAAGAGATGGCACTAAAGGTACCAAATGAATACTTTGATCTATGGATTTAGACGCGTTACACAGCCATGTCTTGTCTGATTAAGATTGGTTCAAGTCTAATCGCTACCGCTTTATACATGTTCCTTCCTTTGTTGTACACATTTGATTAATTACGCAATACAACACTTATTGAAATGACAATCATTGTAAGCCTTTGCTACTGTGACTAGAGCGTTATTCAGAAACTCTATTCAAATATCAAAAATGCTACAAGAAAGACAAATCTATCGCAATAACGAAGTTTTATTTAATAATTTTCTGGACAAAGAGTTTCAAGCTATGTTACTACCATTAAATTTTATACAATCTCTGTATCTTCTACCGAGATATTATATACGTGATAACTTTATAACACCAAAAGGATTGGTGTCCAATCTAATTTCAATGTCTATCACAATTCTAATGATAGCTATATTAATCGGTAGAGCAATTTTTACCTACAAGATAAAGGTCCATGAATTTAATATTATGTTATTTATATTACGACAATTCGATTGTGTTGCATATAGTCTCGGAGTTATAATACAAGTATTTGTCATTATAAATCAGAGTGAAAATACTGTTTCTATTATTATGAAGATGCAAAATGATTATCATATACTCAATAAAAATTATGTTAATTTAAAAAAAATAACTATTTGGAATTGGATATATGTTTTGGGGACAATTTCTGGTTGTTTCTATCTTGTATACAAGTTTGCTACGGCTGAATCTGTATATGTACCGATATATGATTTGATGCTGATAGTAATTGCGGTGAGTTTAGACGTGCATCTTATATTTAGTATAAGATTCTTAAATGTCATAGTAATGAACCTCAATTTATGGATTGTTCATCTAAACACTGCTGAAAATACTAACAACGCAAATGATTTGAAGAATGACAATGAATACTGGAGAAAAATGTTTTTAGTATACAAAGATCTACTGGAAGCATTTAACCTATTCAAAAATGTATTTGAAATAATGGTAATTATTAATTCATCTTTGTAAAAGTAATGCGCGATTTTTTTATATATTGGCTCAGCATAGTGGCTACGCTTCGCCTGTTGGAGAGCGAAAAAGGAGCCCAAATTGCAGCGGCAACTGACAAAGGACTACAGTGTCTTGTCAGTTGACGCTACCATGCTGGCCCGCAAGGTGCTTCTCCATGCTTTGTTTGATGAATCCCATGTTGTAGAAAGGAGTAAACATATGTGCAGGCAAGGCATTCCAATTTTTAATAGTTCGATAGAGATAGGAGTTGCCGAACTTTTTAGTACGAGAAGAAATGTCCTCAAAGTGTAATACGAGTATAATAGGCGATATAATATACGAATAAAATATAATAGGCGATGCAGCGAGCGTGCATGTAAGTTATCTCTAAGTTATTTCTACCTACCCTGTAAGAGATCTAACATAAAGGTCTATATAGACAGATAGACGGTGAAGCGTGTTCTCCATCTATACAAAGAAAATACGTAGCCGAAAAGAAGAGTACCAGAACGAAAGTTATTGAAAACATCTGAACGAGGTGGGGCGCATCAATGCAGTCCCCGTGGAGGAAATACCTCCACCTCACAAAAAACGCAGGCAAATAATACATTTCTGAAGGAATGCTTTGTTAGTAGCTAGTGGAATACTTTGGATTTGGACCATAATAACATAATATTACATTTCTTTCACAGATTATGTATCACACTTCGGTAACATTTCTAAACATCTTATTTCAAATACAGATAACTATAGAAATGTTTCATATATCAGTACAACTTAAGGATTTTGTAAGTATTTTTTTTATAAACAAAACAAGTGACTATAATTTTATTGTTTAACAAAACCGCTAATTATCATATTGATATCCACATCCGCGGACACTCATCCCACTATTGGAATACAGGTCCCTTCAAACGTCTGGGTATTTTTCTTCCAGAGACGTTGTTTGGGGTTGTTGTTGTAGGGACATTGGTGTGCCAATATTTATTTGATGCTATGTGCTTAATCTGATTTGCTGTTAAAGTTCTACTACGTTGTTGTATTGTCAGAGTGAAAGATTGCTGTTTAATATATGTCCAACACTCATTTAATTATTCATTTGTTTCACTTATTCTTTCACTATTTCCGTACAATATTTTAATAAATCCCTACTAGTGATAATTATATTGCTTAAAATTTAATTTATCTTCTCTTGAAGCAATTCGGCCATGACTCGGCTTATGCATATGTACTCGGCTTTCCAGTTGAAATCTTTCATGCTCGTAGATCGGCATTTCCCACATTTTCTTTCTTACTCGATGTAGGTTTTCGAAAAACCCACCGTGACCAATTAGTATTTGTGTAAGTGTTCCATTAAATTCGATGTGTTTCAGGGTACAATATGCAACTAGTGAGTATGCTGGTCGACCATTTATATTATTAGCTCTGTTTCCCCATTTATATGCCTGCGGTTCCATTCATCGAGAGACTCCATATGGATTTGTCGTTTCACGAATGAAACTGGGCATATATTGTAATACGCCTTCGTCTTCATGGTTAGCGCTTCGTCATTTTTGTAATCGTATCTGCCGTTTCGTTCCCCTCTATCTCTACATGTGCTATGTGGCCTTTACAAGATTGGATATTTGAGAATTTCTGCTGCAATGGGATGAGAGGGATTCTAAATCACAATTGATACCAGCGAGGTTCTTGAGCTGATATAGATCCCGAAGTTTAGCTTACATCTTTGTAACACCTTTCTTGACGAATGATTTACGATTATGTTTTCCTTTTTATAACACTGTTATACTTAGAAAATTGCTTTCAAATACTAATTCCAGAAATACACAATGTAATAGTCATATACAAATGATATGTCTCTACTAATGCATAAAGTGGAAGAGTTTCTTTGTTTGTATGAACACATTGGATCACCTCTGGATCTACGACTCGTATATAAAAAATACTTTTGCATTCGATAGTCAAACTCTTATAAAAGGTCACGTGCCATTTACCATCCCGTTACGGGACGGATGGAGCCGTAGGCAACAACTAGTATAAACATATACATATAAATTCAAACATGAAACTCACATGTATTATATGCCGTACCATCGTTCGTACTTATATATTAAAAATACGATTCTGCCTACGGTCTTGTGGATAATTCTCTTTTGACATTCGCCACTTTCTGATTAAACGCGATCAATTTGGTCATGGTAGGTTAGTCTCGGTCTTCCTCGGCTCCTACAGGTGATGTCAGGAGCCCCAGGAACCGGCGAATATGCATGAAAAGAGCTATGAATGTCACAGAAGCGAGGATCACGTCTTATGGCGCTCGCTACCCCGCAAGGGACTTGGCGTGAAGATATATATACATACATTCGCCATTATAAGCGTCAAACATAATAAGCTAAATTAACAACGTTCACAATGATGGCCGCTAAACTTTGGAACTATTTACCAGTGGAAGTGAAATGTCTATTTATTTGGGATCCAACAAATCAGCACTAAAGCACCAGGATCACTTCCATTCTAAACAATTCCATAGCCTCCGGCATTTTTCCATCTAGGTGGAAAAATGCATTTGTTCTTCTACCGAAAAATTCTCTCCCGCGTTTATTCTCTGACTAACAACTCATTTCAATACTTCCATTTCTTACTAAAATCCTTGAACGTTTAGTTTAATAACAACTAAGATTTTCCTTCACAATACACTTAATCCTTTACAATCTGGTTTCCGTCCCGGTTATAGCCCCACTACTTCTGTTTCGAAATCTCAGATGGCATTTGTTTTGCCGTGAATCATTCACATCTAACGGTTTTGATCCTTCTACTTTCACTTCCAACCTTCGCTCCTCCTGGTTTCTGTATTTCTGTATACAAATTTATATGCATGATTATTAGCATTAATTTAAGATGTCATTTCGACAGTTAATGATGATCATTCTTGTATATTAAAATGGAGTAATTCTCATAGTGTTGTAAATTCAATCAATAAGCAGGCGATCGTAATTGGAAGTCACGTCAAATCCCTTGCGGGGTAGGCAGAGAGAACCGAGCGCCACGTGACTCGATCCTTACATATCTCACTCGCTACTTTAACATTCATTGTTCTTTTCATTCACGCTTGCCGGTTTCTAGGGCTCCTGATACGTCACCTTCTGATAGAACACGACCATGTTGATCATGGTAGGTAAGTCTTGGCCTTCATCGGCTCCTACATCCTTCAACTTTTGCAATATATATCTGCTTATACAATGTAGCATAGTAAGTTACATAACAACGGTATAATCCGTATATGTATAATTGATACAAGGCCGGGAGGGGCAAATGGCAATAGCATCTGTGGCAGGAACACCAAGGGACAAAGGGGTAACCATTTTAAGTTGTCCCCATGGTAAACAAGGAACCCTCATAGATTCATCACATCTGTCTGTATGTCACAGTCGTATTACATGCAGACTATCTGATTTAGAAACCTAAAATTTGACACGTATTAATGACGCCGTGAAAAATATAAAGTGAAAAAATTAAAGCACACTGTACCACTAAAGTGACAAAAAAGCGTACAGCCTGATGGTAAACAGTCACAGCAGCCTACGGACAGCCTACGTAAATTTATAAAATTGATTGGTTTAATTTGCACTCAGTAAACTTTAACGGTACCGATATATCATTTTCTGGTACTGTAAAAAATCTTGGTGCCATCTTTATAAAACTTTATCGTGGTCATCTCAAATGGCAAGTATTAGTAGGAAGCTATTTGCTTCTGTTTGTTCCCTGAGGAGACTGCAAATTTTTATTCCAGTTGGTACGAAAATTACACTCGCACAATCCTTGCTCCTTCCCATTCTCGATTACGCTAACTCCTGTTATCTTAATACCGAAGTGCACCGAAGTGCCTCTTGGAGTTTAATTATAATTTAATTTCATTGTTTTATGTATTATTGTAAAGAAGTCATTTAGTAAATCTTCAAACTGTTGGTTCATTAATGACTGGTTTTTTTAACAACTTTTCATTGCATAAACTAAATTTTACTTGCTCTTTTGGTTCTTTCCATCCTCGCATATTTATAGTCCTTTCAAATATTTTAGGGTTGACTGGAAAGAATACCTTAAAGGGATAAGGCCGCCATCATATTATCTATATATTTTATTTAAACTTTTGTTATTTTATACAAAAAGATATTACATAAATAAACATTAAGTTTAAATTAATTAATTTAATTATCAGTAGCATGAAATTCCATTTTTTGCGATTTCGTTTGGACACAATAGACATACTTATCCATATTATTATTTCTACATTAAAAAAGAGCTACGAATGTTAAGAAATCGAGTAATCGGGTATATAAGGATATGTTGCACTCGAGTCTGTCTCTGCCGCAAGAGACTTGCCTAGGAGATATACTAGTAGAATAACATTATATGAATGCAAATTTTGTGCGTATTCCTAGTTCGTTGCTAAATTAGTTTTCTATAATTAATTGGAACAATTTTCTTGTGGGATAAGTCCGCCATAATATAGTTTAAGATTTTCTTTTTTTTATGCAACGTTGGGAGGCATACAAGCGTCTCAGCTGATGTTAATTGGTTACCGTAGTGTATGAACGCTTGCATTAAGTACCGTTCGCCTTATGATATCTCTATTGCTAACACAGCAACTCAGCTCAACCGCTTAGGAGTTTACTGGTAACTTCACGCACACGCAACTACACTCCAGGTTATTATTTGGTTTTCGGTGAGGTGGAGATACTTCTCCAAACGGGCAGCTTTGATACATCCTACCCGTCTTAAAAACACCCATATCAAGACAAACATATTTATTCACACAAATGTTTTGTCTTGTGTGTTTGCTGATGTAAATCGGCTACCGTAGCCTATTAACGCTTGTAATATATTAAGTATCACTCGCGCGATGCCTCCTATGCTGCTTACACAACTCCTTGGGAAGATACTGGTGACCTCACTCACACGCAGGAACACAGCAACTCTCTAGGGGCTTGTTGTTTGGCTGCGGTTTTCTGTGAGGTGGAGGTACTTTTCCAAACGGGCAGCTTTGATACATCCTACCCGTCTTAAAAACACCCAGATCAAGACAAACATATTCAATCACACAAATGTTTTGTCTTGTGTAGGAATCGAACCCACGACCTCTAGTGTCCAAGCGTTACTAACCACCGTACTACCAGGCTTATGTGCAAACAAAACCTACAATTGATCCACATGACATTTCACCTGCGGCAGATTTCATTATTAATTATGATTTGGTTATCAAGAGTGATGTCCTTTTACAGCGTAATTTTGAAATCGCCGTATTTGCATTGGTGTTGTGCATTCCGAAAAATATATTCCTATATAATCGTCTAGCTAAACAGTGCGAGGATGTATACGAAGCTGTTAACGACGCTCGGTCCATTTGCGCTGTGAAAATATCATCAAATCTATGTTCAGGTAAGAGAACGAGGAAAATATCAGTAACAACGGCAATGACGAGCCCTGTGACGGAGTGGTGCGCAATGCGACTGATCAATCTGACGAGCTCGGTGGCCCAGTCGTGAATGACGCGATTTTAACACCAACGCTCGTGGGTTCGATTCCCACACAAGGCAATTGTGTGCATAAACATATCTGTTTGTCTGGGTCTAGACGTTTCAAGAGAGGTAGTGCGCATCAAAGCAGCCCGTCTGGGGAAGTACCTCCACCTCACAGAAAACCGCAGCCAAACAACAAGCTCCTAGAGAGTTGCTGTGTTCCTGCGTGTGAGTGAGGTCACCAGTATGTTCCCAAGGAGTTGTGTAAGCAGCATAGGAGGCATCGCGCGAGTGATACTTAATATATTACAAGCGTTAATAGGCTACGGTAGCCGGTTTACATCAGCTGGCCCGTATGCTTGTATGCCTCCACAACAACCCTCTATGGACTTGTTATTTGGCTGCAGTTTTCTGTGAGGTGGAGTTACTTCCCCAGACGGGCTGCTTTTTACACCCTACCTCTCTTAAAATATCCAGACCAAGACAAACATACATGCTCATGCACACAAATGTTTACCTTGTGTGGGAATCGAACCCACGAGCGTTGGTGTCAAAGTCGCGTCATTCATTACTTCAGCACCGAGCTCGTCAAGACTATTATTTACTATTATTAAAGCTATTGTGATAACATATATTTTCTCTTAATAAAATAATCGACTACATACATATTTCTACTATATTGTGACTGAACATATTTTCATTTTCAGACAGTGAACATCGAATGTATAAAAACGTACAACGTTCGATTCGCTTCAACTTTACCAAAATGAGGGCCTGTGGATTTTTTCTGATAGACGCTGCGATGCCACTTCGGTATACGTCTCTTCTAGTGACATATATTATTGTACTACTGCAATTCGCTACTCAAAAATAAATTTTACGTTTATTTATTATTTTACTAATGCATATGTGAATCTATCATGAGTACCTACTTGAGAGAGAGAGACACCCATGCATACACGCATATCCACATTCACACATATATACGAACACACACATTCCATAATTTAAGAAGTAATTTGTACTTACCATTTATCCATCGTTGAAGAGGCATATATAGGCAAACTGTCATACAGCCATGCAATTCTGTAAGAGCAAACATCCTTACATCCTCGGAAACATCGGCTGTTATAGCCTTGAACACAAAATTGCAATTCCTTAGTGTCGCTTTTCTTGGTCGTGCGACACTAGCGCCGCAAGGCTGCGTTTGGAATTGGAATTCTACAAGGCAAGCAGCCTCGCGTACGCTTACAGCCTTATAGAATACCAAATAAAAAGCCGTGATCGCAGTAGACGATGTCAAAGCTGTGACATCTGTGATCACAGCGACGCACACAGCCATTACGAGTCGCTTAGAGAATTCCATGGCTGTTCATTCAAGTACAGACAGCGGTCTCTCGCATAGATTAATGTACATCGATTTTCACTGTCACTTTTTTCAATGTGAGAGAAGGAATAAAGTATTCTGTATTGTATTGTATACATTGCTACGCAATCATTCATTAGACGCATCTGCTGACATTTTTACAACATCGGGAGGTATACAAGCATACGGTCCACCTGATGTACAGCTGTTATCGCAGCCGATGAAGGCTTGTAATACTTTAAGTATCACTCGCGCGATGCCTTCTCTGCTGCAACACAGCAACTCCTTAGCAGCTTACTGGTGACCTCACTCACATACAGGAACACAACAATCAGGATCATGAATATCATCCTGCGCTCGAAATAATTATGGAAGCTCAGAAAACTGCAGGTGCCGCAACCCGGTGATTATCTGGATTGGGATAGGCGTAGGGTGGACTATATGGGTTATATTCAGCGATGGCCGAAATCGATTGGGCAGACTTATTTAAAACTGGCATTGTGGATTCAGCTGTTGACATTTTCTACTCTAAGCTGTATATCATTATTAATTTATATGTACTATTGAGGAAACATTCCCAGTCTAATACTAAATATGTTTACCCTAAATGGTATACTGGTGAAATAATATATAACTTGAAACGTAAATATCACCATTTAAAAAGATACAAATCTAAGAGTAGCCTATACGACAAAGAGCTATATAAGTATTATAGATGGTGTTCCAAAAAACTGATAAACATTGCATACAAATAACATATTAGAAACTAGCTGTGCCCACGGCTTCGTCCGCGCGGATTTTAACAAAAAAGTTATTGTTCAGTTATAATTTTATTTATTTGATTTGATTATAAGTATCAAAATAAGCAGAGTAAAATAATAATAGATATGTATTATGTAGGTACTTCGTCCGCGCGGAATAGTTATTTTTTTTATTATTTATTAATGTTAATAAAAATAAATAAAATTTCTAAAATAAAAGTAGCCTAAGTTACTCTTTATTACATCAGCTATCTGCCAGTGAAAGTCCCGGTCCCGGTCAAAATCGGTGCAGCCGTTTCAGAGATTAGCCGGAATAAACAGATAGACAGACAGGCAGACAAAAATTGTAAAAATATTCATTTTGGTATATGTACCGTGTATACATCCATATGTATTTAGTAAAAAACGGTTATTTTAATATTACAAACAGACACTCCAATTTTTATTTACTGTATAGATATCCAGGCTAAAATAAACCTTGAAGGTTTTGGGATTACGTTAAAGAGAAAAAAAGAGCAGGCGGCGCATAGGTACATTCAAATATGGAGACAATGAGGTCACAGGTCAGGCCACAGTCTTTTACTTCTGTCTTCCATGATGTGAAACCGCGTCTTGGTGCTGTGGAATCTGAGCGTGCTGCCCACAGCCTCAGTAACTCAAATCGTGTCACTGTAACAGCTGTAAAAGAGAAGGACCTGAGAGCAGCAGTAAGGCGCCTCAAGTCAGGAACATCATGTCGACCTGATAGCATTCCAGTATTGTTGGTAAAGGATTGTTGGCTGGTTCTAAGCAGCCCTTTATTATTTATTTTTAATCTTTGTCTAGGTTGTCTAGGGTAGTACCGCTTCCCAAGGTTGAACCAAGTATACAAATTGCTTTCGATAGACCTATTGATCCTGTCCTGTCCTGTCACCCTTTGCAGAAAACCCCTTTTTGAGGCTATTCTTAACCTATTGGCATATTATATATTGGCCGACAAATATACGGTTTGCTACATGAGAGTCAGCTTGGATTTTGATGGGCGCGCTCCACAATTACCAACTTAGTGACCCTGGTGAATCATGTATATGATGAAATGGATGCCGGACGGTAGGTCGATGTCGCTTATTTTAACTTTAAGAAGGCCTTCGACCTTATCGATAACGACGACTTGCTCATGAAAATGGCATTAGTGGTATTTGTACCGAACCTCCTTGAGTTCTTTGCAAGCTACCTAGACAATCGTCGTCAGTTCGTGAAGGTGGGTGGGTACGTGTCGCAGAATTATAACATAAGGTCGGGCGTCAACCGAGGGAGTACCTTAGGATTTACTTAGGTTCTTCCTAGTTCTGATAAATGACCTACCAGATACGGTACGCACTGCTAAATGCCTTTTATTTGCTGACGATCTCAAATTATATCTTGGGGTGGGTAATGAAACCGATGCTGAAGCGCTACAAGCGGACATCGACTCTGTGTCTAATTTGAGCCTAACAAATCGACTTCCTTTCAATGCTGATAAGTGTAAACTTAGACAAAGACAAAGACAAAGATATTTATTTGCCAGAATACGTTTTACATGATGTTGAGTAGATAATTGTTAAGTAACAGTATTCAATCTGCATGCATGCATTATAACCTTTACACGTAGGCGTTGTCCAATGCCTACGCAATACAGTCTATTTGGATCTCCATTAGATTAACTTAATAATATTCGTGACCTTGGTGTTATTTTAAATTGGTTGGACTTTCAAGTCTGCAGGACCTTAGGGTTTGTAATAAGAACTGCCGAGAAAGTCATCCAAAATCCAAAAAGTTGACCCAAAGCTCCGAAGACCCAGAGAGCGGTCTCTCCTCCTCCTCCCAAACCAGTAGACTGAGAGAGGGGAAGAGCGTCATGGCAAGGCTCCGGGATGCCATCTCCCTTCCTTTCCGGAAGAAACAAAAGTAACTAAAGCAGAGATAGAGATGAGAGATGCCAGCAGTCGTGCTCACTAAAATGTCTAGACGGGCGGCGGCGTTGGGGGGCGGGTCATCGAGTTCCCTAAAATATGGTTGAACACGGTGATGGCTGCCCTCTGCGTCAACTCGTGAACGGGTGCCGCTCGGAGGGACTGGTCTGCCCGCGTCTCTCGTCCCTCTTTCTGCTTAAAACAAAAACTAAAATAAAAACTAGTAATAAAAATAATAATAAGGCACTTATTGTAATCGCACTTGCGGAGCGATAGATAAAAAAACTAACAATTTGACAAAAAAAAAAATGACAAACAAACAAAGGCACGGGCCAAAGAGCCTGTGGATATGACTACAATTAAAAAAAAAAAAAAAAAAAATAAGAACTGCCTCTCCATTTGACAATGCTACTATAGCAAAAGTGCAATATAGCTCTTATGTTCGTAGTAAGTTGGAGTATGGAGCTATAGTTTGGTCTCCCTACAAGGTTAAATATATCATGGTTATGGAGAAAGTCCAATGAAAATTTACTCGCTGGCTGTATAAGAAAAATTTCTTGTATCCCTCGTTATTCGTCAACGGTATGGTTGAAGTCGAAACGCTTGCCTTCGGAAGACACATTCTGTTGATTAAGGACTATATATCTGCACTTCATCACAGGATTGACAGCTCACAGTTACTTGAGAAACTACATCTCCTAGTTCCCACTCGCATCCCGCAGGATGCTTCTGGGACAGTGGCACCGCGTCGTCGACCACGTTTTTTCCAAGGGCCCTCCACCCGCACTATACCCGCTTTCCAAGCGCCCTCTGTATGGACGTCACAGTTGGTTGGGGAGATGTTCGCTCAAACCAAAGATGTAGGCTTATTTGCGGACAGCTTAGCCCGACCGCTTGATGGAGCCTATAGATTCTTCTATAGTTTGTAATGTACCTTGGTGGTTGATACTTGACATATGATTAGATATATATTATGTATATCTTTATAATACTGAATAATTCAATTATTATTTAAATTTCTACAATTTAATGCTTTTGACGAGTATTTTATATGATTTCGAATTTAAAATAATACAATAGATTGTTAAATTTTATATATATCTAGATTAGTATTGACTGTAAAATTAATATGACTATTTAAATTTACATTCTTACATGCGTTAACTACATTGTTGCATTTGGCCTATAGCCTATAAGATTATGTAGATTTAGATAATAAATAAAAAAACCCTCTAGGGATTTGTTATTTGACTGCGTTTTTCTGTGAGATGGAGGTATTTCCCTAAATGAAGGCAAATATACATGTTCATGCACACAAATGCTTGTCTTGTGTGGGAATCGAATCCACGAGCATTGGTGTCAAAGTCGCGCCGTTCATTACTGCAGCACCGAGCTCGTCAATACTATTATTTACTATTATTAAAGTGATTGTGATAACATATATTTTTTCGGGAGGCGCCGTCCTAGACGCACAAACATAGATCAAATTGGTGATGTGTTGAAAAAGGGCTAAATCAAAAGTGTCCAAAACCGAAGAGCATGCATCAAGAGGTTGATAAGTCTCGAAGAAGCGAGAGAGGTAAGTTGGGATCGGTGCACCTGGCGTCCTATAGTCTCTGCTTACCCCAAAGCGAGACTATGTATGTATGTATATTTTATCTTAATAAAATAATCGATACGATATACAACGCGAATCGGTTTAAATCACATAATTCCTATACTTACTACAACCTATATAATTACGGCCACCTGGTCAATTACATGGATATTCAGAGAGAAAAAAATCTAAAATGAAGTATATAGGTGGCAATTTAGCTTTAAGCAGAAAAACCTCTCACATAAAATATGCTAACATTTAAATCAAGTAAAAAACCAGTTGAGAATGCGCAAGCTTGCATTGCCAGAGGAACACCTGGCTCGTCAATTATATAACTATTCAAATTTTTTTTTTTAATTTGGCGGCCATTTTGACCATCTTCCTTAAGAGATAGGAACGGTGTTCCTGAACATTCCTATTCTACTTTTTATCCTGAATCCGAATCTGAAGTCAATATTCGAATATTTGAAAAAAAAGCGACAGACAAACACACAGACAAACATATAGATTTCATATAGGAACGGTGTTCCTGATAATTTTATTGATTATATGATAAGGTTATTGCATAATATAAGGAAATGAAGTGAATTATCCTAGACCATGAATTTTGTTGTAGATTTTAGGTACTAGTTATTCCGAAATTTGGTCACTATTACCATGAAGATGTGAATATTGAATTTTAAGAGAGGTAGGGCGCAACAAAACAGTCCGTCTGGGGAAGTACCTCCACCTCACAGAAAACTGCAGCCAAATAACAACTCCCTAGAGGGTTGTAGTGTTCCTGCATGTGAGTGTGCTCAACAGTAAGCTCCCAAGGAGTTGATGTAAATGTTGAAAGCGTTAATAGGCTACGGTACCCGCTTTACATCAGGTGGGCCGTATGCTTGTATACCTCCCGACGTAGTAAAAAGAAAACATGGATGGATGGCTGCGGTTTTCTGTGAGGTGGAGGTACTTCTCCAGACGGGCTGTTATGATGCGCCCTACCTCTCCTAAATTTTAATGAATAACTGTATAGGTAATAAGTGTTTACAGGATATATTTAAAAGGTTATATTAATAAAACAACATGAAATCTGTAAATTATTTTTTCCTTTTCAACAACAAATCCTGAATCTGTATATTCGAGAGTCCTTTAGTCTCAGGCACGATGATGAAACTGATGATTGAGTTTATCACCGAGAATCCAGCGAAGACGTAAAAGGTTCCATGCAGTCCTAATAAATTTTTCAGGTAAGGGAAAACGGCGATAATGAAGAAATTGAGGAACCATATAAATTCTACAATTAACATCGAAGCAATATTTTGTACCTGGAAACAAAAATATATATTTTTATAAAGCAATGGAATATCAGCAGTGTATTTTTTTTATATTGGCTCAGCATAGTGGCTCCGCTTCGCCTGATGGTAAGCGAAAAGAAAAGCCCAAATTGCAGCGGCAACTGATAAAGGACTACAGTGTCCTGTCAGTTGACGCTACCATGCTGGCCCGCAAGGTGCTTCTCCACGCTTCGTTTGCAGGATCCCATGTTGTAGGAAGGAGGAAACACATGTGCAGGCAAGGCGTTCCACTTTTACTTTACTTTTACTTTTTAGGGTTCCGTACCCAAAGGGTTAAACGGACCCTATTACTGAGACTCCTCTGTCCGTCCGTCCTTCCGTCCGTCTGTCACCAGGCTGTATCTCTTGAACCGTGATAGTTAGACAGTTGAAATTTTCACAAATGATGTATTTTTGTTGCCACTATAATAACAAATACTAAAAAATAGAATAAAATAAATATTTAAGGGGGCTCCCATATAACAAACCTGATTTTTTTGCTCTTTTTTGCTCGATATTGATAACGGCAACAGGTAGATGCTTGAAATATTTACAGAATAATTAGTTATATATTTACTTTAAAAATAAACAATTAAATTAAAATAAAACAATTATTTAAGGGGGGCTCCCATACAACGAACGTGATTGTTTGCCGTTTTTTTATAGATAATGGTACGGAACCCTTCGTGCGCGAGTCCGACTCTCACTTGACCGGTTTTTTTGTTACTTTTACTTTGTACTAGACTACTAGAGAATGTCAATGGTATGACACTTTCTATAAATAATATACCTTATATTCTTTCATTGTGTCCGTGTCATGTAAAATTATGGATTCATACTACGTCGGGAGGTATACAAGCATACGGCCCACCTGATGTAAATCGGGTACCATAGTCTATTAACGCTTGCGATCTATTAAGTATCACTCGTGCGATGCCTCCTATGCTGCTTACACAGCAACTCCTTGGGAGCTTACTGGTAACCTCACTCACACGCAGGAACACAACAACCCTCTAGGGAGTTATTTTTTGGCTGCGGTTTTCTGTGAGGTGGAGGTACTTCCCCAGACGGGCTGCTTTGATGCGCCCTACCTCTCTCATGAAACTGATTAACTTTTCAAACATATATTTTAAAAAGATAAACAATACATCAAGTGAGGAAGACAGTTGATATGAAAGAGAATGTCGGTTTTAAGATAAGAGAAGGCATGCTCCGTTGGCTCGGACATGTAGAAAGAATGCAGGATGAAAGAATGACGAAACAGACATACGAATGCATACTCTAAAACTGCAGTCAAGTAACAACTCCCTAGAGGGTTGTTGTATCCTGCTTGTAAGTGACGACTCCATATATAGCTGGTTGACGGTAGAAATAGGTGAGACAGAGGTACCCACGTAGACGACTTTTGTACAAAATCTCTGTAGTTCCTGACATCACCTTCTGATAAAAAACGATAGGTCGAGGTTTTTTTTTACTACGTCGGAAGGCAAACAAGCATGCGGCCCACCTGATGTAAAGTGGTTACCGGCACCTATAAACGCTTGGAATACTTTGAGTATTACTAGCGCGATGCCACCTCTACTGCTAACATAGCAACTCCTTAAGGGAGTTGTTATTTGGCGACGGTTTTCCGTGAGGTAGGGGTAATTTCCCAGACGGGCTGCTTTCATGCGCCCTAACTCTCTTAAAAATACCAGATCAACACGAACAGACCTGTTCATGCACACAAATGTTTGTCTAGTGCGGGAATCGAACTCACTAGCGTTGGTGTTAAAGTAACGTAACACCGCACATCGGCACTGCGCCACCGATCTCATCAAAGTTCAGGAACACCGTTCTTATATGAAATCTATATATTTGTCTCTGTGTGTGTCTGTATGTGTGTCTGTTGCTTTTTTTCGAATATTCTGTTTCTGTAATTTTGACTTCAGATTCGGATTCAGCATAAAAAGTAGAATAGGAATGTTCAGGAACACCGTTCCTATCTCTTAAGGAACATGGTCAAAATGGCCGACAAATTAAAAAAAAAATTGAAATAGGTATATATAATTGACGAGCCAGGTGTTCCTCTGGCAATGCAAGCTTACGCATTCTCAACTGGTTATATTTGAGTTTAATACGTTTTGTTCAGAAATATTAATTTACTAACAACCCTACATTGATCGAAGATCATAAAGGAAATAACCAATGGAGAGCCGATGAGACCGATGTTGCGTATTAACTTAATTCATCGTTCGGGGCTAAAGTAGAAAGGGCGGCTCTTATTGGCTAGTTCACGGATCGACATCGCGCGACTTATCGACTTATTAGTTAAAATATCTTTTCATTGGTCTGGTAAAGTAAAGTCAAGTGGTTAAATGATTTGTACTGACGATAGATGTCGATTAGAATTTTGTGATGCTATTGTAGGTAGATGGCGTCGTTGCGCGTGTCCTTCTAACCGAACACGCAGGTAAAGCAACTTCGACTGCAGCCTGTCATTAAATGGTATCTATCTTGAGCTTGTCCTTGCTTCGGAGGGCACGTTAAGCCATCGGGCGCAGCTGTTGTCAGTCAGACCGTCGTTAAGCTAAGTCAGTGGCCCTCGGGCGGCTTGAAAACACTGGCCTCCGCCAATCCGCATTTGAGCAGCGTGGTGGAGTATGCTCTAAATCCCTTCGGTTAAAGGGAGATCCGTATCTCTATAGATCTCTGTGATCCCAACCAGCTAAGATTGATGTTGTAGTAGTATATGCTATAATAATGAATTGTGAATAATCTCACCTCAGGTGCGAATACTTCAGCTAACAAGATGTAAGGAATTGTAGAGGCTCCGCACATGAAGAAGAAACAGTATAACATAATTAGTAAGACAGTAATCCATTTCGGGGCTATATTTATATGAATCTGAAGAGCTAGGATCGCCATACAGACAGCCACTAATGATGATGATGATATTATCAGCACCTGCAACATACAAAGACAAAGAATAATAGCTTAAGATGGGCAAATATAGTTGTCTCGATGCCCAATACGAATTTGTCGCATTCGGAGGTCCCCTTGGGTCCGTGGGACTCTTCATGGAGCTCAGTAAACGGTTGACGGAGGCTGCTGGAGATCCCCGCGCAGGCAGCTTTCTCGCGCAAAGACTTCTCTTAGCAATCCAGCGCGGGAACGCTGCCTGCGTTATGGGCGCCTTACCAAAAGGACCCAATTATTTAAATATTTTTTAGTAGTTTAAGTTAAAGATACTGTTATATTATTTATATTATTTTTTTTTAATATTAAATTGAAGAATTTAAATAAACGCACATACAATAGCGTAATAATTATAGGAGAATTTGATCGAAGTACATTCATATGTCTTCTTCTTCGCATTGTCCCGTTTCCTAATCCATTAGGATCGGCGGGGTCTGCTACCTAAGCCTAAGGATTTGGCGAAGATACTGATTTTTACATGGTGCGACTGCCGTCAGACCTCAGGGACCACAGGAAAAATCAGATCATTCCTTGGTTAGGTCTTTCGATATATAATTTCTTGGACGTGGAGGTTTCCTCACTAGGTATATACGATATACAACAATAAATACAGTTGGAATATTGCAATACATTACTTTGTGTGTACCTTTTTTTATACAACGTCGGCATACGGCCCAGCTGATGTAAAGCGGTTACTGCCTATGAACGTTTTTAATACATTAAGTATCAATCGCGCGATGCCACCTCTACTGTTACCACAGCAGATCCTTAGGATCTTTGTAGTGCGTATGTACTAATGTAGTACATACTATCAATTCCTAAATAAATAATTCAATTGTCCTCGATATGTCGTGTTTGAATCATCTCCCAAGAACCTACCATCGCATGTCGACCCGGCCAGGTCGGCCACTCGCGTTAAGGCCCGTTCGCATTATGATTAGTGTTAAGTGCAAGTGTCAAGTGTAAGTGTTAAGTGATTAGTAGATACACTATTTGGACAGGCAATGATTAGTGCGAGTGTTTAGTATTTACTTAAAGTGTTAAGTGATTAGTATTTAGAAGCCAGTTCTATTTTTTTGCGAGTGCCCCCGCCCCCGCCCCCGCCCCCGCCCCCGCCCCCCTTTACTTCATCCCTCACTCGCAGCGCGCTCCTCACTGAACACGTCTGGACAATAATATTCCAATGGATCTTCCACGGCTAATTCTTTTAGTAGTTAATAACTAGCTCCACGACTTGATCTCCTCCCTCTCCACTTTCGTTGCCATAGTTTTTGAGGACTCATACGTTCAATTTCGATCTCTTCTTCGATTTAATCAATCCAAGACAATTTTTAATATATCTTTAACACATTTCTGCAGTTCCCTCTGCACTTCTTCGTCCATATTGTTGATTCGCCTCACGGTTACTTTAGGAACTTATAAGCTTTACTAAACAGAACTACTTATCAGCAATGGACATAGACTAAACATTAACACTTGGCACAAAACACAACATGCTCCACACTCGCACTTGACACTAATCAAAATGCGAACGGGGCTTACAAACTCCATTGACCCATATAGAGCAAGAGTTACAATGGAAAGTTGTGTAAATTCAGTATTATTCTGAACTGATCCTAGTGACTGTTTAGTTGGTGGTTCTGCAAAAATAAAAATAAATGTTACTCCAAAATGGGAAGTACCTCTACAAAATAAGAGGAGGTAATTATTTCCCAAAGTGCGGCTGGAGGCGGCAGTAACTAGGCTACTACATTACAGCAGGAGTTGAGCTACCATCTCAGCACAACCAATATTTTACTGGTGGTAATATTGCTGCTTGGCAGTTTTGCGATTTTTAAAAAAGGTATAATAAGAGAGACAGTTCATCTTGAGCTATCTCGTCGGTCCTGGCGCAGGTGTAGCGGGACAAAGCAAAGCGGCAAGGCACGTGATATAGAGTAATCAAAATAAGTGCGGCTACACACTGAAGCGCGTAAGTGCATGTGTTACATAAAGTTAATTTTCGAGATTGATTGTTAAAAATAGACAAGGAACAATGGATGATAAACAGTTCGTATAAAGTTTTTCATATAATATACACATGTTAATTTAGTTATTTACACATGTTAGTTTTTCATATTTTTTACCCTTCGTCCAGCTTTATCTGCAATCACTCCAGCAAGACCGGATCCCGCTATAAACACCAGTCCAAATACTACTGAGTATAAATCTGCTTGGCTTGGATTTGCTTCCTTGAAGACATGCTTGGCAAAAACTTGTACTGGAACTATTCCCATAAAGACCTGAAATAACGAAATGAATAGAGATGTTACCTTCAGGAGATAGTAATGAAAGTGTATAGCAATACAACCAACATACAGACAACAAAAAGAGGAACATTCACTACATACCTCAAGTAGCAGAACAAGCTATATTGCATTTGAGTTCATTTTAATTTTACAATATATATATGCAGGCCCAGGGTTTATAAAAGCTGCATAGATTTATACAACCTTTGTAAGTCCAAAAGGGGCTCTTATTATACAGTAAAATACTGTATAATTTAAAATTGGACCTGTATAAGCAGTAGATAGGATGAGTAATAGCTGTATTTGCGCTTTTATTCGGTGTAAATAGAACCATAACACTAGAGTTTTCTTCTTGTAAAAATAATCGTTTTAAATTGGTTTTTGGACAGACTCTTCTAGATTTACGTATAATGAATGGCGGTATATTTGATATATTTCATTGAAATTACCTGAACGATAAATATTGGGCTATTATTATGATAAGCGTGAACTCAAAGTGCAGATAAAAAATTAGGATGATGTGTATGTATGGTTCCCGATAAAATCCCATCCCATGGCGTAAACTCTGGAGGACTTGAACACAATGCTTGAAGAACTCGACAGAGCATCCCAACGAGTGGGTCTTGAAATGAACATGGACAAAACGAAGATTATGTCGAATGGATATGTTGTAGCCACTCCAGTTCCAGTTGGGAGCTCGGTTCTCGAAGTTGTTGATGAGTATGTCTACCTAGGACAGACAGTCCAGATATGTAGATATAACTTCTAGAAAGAGGTCTCTCGTCGAATCCAACTCGGATAGGCAGCGTTTGGAAAATTGCGAAAGAGTTTCTCGTCGTATGTTGACAGTGATGACTTACGACACAGTAACGTGGTCCCTTACTATGGACCCCATACTGAAGCTCAAGGTTGCACAGCGTGCGATGGAGAGAGCTATGCTCAGAGCTTCTCTGTGAAAGAGATTCAAAAATGAGCACATCCGTAGTAGAAGTAGAGTTACCGACGTGGCTCTAAGGGTCAGCAAGCGGAAGTGGTAGTGCTACATAGGTGGAGAACCGATGGTTGTTGGAGTAGAAAAGATCGTAGGAGCCGATGGATGCAAGTAGCACAGGACCGATCGCTGTCGAAGTCTAAGGGGGAGGTCTATTTTCAGCAGTGGACGTCCTCCGGCTGATATAATGATATGATTACAGACAATCTCACGCAGACACAAGCAGAACTCAGCCGATTGTCGCGAGGGCTGGCGCGGGGTCTTTCATCACTTGTTGTAAAATGAATAAGCAGTATTGTTACTATTGCAGTGTATTTGGTTGTTTAAATACAATTTAAAACTGTGTTTGTACCATTTTCAATTATGTTAATAACCAAATTAAAGAACCGTCCTTAATTTGGTTATTATTATATTAATGCTCCTGTCATCACGTTCTGATAAAATACGATAAATTTGGTCATAGCAGGTAAGTTTTGGCCTTTTCTCGGCTTCGTAATCCTTCTACTTTCGGTTTGTATAAATATATATATATATATCTGTTTCATATTTCTTTCCTTCTGTATTATTTCTACAAATCCGAACCAACGGCGTATTCCTCTTCTTATTTTAACACCGACAATCTCTCTTAGACCAAGTGAGTTTTTAACATCATCATTGCGAATACGATCTATAAGCGTTACGCTACAAATTTTGCGCAACGCTCACATTTCGATGGCATTTATCCTACTTTCATGCTCTCGTTGCCATACCTAGCTCTTGCTTCCGTAAGTAAGCGTTACGACCAGTACTGGATATTGTATAGCGAGATGTGCCTTCTGGTTCAAGTTTTTACTGCCGAGAAGTTTTCTCAATATTCTATTTCCACTATTCTCAGCCAACATTTATCTTTCCACATCGTGTACCTTCCATCCCTGCTGAAAGCGTATCCAAGATATACATACAATCTCATCCACTTGTTTCAAGACTTCATCATCAACCGTAATCCTTACGTTGTTTCTGGTTTCTCCTTTTTCAAATGCTATAATTCTCTTTGTCTTCTTCGCATTCAATAGTAAGCCTTTCTCCATACAATCGTCTTTCATTATTGTAACCAGTGTTTGCAGTTCAGATGATTTTCTGCCAATAATTGGGCATAATTTTTGCGTGCTACTTGGGATATTATAATAAATTTTCATCGGCTGTGACATGTATGTACACATCATATGTATGTATAACTTCACGTCCAATCCCTTGTAGGGTAAGAGAGAACCGAGCGCCACTTGACTCGATCCTTACAAACTTCACTCTTCTTATGCACGCTCGCTCATTTCGAAGGTCCCTGATATCACCTTATGACAAAACACGACCAATTTTATCATGGTAGGTGAGAGTTGACCTTACTCGGCTCGTTTCTATGACAATCATTGCTCTTCACATGCATGCTCGCCGGTTTCTAAGGCTCCTGAGATCACCTTCTGATAGATCTCGATCAATTCTGTTATGGTAGGTAAGTTTTGGCCTTGTAATGTGTACGCACTACTAGATATAAATTTTCTCTACTTGTTTCCGCCATCTTTTTTAGGTGAACCCTAAAAAAGATGGTGTATACAAGTAGAGAAATAATACCTCAATAGGAAAAACGGAACCCGTAAACGTTCACTTCCGTCTGTGTATATGTTTGTCAAGACCCCCTTTTTCAAAGGCGAGTCGAGCTAACAAGTTAAAATTAATACCAAATACTCAAGTCTGCAATCCGTTCGAGCAGTATAAAAAATAAAACTTCTAAGTCAACGCAATCATTAGATACAGCTGTTTATGCCTCGTTTATGCGCATATTTTGACACTCACAAGGGAATCGTAAGTTATAGGGTACTTGCCGTTGATCTAGAATCATGAAATTTGTTAAGAAGTAATGTCATGTTGCACAAGTAAAGGAAAAATTTGAAAACTGTAAATTTTTAGTAACATCACAAAAAAGACATTTTTATGGAACCCTCGGTGCGGGAGTCGGACTCGCACTTGACGGCTTTTTCACGTATTATTTCATTTTAAAAGACGTAGGGCACGTGAAAACAGCCCGTCTGGGAAAATAACTCTACCTCACAGAAAACGGCGACCAAATAACAACTATTTGGAGGGTTCTTGTGTTCGTGTGTGTGGATGAGGTCACTAGTAAGCTGCTAAGGAATTGTTGTGTTAGCAGCAGGGGCGGCGAGCGATACCTCCTACACTACTGTCGCTCGTGGCAGTGTAATTTGAATTAAGTATATACTTACTTGTAAGGACATGACTGCTACCAGCATTATAAACGCTCGCCGACCGGCCGGTGACTTATCTAAACAATAATTACAAACCATAAGATATATGTACAATACTTAATTACAAACCGTCAGACACAGTAATTACAAACTGTAAGATTTCAAGGATTCAAAGCGTCACAAAACGTGATCGGTACCAATCGTACGCTAAAAATAAAAACTTCAACTTGGGTAAAGACTTCGCAATAGAATTTTTTGAATAAGAAACTTGAAGAAAGTCTAAAAACTCACTTCAACGGTAACGCAACTTCACTAAATTTATATGAAAAACCTTAGTGCGTATCGTACTCGTGCTAGGGTTTCGTACTAATTTTCAAAATACGGCTAGTAGTGACGTATTATATTCTTCCATGTAATTTTCTTAAATCCTTTATAATTTAATTTAAACACGGCTGGCTGTTTTTATTTTTGTTTTATCTATCTATATCTGCACACCAAATCCCTTGCGGGGTAAGCAGAGAGAGCTGAGCTCCACGTGACTCGATCCTTACAAACCTTCCTTCTTTAACATTCATTGCTCTTCTTATGCACGCTCGCTGGTTATGGGATTAAATTAGCTGTATTAATATTACTGAAAATATAGCATGGGGTTTTTTTTATATATAATATATGGCAATAGTGTTGCTACTTTATGCCAGTGTCAAAGTCTTCAGTTTAGAACCATTTGAAAATCTTAATTCTATGTTCCAGCTTCAGGAACTGTGCTGAAAAAATACTTGGGTACCTAGACCTAATCAACCCAGTTTAAATACCACCCGTAAAACGATAGTGATTTTTACAAGGTGTTCTTGATGAACTTATTCACGTCTTCCAAAAAGTACATAAACGTGTTATATTTGAGTTTTTTCATCACTGTATAATATCACTAGCACTTATGTTACAAAATACTATCAAAATTGTCACACAAAACTAATTTTATATTGAATTTTAAAAATTTCAAGTATAACAACGATGTCACTCGTCAAAAGCGCGGGAAGAAGATCTAGCATGGGGTTGGCTACTTTTATTTTAATTTTATTTATAACCTCACGCCAAATCCCTTGGTAAACAACCGAGCACCACGTGACTCGATCCTTACAAACTTCACACTTCTTATGCACACTCGCTCGTTTCGGAGGTCCCTGATATCACCTTCTATATATAAATCTACAAGAAATTTCATCATGGTAGGTGAGTGTTGACCTTACTCGTCTCTTATATCCTTCTAACTTTGTGTTTTATCCGTTTTTTAATTCTCTCTTCCTGCATTTTTTCTACATGTCCGAACCAGCGGGGCATGTCTCTTCTTTTGAGTCTCTGATTTAACACCGACGGTTTCTTTCACACCAGCTCTGTTTCTAACATCATCATTGTGAATGTGGTCTACGAAGTATTTTTGTATTATTTACGAGATAATACGATTGACCAAGTTTTGGACCTCCTCGGCGCGAGTCAAATGAGAATTTTACTCGCTTGACCGGTTATTTATTTTGAAATAGTAAATATATACTATCTACATGTAAATTACAATATTACAGAAGCGAGTGAAGTATGTAAGGAAGGATGTCGGTTCACTCTGCCTACCACGCAAGGGACCTGGCGTGAAGATATACATACATACATGTAAATTGTATAGATACTTCTGCTTAATGTTATCTCGTTTTCCAAATCCATTAGGATTGGCAGGGTCCGCTACCTAAGCCTAAGGATTTGGCGAAGATACTAATTTTTACATGGAGCGACTGGCGTCTGACCTCCGCAATCCAGAGGGAAAACCAGGTCATTCTTAGGTAAGGTCACGTCATTTGAAATATAATTTCTTGGACTTGGTTTCCTCTCAAAGTTTTCCTTCACCGCCGAGCAAGTGATAATTATAAATACCGACCGCATGGTCAGGTTTGGTAATGAAGGATTTTTGGTGACTTCTAAAAAAAATTGTAGCTATAAACTCCGTTCTATTTATGCTGTAACATTTATGACTTTCGTAACCTATATTTTATTTTTATTTTCGCATTGCTAACTTTGACGATAAGGCGGGGGAATGTAATTATTTGACATTTTACATTATCACTCGTTAATTAAACGAGAAAAAAAAACCAGTTTTGTAATATGCAAGTGAAGCGCTTTCATGTGATATTTCGCTTGAAATAGTAGCTTTATAATTTTGCCGCCCCCATTACAACTCCATTTGGAAAAGATGTTTGAAGGATGGGGAAAAAGCACTGAAGTCGCGTGATGCTTAGATACACACATTTATATATATATATATATATATATATATATATATATATATATATATATATATATATATATATATATAGTTATGTGTAAAAAAATGTGCGAGATGAGGGAAAGCACCGTGAGGAAACCTGCACAGGTAGGTCTTCTGGATGGGAAATCATGATTCATTGTCTTGTCTGGTTCCCTTAAGGGTTACCGAGGGCAGATGGCTGTCGCTCCAATGTAATAACTGGACTCGCCACATCTGGGATCATGATCATAGCGAAACCTGGGCACAGTAGACTTATAAGCTACTGTGATCCGGGCTCCGTAGTGGATGCAACCATGACTTACCGCTTAATGAGTGTGAGTTGAGTTTTTTTAATAAAATTGATATGTTCTTAAATTTGTTTGTATTATCTATCTATCTATAACTTCACGCCAAATCCCTTACGGGGTAGGCAGAGAACTGAGCGCCACGCGACTCGATCCTTACATACCTCACTCGCTTCTTTAACATTCATTGCTCTTTTCACGCACGCTCGCCGGTTTCTATGGCTCCTGACATCACCTTCTGATAGAACACGACCAATTTGGTTATGGTAGGTGGTAAGTCTAGGCCTTCCTCGGCTCCTACATACTTCCACTTTTGCGTTGTATATTATATATATCTGTTTGTATAATGCAGATAATAATCATGCTTTTTCACGTAAAATAGCGCTATAAATGATTTTGTTTTTGTTATATTATACGTAAAAATATTCCAAAAAAATATATTTCTTCACAACCCAAAAATGATGATTCAATGACCTGTAGGCCTATAATTGACAGGCTTTTTTTAGGGTTCCGTACCCAAAGGGTAAAACGAACTCTATTACTGAGACTCTGCCGTCCGTCCGTCCGTCCGCCTGTCACCAGACTATATCTCATGAACCGTAATAGTTGGACAGTTGAAATTTTCCCAGATGATGTATTTCTATTGCCGCTATAACAATAAATACTAAAAAAACAGAATAAATAAATATTTAACGGGGCTCCCACACAACAAACGTGATTTTTTTTGCTCGTTTTTTATAGATAATGGTACGGAACCCTTCGTGCGCGACTCCGACTCGCACTTGGACGATTTTTCTTTCATTAGGAGCCCAATAAGATTGAAATATCGTCGACGAGCACGGTAAATCGTGAACGTCGACGGGCACGGTAACGCGATTTGCGCGTGAAGAATTATAAAAGCACACAAAGTCTATCCGATTCAAGATTTTACTTCATCCAAGACAGTGTTAAAAGACAGTGTCCAAGCGTACTCACATAATAGTTTCCATGAAGGTATTTTGGGTCGAATATTAATAGAACCTGCATTCAATTTTTCTGATTCCTCTTCCTTGCTCATTGAATCTAGAACAAAATAATCAGAATTTTTATTCTTTTTCCTACCTAATTATATTAATTAACACCCGCTGGAGAAGCTCTGAGACGTTCATGCGTTTGTCAGTATAACTGCAAATGAATGTGTTTAGTTGTTTCGAGTTCCTCTGAGAGGACAAACTGGTCTGTCTCGACTATTTTCGATAGACGATAGTCGCTATGCTATTCTAATAGTCTACCTTCCTTAGTGCATCAAAGCAGTCCGACTGGAGAAGTTCCCCTCACAGAAAACTCCCGGGAGGGTCGTATTCCAGCGAATTTCACTGCTTACACAGCAACTCCTTAGCTTACCTCTACCTTAGTGACCTCACTCACACGCAGGAACACAACAAACCTCTAGGGAGTTGTTATTTGGCTGCGGTTTTCTGTGAGGTGGAGGTACTTCCCCAGACGGGCTGCTTTGATGCACTAAGGAAGGTAGACTATTAGAATAGCATAGCGCCCTACCTCTCTTAAAACATCCAGACCAAGACAAACAAACATGTTCATGCACACAAATGGTTGTCTTGTGTGGGAATCGAAGCAACGAGCTTTAGTGTCAAAGTCGCGTCTTTCACGACTGAGCCACCGAGCTCGTCAAAATGTCTAATGCGGTGACATTTTAACCAATAAGCCGATAAGTGACACGATATTGGTCCATGACCTAGCCAATGAGAGCAACGCATTCCACTTTACTTTTCGACCCGTAATGTTGACTTTAGTTACAATTTCGTTTCATCAGTTCTCCATAGCTTATTTCCTTCATAGGTTATGGTAACCACTATTCATCAGGTGGGCCGTATGCTTGCGTCCAGACGTTGTATAAAAAAAAACGAGTCTGCTTTAGACCACACGACTGAAGAAGACTTCTTTATCTCCATAGTGTACAGACAATAGGCCTGCACTATGTCTTACATATACGAAACTTAACTCGCTATGAGAGAAAGAGAGAAAGAAAATGTGTGCTCCCACCTCTCTCTCTTGCCCCTACAGTAATATACGAAACGTAACTCTCTCTCTTTCTATCTTCACTAACTTATATCTCCTTCCCAACTTCCGTTCGCCTCGCCCGATCACACTTTTCGTAACGCTCTCGTCACGCATTCACCAGCTTACTCCCCAAGTCAAGCGTGCGTAAAGAAGTTTTACTTCAAACACAACCGTAGTTATTCTTACCTTTGTTTTCTTTCTCGCTTCCATCCTTAACACTTTCGATTGATATAAGTTCTACCGCCGGCGCTACTCGCATTTTCAGAGTGGATATCTCTTCTATAACGACCATAGACTCAGGAGCCACGCCTCTGTAAGCTGCCATAGCACTTCTGGCTTCCTGTCAATGTAAATTAAAATCTTAGTTTCTTTTATAATACAGGCGCCACCTGATGTTAAAGCGGTTACTGTAGCCTGTTAACACAGCAAGTCCTTACAAGTTTACTGGTTATCTCGCTTAGACGCAAGAACATAACAATCCTCCAGGGAGTTGTTATTTAGCTGCGGTATTCTGTAAGGTGGAGATACTTCTCCAAACGGCCGCATTGAACCGCCCTACATCTATTAAAAACACCCAGACCAAGACAAACAAACGTGTTCATGTGCACAAAATGTTTGTACTGCACGGGAGTCGAACCCACGAGTATTGCGGTTAAAGTTACGTAATAGCGCATTTCACCACTGCGCCACCAATCTCATCAGAACAAAATATGCACCGGAAGCGTAAGCAACCGACACGGTCTCCTACGAACTTGCTTTGATGCGCTTACCTCTCTTTACTAATCACAATGATAAAAAATCGGCCAAGTGCGAGTCGGACTCGCACACGAAGGGTTCCGTACCATTATCGATAAAAACGGCAAAAAAAACACGTTTGTTGTATGGGAGCCCCCCTTAAATATTTGTTTTATTTTAATTTTATTATTTATTCTTAAAGTGAATATATAAATAAATATTCTGTAAATATTTTAAGCGTCTACCTGTTGCCGTTAGCAAAAATATCACGTTTGTTGTATGGGAGCCCCCTTAAATATTTATTTTATTCTATTTTTTAGTATTTGTTGTTATAGCGGCAACAGAAATACATCATCTGTGAAAATTTCAACTGTCTAACTATCACGGTTCATGAGATACAGCCTGGTGACAGGCGGGCGGACGGACGGACAGACAGCGGAGCCTCAGTAATAGGGTTCCGTTTTACCCTTTGGGTACGGAACCCTAAAAAGATTTCAGCTTAACTTAACTTGCTTACTAGCCAAACCCTGTTTACTAATGGGTGGAGAGAAGAAGAGTGGAATAATAATTTGGCCAAGTCCTGGACTTCTGAATGGAGGAAGATCTGTGTCACCATGCGAAAAAACGCCCAAAACGTAACTTTTTTTATAGGAAATATTCTAAAATCTTCACTGTTGTTATGGCGATTATATTAATAGTACATCGGCGACAGATTTCTTGAGACCTTAATCGCATTGTTGTATGTGTCATTCAAACCATGCAGGTTAAGCAACGTCAACCGCAGCCTGTCTATGGATGGGCTTATCTACCTCGAGCTTCTCCGTGCTTCGGAGAGCACGTTAAGACCCGTGGTGTTGCGAGCGACAATAGGCCGCGGTGACTGCTTACCATCTGATGCGGGCCGCATTCTTGTTTGCTAATCTAGTTGTATAAAAAAAAGGATGTTGCAAAGGGAAAGAGAATTTTTAATGCTTTTGAAATTAAAGTTGGGTATCAATGGATAACTTTAAGTGTTCAAAATGTTGAATCGATATAGAACTCCACCATATCGGAACACGTGAATCTTGTTTTCAGGCTGCTATCGCAAGAGAATTGAATAAGAGTCTCTTCTTCTTGCGAAGGGAATTCTGAAGGAGCTTTTGCATGGAAAGAATCTTGTATCCACGCATATTTTGATTTGATTCGATTCGAATTGTTTATTTTGTTGGCGCGAATATCTAAATTTCATTCCCAGGTAATGGTACGTATGAGCGTCTCACTGTACTCTCTACGGCGCATACTTTAGGAACCCCTGGGTTAGCCTATGAATGCTTCCAATACACACAGTATCACGATGCCTCCTCTGCTGCTAACACGTGTTATCAAATGGAATTATACAAATGTCTTATTAAATAAACTTTCAAAATGTACTGAAAATCTTAGGAGCAGGAATAGATTGCGTATGCCAGTACATCGACTTGCTAAGACTAATAGATCTTTTGTAGTAAATTGTATTCGATTCTACAATAAATTACCTGAAACAGTTCTGTCCTTGCCTGACTATATGTTCAAAAGACACATCAAAAATACTCTATGTAAGAAGGGTTATTATAGAATCGATGAATATCTAACTGACAGAGATGTATGGAAATGATTCAGCACATGAATTAATATAACTTTAATTGTACCACTTGATATCACTATATGTACACTCATTATATTTATTGTAATATGTATAAGATGATTTGGGAAAAAAAAGACCTATATTGGCAAGTTTCTTTCGGCATTTCTTCTTCGCCAATGGTCATTTGAAATGCTGGTAGATTAAAAAAGAGAAAACTTAAAAAAAAAATAATGATAAGATATGTAATATTGAAAATGTAAGACGTGTCTAAGTGCCCGTGAGGGTCTAAAGGCAAATGAAGAATTTTTATCTTTTTTATCTTTATCTTTATTAAATAAATAAGTGTTCACTTGCTCCGCACCCATTGATAGGAAGGCTACTAGCGATCCGCACCAACTTCGCACGTGTAGATAAATAACACGAGGGAACCGATGACATTATTTAGCTTAGTAACTAAAATCACCGCTACGGGCGGGGGTAAAGTAGAACGCGAGCTCTTGGCTAGTTTACGAATCAAAATCGTGTTATCGGCCTATATGTTAAAATGTCCAGCCATTGGACAGTAAGCTGGATATTTAGGCTCTAATGCACTACGCTTTGGTGAGTAAGGGGGGTCTTTACGTCGTCAAGTGGTTTATTGGTTTATCGTAGATATTCGAGCTCGGTGGCTCAGTCGTGAATGACGCGACTTTGACACCAACGCTCGTGGGTTCGATTCCCACACAAGGCAAATATTTGTGTGCATGAACATGTCTGTTTGTCTTGGTCTGGGTATTTTCTATGTATAATAAGTATATATTTACAAAAAAAAAATGTATTTACGTATGTTTATCAGTTGTCTAGTACCCATAACACAAGCTTCGCTTACTTTGGGCTAGATGGCGCTGTGTAATTTATCCGACAATATTTATCATTATCATTATTCATTAAGACGAATAGATCGTGACAACATTTTGTTTTTATATAGCGTTTAGAGTGTTAAATAATAGAATGTATAATTAATATAGCAAACACTACGCACAATAATAAGACACAATTATATTGAGATAGGCTTACTATTGAATGCGAAGAAGACAAAGATAATTGTATTTGAAAGAGAAGAAACCAGAACCAAAATGTAAGGATTATGGTTGATGATTAAATGTTACAGCAGGGATGGAAGCTGCTGTGGAAAAGCGAGTGAGTGCTGGAAAGGATGAATGGAGCGTTGGGAAAACTTCTTGGCAGCAAAAACTTGAGCCAGAAGGCACAACTCGCTATACACAATGCAGTGTTGATCTAGTAGTCTACAGAATTATTACATGACTGCGGTTTTCTGTGAGGTGGAGGTACTTCTCCAGATGGACTGCTTAGATGCGCCCTACTTCTCTTAATAACACCCAGATCAAGACTAAGAGACACAAATGTTTGTGCTGTATGGAAATCCAACCTATGATCGTTGGTGTCAAAGTTGCGTCACTCACCACTGTGCCATTGAGCTCGTAGTTACCTGCACCTGCACCTGAGCACCTGTTACGATATACTTATTAAGAAGTATTTGGTAATAGGTGTAACATACATTATACTCCTGCGAAGTTAGTAGAGCTATTGTTACATCGTGATATGCCTTGTGTGGGAATCGAACCCACAATCGTTGGTGTCAAAGTTATTAACCGCTGCGCCACCGAGCTGGTCTTCATGGCCCATGTTCACGTGTTCTCTAGGGATTATCAATTTTCTCACCTCATCTCTTTTCTGTCTCACTAAATAAGTGGGGCTTTCTTTTATAATTAAGAAAAGCATGCAGCCCAGGATGCTAGCCGCCATGTTCAGCCATATCACCATGTGGTAAGTGCAAAACCAGCCCAGCAAATACGAGACGGTGACACCCGTTCCGTACAAGGTCAGCGGAGCTGGAAAAAAGCCAATTAAAAAATTAATAAAATTATAAAAAATGAAAATTACATATATAAAATCTTTATTTGCTATTGGGCCCTCGTGGGCACTTAGATGCGTCTTACATTTTATGAAATATAATCTTATTTTATCTTATTCAATTCTCTTAAGTTACTATTTTTATTTTTAGGGTTCCGTACCCAAAGGGTAAAACAGAACCCTATTACTGAGGCTCCGCTGTCCGTCCGTCCGTCCGTCTGTCACCAGGCTATATCTCATGAACCGTGATAGTTTGACAGTTGAAATTTTCACAGATGATGTATTTCTGTTGCCGCTATAACAAGAAATACTAAAAAATAGAATATAATAAACATTTAAGGGGGCTCCCATACAACAAACGTGATTTTTTTGCTCGATATTAATAACGGCAACAGGTAGACGCTTGAAGTATTCACAGAATATTTATTTGTATATTCACTTTAAGAATAAAAAAATAAATTAAAATAAAACAAATATTTAAGGGGGCTTCCCATACAACAAACGTGATTTTTTTGCCGTTTTTATCGATAATGGTACGAAACCCTTCGTGTGCGAGTCCGACTCGCACTTGGCCGATTTTTAATCTGCAATGACTACTGGCGAAGAAGAAATGCCTAAAGAAACTTGCCAATATAGGTCTGTTTTCAAATTGTCAATTAGATTTTACTATAAATTCACGTCATCATATTGGTACAATAATGACATCACATTGTAGGATTAAAGATTATCAAGAAAAGGTTGTCAATGCTGAATTATTTCCAGACATCTTTGTCAGTTACATATTCATCAGTTTTATAATAAGCCCTTTTATGTATAATTTATGTATGTATATTTTCACAAAAGGTCCTTTGCTAGGCTGAGAAAACTGAGCGACGCAAACGCGGAAACCTCACTCGCTTCTTTAACATTCACTTGATGTGCTCGGTAGTGGCGCAGCGGTTAATAACGCGACTTTGACACCGACGCTCGTAGGTTAGATTCCCACATAGGACAAACATTTGTGTGCGTGAACATGTCTGTTTATCTTGGTTTGGGTGGTTTTAGAGGTAGGGCACATCAAAGCAGCTCTGGGTACCTCCACCTAATAGTAAAACCGTAGTCAAATAACAACTCTGTGGAAGGTTGTTGTGTTCCTGCGTGTGAGTATGGTCACCAGTAAGCTCCTAAGGAGTAGCTGTGGTAGCAGCAGAGGTGGCATCACGTGAGTAATAATTAATGTATTGCAAGCATTCATAAGCTACAATAACCGCTTTACATTAGGTAGGCCGTATCTTTGTATGCTTCCCGACGTAGTATAAAGCCAAAAAAAGTAAATTTTTTATACATATTTAAAAATATATAGGTATATAAAAAACTACCGACCGACGGCTATACGTGCCCTCCGAGCCTATGCTATGTTTATCTATCTCGAGTTCCTCTATAGGAACTCGAGATAGATAAACTCATCCATAAACAGGCTGCAGTCGACGACGCTTAACCTGCGTGTTCGGTTCGAAAGACACGCGCAACGATGCCATCGAGCTCTCAACAAAGAGCTTAAAAACAGTGCCCTCCGCCAATCCACAGTTGAGAAGCGTGGTGAAGTATGCTCTAAACTAATTCGGTTGAAGGGAGATTGAAGTTCGGAGAACGATGGGATGAATAAAGATAGACGGGTTGGATACAAAGGAGATTAAATGCACGTACTGCCATGCAATTCTGTAAGAGCAAACATTCTTGCATCCTCGGAAACATCGGCTGTTACAGCCTTGAACACAAAATTGCAATTCTTTGGTGTCGCTTTTCATGGTTGTGCGACACTAGCGCCGCAAGACTGCGTTTGGAATTGGAATTCTACAAGGCAAACAGGCTCGCGTACGCTTACAGCCTTATAGAATACCAAATAATTTAGCCGTGATCGCAGTAGACGATGTCAAAGCTGTGACATCTGTGATCACAGCGACACACACAGCCATTACGAGTCGCTTAGAGATTTGCATGGCTGAACTTGACTGGCGTAATTTCCGCCAGTGAGTATTACTACAAAGTTTGCTAACTGTGACAGTTCCTTATCTGTTTATGATGTTATTTTTAGAACTTATGTATGATGCGGTAGATCTAATTTCATAGATAAGATATGTATATTAACATAATTAATTACAGCGATATAATAGTTTAACAGCAAAACATAGTAACTAACCCAGGCATTACCAGTGGGAGACTTTGTATAAAAGTAGTCTGCGTGGGTACCTCTGTCTCACCTATTTCTACCGCCAAGCAACTATATTTATATAGCTGCGTTCCGGTTTGAAGGGTGCGATATGGCAGAGAAATTACTGGGTACTGTGTACTGCGACACAATATTTAAATTTTCAGCTGTAAGCCCAAAAGATGTTTTGAACGCTTTTAAATCAATAAATATGAAAAACACTAAAGATCTGTGGGGTCTATCTGTCAAAACCATAATCTTCTATTATTATTTCAATCGCTCCACATTTAGCTACAATTTTCAATTGTTGTGTGGCATCTGGTGTATTTCCTGACTTGATGAAACATAGTAAAATCATTCCATTATTTAAATCTGGTGATAGTTCGGACCCTTCGAATTTTCGACCTGTTTCCATACTGCCCATTTCTCAGTAAAATTTTTGAAAAACTATTGCTTAGCCAGTTGCTCAGACATTTGAATACACATAATTTGCTTCATAGGAGACAGTTCGGATTTACGAGAGGTTGTTCAACTATAGACGCAGGGGTTCATTTGCTTAAAAGTATATTCGCGGCATGGGAAGGTTCGCAAGATGCCTTGGGAATTTTCTGTGATCTGTCTAAAGTGTTTGACTGCGTGCACCATGACACTCTAGTCAGAAAATTACACCACTAGGGTATCAGGAACAAGGCTCTCGAACTTCTGTCTTCTTATCTGGGCAATAGGATATAGAAGATCGATGTTAATGGTAAAAGATCTTCGGGGTCCCCTGTAGTTATGGGAGTCCCACAGTGACTTACCTTATTATGTAAAGGACAAACATGAGATTGTATTGTTTGCGGATGATACCTCTTTGACATTCAAAATTAATAGACAGTTAGGTAATTATGACGAAGTTAACGATGCTCTCTCTAAAGTTATGCATTGGTTTAATGTTAATAATCAGCTTTTAAATGATAAAAATACTAAAGTAATTAAGTTTTCAACACCTAATGTGACTACCAATGTACATATTAATGGAACTAATTTAGCCCCTGTGGAGACAACTGTGTTCTTGGGTATAACAATTGACCCCAAACTACAATGGGGCCCACAAATTGAAAAATTATCAGGATAACTAAGTTCTGCAGCCTCTGCAGTAAAAACTATTAGACGGCTCACTGATGTTGATACGGCTAGAATAATTTATTTCAGCTACTTTCATAGTATTATGTCATACGGAATTATTCTTTGGGGTAACTCCGCGGACATTAACACCATCATTTATTGCGAAAGAGCTCTCTAAGAGCTATCTACAAACTTGGTCCCCGGGAGAGCCTTAGAGAAAAATTCAAAGAAATAAATATTCTAATAGTCGCATCACAATATATCTATGAAAATCTTTTGTATGTCCATAAAAACATAGACTCATTTTGTAAAAAGAGTGATACTCAAGCATAAATACTAGATATAAGCATAATCTTGTGTTACATGCAAGCCGTCTCCACAAAATAAGTAATTCTTTTATGGGGCGTATACATTGCCCCAGGTTCTATAACAAACTTCCCAGCAATATAAGAGAATTGTCAATAAACCAATTTAAAACTACTATTAAAGCCAAATTGTGTAGCAGGGCATATTATACAGCATCTGACTATATTAGTGATAAAAATGCCTGGGATTGAGTCGATCCAATTGTAATGTAATTAATAAATTATGTAAATTTGTTTGGATACCAAAAGAGGGATGCCTGAGTTTTTTTGGCAGTATTTTTATTTAGGGCTAGATGGCGCTGTGTAATTTGTACGACAATATTTATTTATTTATTATTTTTATCAGTGCTCACCTAGTCATGAACTGCACGGTAGGGAAAAAAATTGTGACGATTCCAAAAAAATGTAGCCATTTTTGTATGTATGTATGTATGTATGTATGTATGTATGTATATCTTCACGCCAAGTCCCTTGCGGGGTAGGCAGAGAGAACCGAGCGCCATAAGACACGGTCCTTGCATACTTCACTCGCTTCTGTGACATTCATAGCTCTTTTCATGCACGCTCGCCGGTTCCTGGGGCTTCTGACATCACCTTCTGATAAAACACGACCAATTTGGTCATGGTAGGTTAGTCTCGGCCTTCCTCGGCTCCTACATCCTTCCACTTTTGCATTGTATATCTGTTTCGTCATTCTTTCGTCCCGCATTCTTTCTACATGTCCGAACCAACGGAGCATGCCCTTTCTTATCTTAACACCGACACTCTCTTTTAGACCAACTCTTTCTCTCACGTCTTCATTACGAACGCGGTCAGCAAGCGTTATGCCACAAATTTTGCGCAATGCTCGCATCTCGACCGCATTTATTCTACTTTCATGCTCTCTCTGCCATACCCAGCTCTCACTTCCATAAGTTAGCGTTGGAATTAGCACCGCGTTGTGTACAGCGAGCTGTGCCTTCTGGCTTAGATTTCGGCTGCCTAGAAGTTTACCCAACGCTCCATTCACCCTATTCCCGGCACTCACTCGTCTCTCCACATCAGCGGTGTACCTTCCATTGCTGCTAAAAGCACTTCCAAGATATACAATCTCATTCACTTGCTCCAACACTACATCATCAACCATAATCCTAGCGTTTGTTCTGGTTGTCTCTCTTTCAAATACCATTATCTTGGTTTTCTTCGCATTCAATTGTAAGCCTTTCTTCATACAATCATCTTTCATTGTTGTAACTAGTGTTTGCAGTTCGGATGGTGATTCTGCTATTAATGCCGCATCGTCTGCATAAAGCAGGCAGTTGACCACTGAGTCACCCATTCGCATTCCCACATTCATATTTCTTATTCTCTGAAGACAACTGTCCAGATACAGGATGAACAGCCGAGCCGACAGCACGCATCCCTGTCTGACACCAATATTGACATCAAACCAGGGCGACAAGCTGCCGTCCACCCGCACACATGCTGTACAATCCTCATAAGTGGATTGCACAGCACGGAGTAGGTCACCGTCAACCCCATATCCGGGCAAAATGTTCCAGAGATTCTTTCGCACGACTCTATCAAATGCTTTCTCAAAGTCCACAAAACCGCAGAAAACCTTCTGATCCAAAGCCAGATGCTTCTCTACGATGTTGCGGAGTGAAAAAACTTGATCCGTACATCCTCTGCCGCTTCGAAATCCACCCTGTGCTTCCCAAAGCATTCCATCGGATTTCACCCTCATTCTCCTTTCAATGATTTTTCCATACACTTTAGCTGCTAAGCTGATCAAACTGATGGCCCTATAGTTGGCGCAGTCCATACGTGAGCCCTTGCCTTTATACAAGGGCACGATGACTGCGCGTCTCCAATCGCTCGGGACCCTTCCGGTTCTCCAGCATAATTTGCTCAAAAACCAGAAGGCTTCCCTAACGCAGGTACCACCTAGCTTGATCATCTCAGCTGTTACCATATCGATTCCCGCTGACTTTCCATCTTTCAAACTTCGTATCGACCATTCAATCTCATCCATAGTAATGTCTTCATGGTACGCTGGCACTGCCGAATCTATCACAGACTCATTCACAATGCCAGCGTCATGGACATAATCATACATTTCTCTAAAATATTCACTCCACCGTTCTAACACTTCCTGAGTGTTAGCAAGAATGCCACCAGCTTTACATCTTATCTTGTCCATTCTGGATGCTGACGAACCACTTCGAGACTTCTTTACCTCTCTCCAGAAGAGTTTGGTATTTGCCTCGAAGTTCTTCGTCAGCTTCTCTTCCTCAATCATATGTAGTCTTTCACGCTTCTCTTTCACTAAAGCTTTGGAGTCATTCTTGCATCGACGGTATATTTCTTTCTTCATTTCTTTCATACCATCACTCTGGTGCAAAGATGATACGTAATCCAGCCACGCTTTCCTCTTTTTTTCCACGGAGGATTGAACCTCCGCATCCCACCAGGCATCTCCTCTTAGTGTTCTACGTCTCTTTGCGCATCCACATGCTTCTTTCGCACTGTCCACCATACTTTCTTTCAGAACTTTCCAACATTCGTCTACATCTGAGTCGGAAAGACTCGCGTTCGCAAGTCTTTCACTGACTAGACGTACATACGTACTCCTCACACTTTCATCTTCCAATTTTTCACTTCTTATTCTTTCATGGTCTCCGAAAGGAATACGCACTCGCCAGTACCTCCACTTCTTGAAAAGCCCCACAAATCGGCTTATCACCAGATAGTGGTCCGTTTCAAGAGTGGGACCTCTGAAGGCTCTTGTATCCATTAACGACTTTCGGAGACGTCCATCTATCAAAATCAAATCAATCACACTTTTCTGTTCATTCCGTCTCCATGTGTAAGTGTGAATATCCTTGTGATGGAAGAGCGTGTTCGACACAAGGAGGTTTCGTTCCATACATACGTCTAAAAGTAACTTACCAGCATCGTTCACTCTCTTATCTCCGTATGGACCAAGCACAGCCTCATAACTGCTTCGCTTGGTCCCAACCCATCCATTCAGATCACCACACATAATTATCCGTTCATTCGCTTCGGCCAAATCCAGAATACCCCTTACAGTCTCCCAAAACTTCTCGAGCTCCTGGGGATCAGCAGAGCTCACAGAAGCATATGCTGCAACTAAAAACACTCGCGTAATCCCCAGTTTTATCTTAACCCAGAGAAGTCTTGGACCTACTAAATCGTAATCTTTCACACCCGCGGCCAAGCGAGATGAAAGCACGACACCTACGCCAGCGCTGGCATGAACGTCCTGGTCCACCCCGGACCACAGGGCCATCATGCCACCGGGCAGATCTTCGGTGTCGCTTCCCTTTCGCTTGGTCTCTGACACACACAAAGCATCTAGGCATCTCACGTTCATTATATCTATCAACTCATTCATCTTATCTTTTAGACCACCTCTCACATTCCATGTGCCTATACGACACTCAGCTCCCCTCGACCCGCCGGGATGGGCGTTGCGTGGTGGGTGGCGGCCCCCACCGCCGCATGCCCTAGATTTCGCACCGACGGGGGCGGATCGGTGCGCGTCGCCTCCGGGGGACGCCCTAATCCGCGCGTCTGTGCGGTTTGGGTCCAGAATTGCAGTCCAAGTGTTGGACTGGCAGGGTCGCGACGTGCACGCTTCTGGTACCGACCCCTAACCAGTAGCCATTTTTACGGAATAAAAAGATTTTGACTTTGTTTTGAAACAGCCTTAGGTCACAAGATTGGCTGCGCGCGAGTAACATCCCCTTGGTGTTGCGAGCATCAATAGGCTACAGTGACCGCTTACCATCTGATGCGGACCGCATGCTTGTTTGCCAATCTAGTTGTATAAAAAAAGGCTCCGTCTGCGTGGAGATTAATTATTCCAGGAAAAAAAAACCAACTATTTGTTTAATTTAGATATAAGGATTTTTCATATTGTTTTTTTTAGATTTTTTTTTTTAACGGGACCGGCCCACTACTTATACCCACCAATGTGTCTCCTGTGTAGCCAGAATTAAGAGCGGCGACCACCAAAATGGCAATAAACAGTGAAGTCCATTGCTGTCCCGGGGGTTAAACTACAGCTGCCTTGGAACTCACAACGAATTTAATCAGAAGAAATTTGTAGGAGTAGGAAGTTTTGGAATTGACTTTTTTAGATTATGTCATAACTCCTGGGACTCCTGACCTTCTGATAAAACCCGATCTATTCGGTCGTGTTAGGTGAGTGTAGGCCTCGGCACCTACATCCTTCTATTTTAACGTTGTTTCATTTAAAAAGTATGAAACGCGTCGTACGTATGAGGGCCCAATGGCAAATGATGAACTTTTATATATATGTATGTTCTTCATGCCAGAGGTAAAATAGTAATAATTAATATTTTATTATAATTTTCCTTAACAAAGTACCAAATATTTTTTTCATTTTTTTTAATCATATCTCGTAGGAATCAGCTAGTAATATATAGTATTGTCTTAGGTTTTCGCGATTGTTACACATTGAATTAAACAATTTTTAACGGAAATATCGCGTATTTTATTTATTTTGTTGAACCTGACGTTTCGAACGCTTTGCAGCGTCCGTGGTCGCAGGAAGACTAAGGTGGTATTTGTCTTACATTAGTTATTCAATTATTACATCTACCGACATGGATGGATTAATTATATATGTTCCGATTCACACAAAAATCGCTCATAGTGTCCGAACATTTTTTAGATCTTTGGGTTTGGGATTTGATTATTTTTAGGACTGGATCCCAAGCAGGTGGTACTTGCCAACCATCTTCTCTATTGAAATTGGGGTGTTTTCTTATTTCAATAGCCTCGCGCAACATTCTCGGCATGTAGCGATTCTCCTTGGCGAGGATTTGTGGTTTATCAAACCGGATGTAATGGTTTGGCTGGTCCAGTGTATGTTCACAAACTGCAGAGTTTTTATCGCGCCTATTCTTCATGTCAGCAATGTGTTCTTTCACACGAGTACCTACGCTTCTCTTTGTTTGCCCTATGTATGATAAACCACATTCGCAGTCTAATTTGTATACTCCTGCATCTTGTAAGGGGATATTAGATTTGATAGGTCTTAGAAATTGACTGATCTTCTTATGGGGCTTGAAGTAAGTTTTAGCTCGCCGTAAGATGTTGCCAATTTTGTCTGTGACTCCCTTTAAGTATGGTAAGATGGCAGGTTGACGTTCAACTGTAGGTGGCTTCGGGCGGCTTCTGTGACGCATACGAGGGAGTTTGTGACTGTTGCTCCGCAGTACTTGTTTGACATGTTGGAGTTCCTCCTCTAGATGCTCAGCGTCGCAGATGCCTTGTGCTCTCTGAAACAAAGCGACCACTGCGACCACGGACGCTGCAAAGCGTTCGAAACGTCAGGTTCAACAAAATAAATAAAATACGCGATACTTCCGTTAAAAATTGTTTAATTCAATAGTAATATATAAATATGTCGCATCCGGTCATGAGTATGGTTGTTTAAAACGAAACGAAAGCACGCGAACGGTGGCGCGCTTTGGCAGTATCAAGAGGTCGACACTTGGAGAAAGGGAGAGTTAGTGCAAACGGCGGCAAGTGACGACGTCTTGGGACTGTCCTCCCGTTTCGTATTTTCCTGAACTGTGATTACTGTGTTGATTTAATATTATAGTGTGATACGAATTGCATTGGATTTCTGATTGCACAACTACTCACCATACGCCCGCATAATATCGAATATACCGAAAAATCATACGAATATGACAAATATAATATAAACCAGTTGAGAATGCGCAAGCTTGCATTGCCAGAGGAACACCTGGCTCGTCAATTATATAACAATTCAATTTTTTTTTTAATTTATTGTCCACTTTGACCATGTTCCTTAAGAGATAGGAACGGTGTTAAAACATTCCTATTCTACTTTTTTAAGCTGAATCCGAATCTGACGTCAAAATTCGAATATTCAAAAAAAAAGCGACAGACAAACACACAGACAAACGCACAGACAAACATATAGATTTCATATAGGAACGGTGTTTCTGAAAATCAGATTACCTGATGCTAATAACCCACGAATGGAGTCCTCTGCTACCTCTGATATAAATATAGGTCCATACACAAGAAATGCTCCACCTGGTACTCCAGCAAAGAACCTCGCTGCGAGAATTAATGTAGATGAGGAAGACACACCTATAACGGCCCACGTTAACTAAAATGATAAAGAAATAATATATGGCAATTTGATCCAAACTACTTTGTGTGCTTCCGCTCCCGATTAGTTCATGCGAACTACTGCCGGCCGGCACCCACCCACTACCGTTAGTAGATGCATGCCGCCGCTGCCATGGCTGCTCCGGTCGTCTCTGCGAGTGTTCGCCATCTGAAATGTGAACCGCATGCACCCGCCACCGTTGTTGCCCTGGCTGCTCCGGTCGTCTCCGCGACACGTGTTTCGCCTCTCCACGAGGCATCCTCAGGCGCTGTAGATGTTAGTCGTTAGAATAACATGCTTAGCATGTTATTCTAACGACTCGTTCTAACGACTCCTCAGGCGCTGTAGATGTTAGTCGTTAGAATAACATGCTTAGCATGTTATTCTAACGACTAACATCTACAGCGCCTGAGGATGCCTCGTGGAGAGGCGAAACACGTGTCGCGGAGACGACCGGAGCAGCCAGGGCAACAACGGTGGCGGGTGCATGCGGTTCACATTTCAGATGGCGAACACTCGCAGAGACGACCGGAGCAGCCATGGCAGCGGCGGCATGCATCTACTAACGGTAGTGGGTGGGTGCCGGCCGGCAGTAGTTCGCATGAACTAATCGGGAGCGGAAGCACACAAAGTAGTTTGGATCAAATTGCCTGTAAATTTGACTTTCGCAAAGTAACGCCTGAATCTATTAACTAAATAATATATGTACGAACTCTAGAAACAGGCATCAATATACCATGTAGGAGTAAATTCACATTGAATAAGCCGACAAAATGCTTGGAAATAATGCAGCACTGACATCTTTATTTTTACTACTAACACTAGTGACCGCAGTCAGTGTTTCTTTACCGATATTCTTACATGTATATATTTTTTATACAACGTCGAGAGGCATACAAGCACACGGCCCACCTAATGTAAAGCAGTTACCATAGCCTATTAACGCTTGTAATGTAATTAGTATCGCTCGTGCGATGCCTCCTCTGCTGCTTACACAGCAGTTATTTAGGAGCTTACTGGTGACCTCACTCATACACAGGAATACAACAACCCTCTAGGGAGTTGTTATTTGGCTGCCGTTTTCTGTGAGGTGGAGGCACATCCCCAAAAATTCTCTCTCTCTCTTAAAACATTCAGACCAAGACAAACAAACATGTTCATGCACATAAATGTTTGTCTTGTGTGGGAATCGAACCCACGATCGTTGGTGTCAAAGTCGCATCATTCACGACTGAGCCACCGAGTTCGTCAAAATATTATATTATAATATATTTATTGATATAGTTTAATGAAGTCGCAATTTCACAGAATGGACAAAATGTCTTAAAATATCTAGATATGACACACCACTGGTGCCCATACATGATTATTGTTGCTACTAAAGTGCGTTCAGATAGCCGAGATAAAGAATGTAAATGATTTAAGAGAGGTAGGGCGGATCAAAGCAGCCAAAAGTTAAACTATAAAAACTAAGTGACCAATGGAAACATCTGTTCAGACTGCATCTAATCGGATTTTAAAATTGACAAATTAAACATTTTTTTTTGACTACATCAACCATAATGTACAAAACACGTAGGTCATGAAGGGATAATTTATTAAAAGTCCGTAAACTCGTTGATTCGGACATGTAGACGGAATGCGGGACGAAAGAATGACGAAACAGATATACAATGCAAAAGTGGAAGGATGTAGGAGCCGAGGAAGGCCGAGACTAACCTACCATGACCAGACTAACCCACCAAATTGGTCGTGTAAAACACGACCAATTTGGTGAAGGTGATGTCAGGAGCCCCAGGAATCGGCGAGTGTGCATGAAAAGAGCTATTCATCACAGAAGCGAGTGAAGTATGCAAGCACCGCGTCTTATGGCGCTTGGTTCTCTCTACCTACCCCGCAAGGGACTTGGTGTATACATACAAACATACCGTAAACTCGTGTAAAAAAAATATAAGATTTAACAATCACGAATCTGGTACGATGTGGATTCACACTTTATTAACAAGGTTACTTTTTTTAAATAGTACAGTAATTATGTATATCTCACCCTAAACAATTTAAGAATAAACATTAAAAAAACCTAGTCTATCTTACTCTTACAACTATAATCAAATTAATATCTCAATTATTTCGAAATTCCGGAATACCGAAGGCGTGTCCATATCAACATCAACTGTTATCAGAAAAGAATATAATCATAATAATCCGGCCCTCTTCTGTAATAGCCTTATAAATAATAATCTGTAATAGACTTATAATCCCTTCAGACCTCATTTTAATAGCCCAATAATTTCCAACATATTTGCAATAGTCCCAATACCTGCCGTGACCTGGTTCATGGGTATATTGTCACATTGATATGCCCTGGAGAAGGTCACGGCGGCTATACAACATTACATCAAGCTTCTCAAAGGGGCCTCTACGCGTTGGATCCAAATCCCATCATACGCCTATCAAATGATCGGGATGAACCCGTGATAAAATAGGAAATAATAATAGATAATACTCCTAAAAATAATAATAGACGTAGAGGGCGGCCCCCACTGCCGGCCAGCTTAGGGCCTTCGAGGCACCCTGCCTCGCGACGGGCTCCCGCTGCCGGTGGTGTAGTGCGACGCATGAGGTGGACTAATACAATAAATGAAAACTCCATGCGCGCCTACTTTGGGGCAACAGAGGGGGGAACCAATCTCAGTGTGTACCGTGCTCGGATGCTTCCTTTGTTTCAGGTGCTTGAACCAACTGTCACCGTATCAATTAAACGTCTATCGGATCAGGTGAGGGCTATCCAACGTTGTCAAATGTTAGATAAGCCTACACTTGAGCGGCTACGTCGACAAGCGCAACCTGTTTACACAATGGCCGAGGTAGGTGAAGGTTTTACTGCCGCGATGTCGAATATAGTCAAAGTCAAAGTCAAAATCTTTTTATTCCGTAAAAATGGCTACATTTGTTTAGAATCGTCACAATTTTTCCCCTACCGTGCAGTTCATGACTAGGTGAGCACGGATAAAAATACTGCCAAAAAACTCAGGCATCCCTCTTTTGGTATCCAAACAAATTTACATATTTACATATATTTACATATGTATTAATTACATTATAATTGGATGGACTCACTCCCAGGCATTTTTATCATTAATATAGTCAGATACTTTATAATATGCCCTGCTACACAATTTGGCTTTAATAGTAGTTTTAAATTTGTTAATTGACAATTCTCTTATATTGCTGGGAAGTTTGTTATAGAACCGTATACATTGCCCCATAAAAGAATTACTTATTTTGTGGAGACGGCTTGCATGTAAGACAAGATTATGCTTATATCTAGTATTTATGCTATGAGTATCACTCTTTTTACAAAATGAGTCTATGTCTTTTTACAAAATTAGTATATAATATAACATCACATTCGTCACCGTCACGTCACGTTCCAATGTGATCAAAGGAAGGTACACCGAAAGGCAGCACGCAGTCACGCTCTACTGGGACCGGTCTATTATCACAGACAGGACTATTGTCGCCAATAAGCCCGATATTGTGATAATAGATCGGGAGACACGCCGTGCAGTTCTCGTTGACGTTACCATTCCTCATGACGAAAACCTCGTGAAAGCTGAGAAAGAGAAACTTTCTAAGTACTTGGACTTGGCTCACGAGGTTACCGCCATGTGGCGTGTGGACTCGACGATAATTGTTAAAAATAGTCGTGACAGTAAACGGGCTTATAGCGAAGAGCCTCGACCGATACCTTGAGAGGCTCTCGCTTGGCAGTTGGCTCATGAACCAGATTCAGAAGGCGGTTCTTTTGGACACGGCCCGTATTGTGAGAAGGTTCCTCACTCTGGAGCCCTGACCACCGGTAGCTTGGGTCTTCGCTTCGCTACCGGCGGGTGCCCCTTTTTTTATATTTTTAAATGTATTTATTTTTATATAAAATCTTTATATTTAAAAATATATATATTGCTAATGGCTATACAACATTCATCAACCTTCCCAAAGGGCCTCTACGCGTTGGATCCTTATCCCCGCGCACGCCTATCAAATGACCGGGATAATACCCGTGAATCAAAATAAAATAATATAATAATAATAATATAGAATTATGAACTTACCACATAAGGAATACAAATAGCTATTCCTCCAAGTTTCCGTCCAAGCCTGTCAATTACTGGTCCAGCCACAGCTGTGCCCACCATAGCTCCTAAAGATGGTAGACTGCCTAATAATGATACATCAGAATCGCTCATTGGGGCTGACAGTACTGTCGAATTTGCTGAAGTGTAAACTGCCGATGTATATGACGGCCATACATTTAGTAATCCCATAATGAATGAGCCAAAGGACACTATAAAAATTAAATCGAAATTGGTATATGACCTAATACCAGGCGGGTCGTATGATTTCTCAAGTCGAGTCACTTCTATGTACCCTATCTCGCTTATTGTTACTAGGTACTCCAACATGTGTCAAATTAGCTGCAGCCCACGACTGCACCCGCGGGTATGTGGTATCTTAGTTCTTCTCTTCTTAAAATTGTCAAATAAAAGGCATTTGGTATTATTACTGACTAACCCTTGAATTAGTAAAATATGTATTTGATGTGTTACCTGCATACTAAACATATTGCTGCCTATTTCTTATGTAACATGCACGAGGGTCAAATCCCATTTATTTAAAAATATTTCACTGCGATATACCGTGAGGAGGAAGTGCTCCCCAGTTGCGCCCTACTTACTAAGTTAAATAAATATGTCGTAGTTAAAAGTCTTAACCCTTAGAGACCCGGGCGCGCGCGTTTTTGTTCTTTAATTGGGAGGTAAATTAAATTAAAGTTATTTGGTGAAATACTCGTACTATAAAATTCCGAACATGAAAAACTAAAATAACATGGGAACAAAACATATGCAACAAAAATATAACAAATATGTTCAAACATACAAAATATCATACACAGGTAATATATATTGGTGATCATGAGTGCATAAAATCGCTAAACAAGTGGTAAAAAATGTTTTGATAATAACCTTAAACTAAAAGCTTAAGCTTAAAGTATATATCAAAATTAGTAAATTGAGATCGACTAGGCCAGAACTTAGAGAGCATGGTTGACGAAGAACAGTCTTTAGCTTCAATTAATGCAAATTTTCTAATATTTAAGATGTCAGTTGCTCAAGAAAGGATTTATTTGTCAGCAATTATTAACATCTTTTACTGATTTATGACAAAAGTACGAAAACCAGATTTTCATTCTTTCTACAAGCTTTCATTTCAGTTGTTTTTCTGTATTTTTGCCCGGGGGGAATCTTGCGATCGAATTTTTGACCACTTCTCGACATGTCATTGGACTGATATTTGCACATGCCTTTGATTCTGAACACAATAAATATACCATATTTAACATTCTGGTAAATCTAATAAGGCCGCCGCCACAAAATCTTGGGTTTGTTTAAACTCTTCGACACAGATATCAAATGAAAGGGCATGACGAGTAAAATAAAATAAGCTGGTTTACGTTTTTAAAGTCCAATGTGGTAACCGACGCAAAGTGGCGGGATGTCTATTTCTTTGATATACTTTTGTCATGGGTACCAAATGAAAGAAAATGACAAACAGAATACAATAACCTGCGTTACTATTGTTATATAACCTATTTAAAATGTAATGTAGCGGCCAAAATGCAATATTACTTTTTAACTCTGGGCATTACAGATTAAATCAAAGAATTGAGATAGGTGAAATTTCAGTTGTCAGAAGTTAAATATGGTTGCAGTCTTCATATCATACGCCAGGGCACAAACAGTTGAACAGATAGATATCCAAATGCATACGGCGAGGCATATGCCAATTTAAAACAAGTCGTACTAAAGAGGCGATAGAATGGAATTAAAGCTCCTTCAAAGATCTAAGTCTTCATCAAAAATCTGTCTTTTGAGCAAAGAAAGTTAACTGATAAAGTTGATGCTATTCTTTCGAAGTAATGTGAGATTCGGAGAAAGACAGAAATGTTTTAGAGACACCTGACCTCTGACTCGTGAGATTGATATACATTACGAGTATATCAATCTCACGAGATTCGTATGGATCTTATAGAGACTAGAATGGGAAGTTACTGGGTGAGGACGGAATTACGGCAGAACTTCGGAAAGTGGGCAGAAAACAGATACTACCAGAAGCTATCCCATTCCGTCATACACGTCAGTGAAACTACAGAAGCGTGAAGCAGAAGCCTGGTCATATTGTTTTTTTAAAAAGGGTGAGAAGACCCAATTGTAGAATTATAAGCTGTTATCCCTTCTGAGCCGCGTTTCTGTGCTGATTTCGAGAATCATCACAAACTGCCTCGCAAGCAAACTTGACTAATTCCAACCTTTTTAAATAAGTTGATTTTCGAAAGGGTTTTAGCACCACAGATCATATACATGCCCTTTACTAGATTACGCAGAAGACTAAGGAGTATAATCTATACACTATATAATATCATCCTGGATACAGATAGAGTATGAGTTGGTACAGAAAGAGCATAATCGATAAAAAACAAAACATGACATTACCTGCAAATGCCGTCAAACCTTGATGCCATTTCCCTGACACCATATTTTCCCATGTATTCAACAAAATCACTTCTGTGCACGTAACTGAAAGTGTACTACGAAAATTTTGCGACAATTGCCGACAAAATGATATGTTAAATATTTACATAAAGTATTAGTTAAATTATATACTTAAGATACAATTTAAACAGATAAGAAATTTAAAAGAGATAATGAAATGTGTAGTAGACATTAACATATTGCATCATCAAAATTTGCATATACTTACTAGCTGTCCTATCCCAGATTCTCTTTGCCATTATAATAAATAATTACCTTACTTAAAGATTTTAAAGGAAGTTTGCATTAGTGTGAACGAAAAATCTTCAGTAGGATGTTTATATATATAGTGAGTAGTTGTGCAATGAGAAATCCAATGCAATTCGTATACACTATAATTTTGAATCAACACTTGTAATCAATGTTCAGGAAAATACGGAACGAGAGGATAGTCCCAAGACGTTGGCACTTGCCGCCCTATGCACTAACTCTCCATTTCTCCCAGTGTCGATCGCTTGATTCTGCCAAAGCGCGCCACCATACGCGCGCTCTCCTTTCGATTTCCATCATCCATATATATATATATATATATATTAGATTATTATATACATTAGTTATGTGATATCAATAATATAAACTTTAAGTAACTTACTAGATGCAATATGTGCTGTTGATTTAAGATCTCGTTTACCATTAAAATAAATTTCTAATTCTGATGAAACTATTTGTTTTCAAATTTATTATAAACTTTAAATATGCTTTCAGGGATTTCATTTATACTCGTATTTTATTCCACCCCACCCACCATTATATTTTATTTTTATGTTTATTGTATTGTTATTTACTATGAGTGTACAATAAAGAAATTACAAACAAACAAACCCTTCTCTATAAATCATGTCTTTGGCTTCGACAGTTTCATATGTAAACTTACCTTTTCCATTTCCTTAATACCTGAATATCAAAAGTTCACGAAATAGATGTTAGTTTATTTGGTTTGTTTGATCTTTGCACTATATTTTATTTCAAAAGTAATATTTTAATCAAAGATTATATCTCTTTGTGGATGAATTTAAATATGGTGAAAACATTTTGCCATCGTACTTGTTTCTCGAACAATCCATTTAGTATTTTTAGTTTATCAGTCAGACAGAACTATTCTTTTTTGATATGCAGATAGCAGTAAGGAAACTTTTTTATCGGCAATCATTGTTTGTAGACTACTTTATAAATCCCGTGTAATTTAAAATATCGGGTTATGATTCAAGATACCAGAAAAGTGACAGTTGGAAATGTTATAAAATATATCATTTCATTACATAATATATATTGTTTAATACAACAGTGTAAATCATACTAATATTTGAACAATAGTTCTGCAAATTCGAGTTTCTCTATAAAAGATCTCTTGTAGTCAACCTGTGTTGTGGAACATTGTGTTATATAGCGGATAGAAAAACTACACTTGAAAGATAGTACGATAAAAAACAATATATATTTATAATTAAATACTTATTAACATTACTTACAAAATATTTTAACTATGAAATAACTACTAGTAAATATTAAACGCTTTTTAATATTTTTTAAAGGATCATCGAATAGCGGTTGATTCATAATAGAGGAGTGTCTATATACGTGGCATATACGTATAGTAATGGGCCCATTCAAATTAGGATTATATTATTATTATGATGTCCTTTTATTTGACAATTTACATATGTATGTATTTTTTACTAATTATTGGATTATTTATCATTTTATTGTGAATTTAATTAGATATTTTACACATTTTACTTCAAACGTTGTTTTGATATAAGTGATTCTAGAATCTACTTGTCATTTATTATAAGAATATAACACATTTGTTTACAGTTACTGTTCGCCGCTGAACTGTTTAAAATTGTATTTATACTGTGTTGACGCCCACAATACAGGCTTAGCCTAGTGTGGGGTCATAGTACTACTATATTCCATATGTTAATATCTAAAGTTAATAAAGAAAAAAACATATAATTTCACGACAGGTTCCTTGTGGGGTAGGCAGAGAGAACCAAGAGCCATAAGATGCGGTCGTTACACACTTCACTCACTTCTTTTATATTCATAGCTCTTCTTCTTCTTTAATATGCACACTCGCCGGTGTCTAGGGCTCCTGACATCACCTTCTAGTAGACTAGTCTTGGTCTTCATCGACTTCTGCATCCTTTTACTTTCGTATTGTATGTCTGTTTCGTCATTCTTTCATCCTGCATTCTTTCTACGTGTCCGAACCAATGGAGCATGCCTTTTCTTATCTTAACACCGATACTATCTTTCTTCGCCATCATTATGAATGCGGTCAGCAACAGGTCAGCAAGCGTCGTGCCACAAACTTTGCGCAATGCTATAATGTTAGTTAGTTATACATTTTCCTTTTTATATTCAACAAAATTTTGTGCATTTGTATTTATGTTGCATTGTACAGACGACTTCACTTTTATCTGACATGAAGAGTTCATGTCAGATAAAAGTCATATTTTATTTTTAAATATTCTTTACACAAATGTTATCTAAATTATCTTGAGACAGTCTGCTAGGCTGTGACCGTAATCAACGTCACATATTGTCTATCGATACAACCTCTAAGTTAATATGATAAGTAATTAGTATTTTTAAACGATAAAAAATAAAAAATCTTTATTTGCCATTGGGTCCTCGCGGGCACTTCGACACGCCTTTTGTGTCTCTATCTGCTTGCATTTCGGAAATGACCATTAGCGAAAAAGAAAAGCTGGAAGATACTTGCCAGTATAGGTCTCTTTTAAAATTGACAATTAGATATTACAATAAATGTACATCAGTGTATTGGTATAATAATGATATCAAATACTAGAATTAAAGATGATTGTGAATATAGAAAAGATTGTCTATGCTGTTATATTTCAATAATTTAATATATTAAAAGATCTATAAATGTCAAAAAAACCAGCGAGATATATTAGAACTGAGTAATATGGAACTTTCTGCCTACTCAACTTGTAACTTATAGATAAATTAAGCATTAGGGTAACATATAAAGGATACTAACTGCGACCTGGCAATTCAGCGCAGAGGCGAGATGTGAGAATAATCGGCGATCCTAACCTCACACACGATGTTGTGTCCATGAATTTTAGGAGAGATTTCACCTCTCTTTGTGTGTTCTGCCGATTGCACAATGAGTAATCTTTCGAGAAGTTTTTCGATAAAACGAAAGCAAGGCTGTTGGCATCACTAATGGCCTCATTTTACGATTTGCTTCCGAACGGCTGAGAATTTCCGCGGTTCAAGAGAAGTTTTCTTCCGAGAACTCTTAAGTTGCGGATCAACTAGTGAGTTGCAGTGGCTCAGGTTACGCAAAAACCTACAGAACGAGGAGTTTTCAAAAAACATGTGTAAATGTTATTAAATGATCAGCAACGTTTGCGGGAAAAGGTCTGGCAAGTGTCCATATCGTTGAGGCTGTTTATTAAATTTTGATTATCAATTTCTCTATATTATTTTTATGGCTAAAACCCACTACAAGTACACGCGGTGCATTCTGCAAACGACCAAACATTGCCCTTCCGAGAATGATGTCACTTTATGGCACCTATTAAAAATCTTATCTTGTAAAACGTCAGTGTCAATCACAAAGAACAAGACATCAAAGGCGTTTTAGGGTATAAAACGTAATCTCTTGTTTATTCCACTTTTGTCGTGTGTCAAAATTTTACACGTATATAGTTTATACTATGTAATCTAACAAATCAGCGTTGTTTATGTTTTCTTTTATGTTCACTCTACAGTATTTTTTCTATTTTTCGAAAACAACCGCTGGATTGCATCCAAGTTAAATTCATGAACACTGATCAAAATTCTATATTTAGTCTATTGAAAAAAATCAATGACATTTATAATCTTTTGTCTATCTTTTTAACCGACTTCAAATAAGGAGGAGGTTCTCAATTCGTCGGAATCTTTTATTTTTATGTATGTTCCCCGATTACTCGAAGATGCCTGGACCGAATCGAAAAATCCTCTCTTTACGAATCGGTAAAGATCGGTTTCTCGGTCGGTTTCTATTGTTATTAAAATGTTATGATTTCGTGAGAACACATTTTTTTTCAAACTAATGTTCAGCACAAGTAATCATTACACCGTAAGTGTTTTAATCGTATATAATATTTTTTGACCGACTTCAAAATAGGAGGAGGTTCTCAATTCGTCGGAATCTTTTATTTTTTATGTTTGTTCCCCGATTACTCGAAGACGCCTAGATCGATTCGAAACATTATTCTTTTGTTTGAAAGGATACACTTCCCAGGTGACTCCATAAGATCAGGTCAGGCTCTAATGATAGAATCCTCTGGAATGGAGAGATCGAGAGAAAATAGTATTGTCTTAGGTTTTCGCGATTGTTACACATTGAAATTAAACTATTTTTAACGGAAGTATCGTCTTTCCTGCGACCACGGACGCTGCAAAGCGTTCGAAACGTCAGGTTTCAACAAAATGAATAAAACACGCGATACTTCCGTTAAAAATAGTTTAATTTCAATCGAGAGAAAACTTAATTTTTTAGAGTTCCGTACCCAAAGGGTGAAACGGAACCCTATTACTGAGGCTCCGCTGTCCGTCTGTCCGTCCGTCCGTCTGTCACCAGGCTGTATCTCATGAACCGTGATAGTTAGATAGTTGAAATTTTCACAGATGATGTATTTCTGTTGCCGCTATAACAACAAATACTAAAAAATAGAATAAAATAAATATTTAAGGGGGCTCCCATACAACAAACGTGATTTCTTTGCCTTTTTAGGGTTCCGTACCCTAAGGGTAAAACGGAACCCTATTACTGAGGATCCGCTGTCCGTCCGTCCGTCCGTCCGTCCGTCTGTCACCAGGCTGTATCTCATGAAGCGTGATAGTTAGACAGTTGAAATTTTCACAGATGATGTCTGTTGCCGCTATAACAACAAATACTAAAAAATAGAATAAAATAAATATTTAATTTTTATGTACTTACAAATGTCTAAAAATCGTAACCATCCACTAATCGTAAACAGTATTTGAAACAAGACCTAACCGTATTCGCCAGCTCTGTAACAGTTAACTGTATCCTATCTTTTGCGAAGAAGGGTTGATTTTTTTTATTATATAAAAAAAAAGTGATGTCTTAGGTTTTCGCGATTGTTACACATTGAATTAAACAATTTTTAACGGCAGTATCGCGTGTTTTATTTATTTTGTTGAACCTGACGTTTCGGACGCTTTGCAGCGTCCGTGGTCGCAGGAAGACTAAAGTGATATTTGTCTTACATTAGTTATTCTATTATTACATCTACCGACATGGATGGATTAATTATATATGTACCAATTCTTGTGTAACTGTGAGCGATTTTTGTGTGAATCGGAACATAAATAATTAATCCATCCATGTCGGTAGATGTAATAATTGAAACATAAATAAAATACAAAATAGGCAAATAAGAAAGACATTATATGTTTAAATTCAAATGTATCTTAACAGAGCCGTTCTCGAGATAGTGGTGAGCATACACAAAAAAATATTTACGCCATATAATTAACATGTTACTATTTACAAAACATTAAAATCGTCAGCACTGTACAGCAGGTTTTATTTGATCTTTCACAAATAACAATTGTATAATATCAGCTGATAAGCCCTTGGTCTCGGGGACGTAAAAGTGACTGTAAAGCGCAGTAAAGAAACAAACGACAGAAAATCCACAGAAGACGATACCGAGACCTAGGCTTTCAACTAGGGGATGGAAGATGACAAGAGCAACAAAGTTGACTATCCACATGCAGCCCATGACAATACTGTTGCAGAGACTCCGGACCTGAAAAGAAAAAATAAGAGTCACCACATCAAACTTAAAGGACTAAATGACAACTACAAAGCTTATAACAATCATAAATTATTTTTAAGAACTTATTCCTAATAATTGTCATTAACATCTATCTATCTATCTATAACTTCACGCCAAATCCCTTGCGGGGTAGGCAGAGAGAACCGAGCGCCACGTGACTCGATCCTTACATATCTCACTCGCTTCTTTAACATTCATTGCTCTTCTCATGCACGCACGCCGGTTTCTAGGGCTCCTGACATCACCTTCTGATAGAATATCAGCTGATAAGCCCTTGGTCTCGGGGACGTAAAAGTGACTGTAAAGCGCAGTAAAGAAACAAACGACAGAAAATCCACAGAAGACGATACCGAGACCTAGGCTTTCAACTAGGGGATGGAAGATGACAAGAGCAACAAAGTTGACTATCCACATGCAGCCCATGGCAATACTGTTGCAGAGACTCCGGACCTGAAAATAACATACTTCTACTTTACCACCTAGCATTAACAAAACATGACACGATATGACAGCCGAAGCATAAAAGTAGTGCGATTGCTATGGAAATAAGAGCTGTGAGGAGTTGATGGAGTAAGAAATAGCGCAATACGATAACGGTGTGGAATGAAAGAAGATGTAGTAGCAAAAAATTAAATAAGTACACTGAAATGGTTAGGGTATTTGGAAAGATTCGAAGACAAAAGAGTTACAAAAGCTGTGTATCGAGCAATAGTGAGTGGAAATATCTTCAGGAGGCATCTGTAGATGCACACATTGAAACACGAGTTATTAGAACAAGATATTATTTTACGACAAAGCTACCATGACAGCGACGGCGTGCATTTACAAATGGTAGCAAGTGGGTGTCGGCCAGAATTAATTGGTAGCGGAAACGCAGATAGTAGTCTAGATAAAGTTCCTTGCAAATTTCACTTTTGCAAAATGCTGTCTATAGCGTCGTTCCGTCTCACCTTGCGTTGAAAGGACGTCCTTCTACAGCGACCACTAGAGATAACGCGTGTTACACGGATAGAAGCTTAAAAAAGAGTGATATATCAATGGTTCAAGTTTAGGAATAAGCATGCGCCAATTTAATCTATTATACATTTATAACTATAAAATAATATACTACCTCAGGTAAAAATACTTCCGCTGTTAACACAAATGGTACTGTTGCAGCCCCAAGGTTGTATACGAAGGAGAATCCGTAGATAAGAAGCGCTGTGTACCAATGGGAGCTGTAGTGGAATAGCAACTGCGTGCCAAGTAGTAGTGTGCATACCCCTGATCCAATAGAAGTCAGCGTCATAAGATACTGTTGAACAAAGGCTATCATTTAAATGGTTGGAAAATTATCGACGTTTTAATCAGCAGAAAAAATGTATTCGGTAAGCAAATATTCCCATTCTACAGAACCCCGTTACACAAGGTTCCTATTTCTAGTAGGAGAATTCAAAATGTCTATATTAAATAAAAAACAAACAATACCTGTTATTTAACTCTTTAATGGGGGCACATTCCTTTCGACTTGGGAATATTTGCTGACTGAGTATATTTTTCCTTTGGCCAAACGTTTATTTCCTTGAAGAAATATATAAAATATTGCATTACTACTATAATATTTTTTTTTAATTGGCCGTGTTTTATCAGAAGGTGGTGTCAGGAGCTCTAGGAATCAGTGAGCGTGCAGGAAAAAAGTATGAATGTTGAAGAAGCGAGTGAGGTTTGTAAGAACCGCATCTCATGGCGCTCGGTTCTCTCTGCCTACCTCGCATGGGACCTGACATTAAGACATACATACACATACTTATGTCACAGTTATGAGATTTGAAACCCGATCTAATAAATAATAAAAATAAAATAAATATTGTCGGACAAATTACACAGCGCCATCTAGCCCCAAAGTAAGCGAAGCTTGTGTTATGGGTACTAGACAACTGATAAACATACGTAAATACTTTTTTTTTTTTGTAAATACATACTTATCATACATAGAAAATACCCAGACCAAGACAAACAGACATGTTCATGCACACAAATGTTTGTACTGTGTGGGAATCGAGGAGGCATCAGAAGTAACATAGGATACATTTTATTTAAAAATAATATTTTTTTTCAATGCGAGCGAAGCCGCGGGTAAAAGCTAGTTATAAAAAAAAGTTGATGGGTGGCAACGGTCAGTTGAATACCAAGGGTATGGCTTTAATTTCAGCAAAAGATAAACATTTATGTGCATGAAAAATGTCTGTTTGTGTTGGATTGGGTGATTTATATGTATTAATAATGTTTATTTACAAAAAAAATTTTTTGGGGGTCATGTGCCAGAAGCGTGCTCGTTCGCGACCCCTGCCAATCAGTCGATTGCAATTCTGGACCGAGAGCGCACCGACGTGCAGATTAGGGCGTCCCCCGTAGGCGACGCGCACCGATCCGCCCCCGTCGGTGCGAATATAGCTGCATGCGGCGGTGGGGGCCGCCACCCACCACGCAGCGCCAATTCCGGCGGGACGAGGGGAGCCGAGTGCCGCATAGGCACGTGGAATGTGAGAGGTGGATTGAATGATAAGACGAATGAACTGACAGGCGTAATGAATGATAGACGTTTGGATGCTTTATGTGTGACAGAGACTAAGCGCAAGGGGAGCGACACCGATGATCTGCCCGGTGGTATGATGGCCCTATGGTCTGGGGTAGACCGGGACGATCATGCCAGTGCTGGTGTAGGTGTCGTACTCTCCTCTCGCTTAGCCACTGGTGTAAGAGATTACTGTTTGGTAGGGCCTAGACTTCTCTGGGTTCGTATTAAACTGGGCATCACGCGAGTATTCTTGGTTGCAGCATACGCTCCCGTAAGCTCAGCGTGTGCTCAAGAACTGGAGAAGTTTTGGGAGTCTGTGAGGGATGTTAGCTGAAGGGAATGAAAGAGTGATTATGTGTGGAGATTTGAATGGATGGGTTGGGACCAAGCGATACAGCTATGAAGCTGTTCTTGGTCCGTATGGAGATAAGAGAGTGAACGAAGCAGGTAAGCCAATACTAGATTTATGTATGGAACGAGGCCTCCTCGTGTCGAATACTTTATTTCATCATAAGGATATTCACACGTATACATGGAGAAGGAATGACCAAAAAAGTGTGATTGATTTGATTTTAATAGATAGACGTCTCCGAAATGTTCTAATGGATACAAGAGCCTTTAGAGGCCCCACTCTTGAGACGGACCACTACCTGGTGGTAAGCCGGTTTGTGGGCCTTTTTAGGAAGTGGAGGCACTGGCGAGTGCGTATCCCTTTCGGAGATCATGAAAGGATAATGAGCGAAAAATTGCAAGATGAAAGTGTAAGGAGAATGTATGTGCATCTGGTAAGTGAGAGACTTGCAAATGCAAGCCTCTCCGACTTAGATGTGGATGATTGTTGGAAAGTTTTGAAAGAAAGTATGGTGGATAGTGCAAAAGAAGCTTGTGGATGCGCAAAGAGACGTAAAACTGCGAAAGGAGATGCCTGGTGGGATGCGGAGGTTGAATCCTCCGTAGCAAGAAAGAGGAAAGCGTGGCTGGATTACGTATCATCTTTGCCTTTAAATGAAAATATGAGAGAAAAGAAGAAAGAAATGTACCGTCTATGCAAGAATGAAACCAAGGCTTTAGTGAAAGAGAAGCGTGAAAGACAAATTATGAATGAGGAAGAGAGGCTGACGAAAAACTTCGAGGCAAATACCAAACTCTTTTGGAGAGAGGTAAAGAAGTCTCGGAGTGGTTCGTCGGCATCCAGAATGGATAAGATAAAGTCTAAAGCTGGTGTCATTCTTGCGAACACTCAGGAAGTGTTAGAACGGTGGAGTGAATATTTTGAGGAAATGTATGAGTATGCCTCGGACGCTGGCAACGAGAGTGAGTCGGATGCTTACTCCACGTTGACGGCGTCCGACGAAGGCATAACTATGGATGAGATCGAATGGTCGATACGAAGCTTGAAAAATGGAAAATCAGCGGGAATTGATCTGATCACAGCTGAGATGATCAAATTAGGTGGCACTTACGTCCGGGACGCCTTCTGGTACCTATGCAACCTATGCTGGAGAACTGGAAGGGTCCCAATGGACTGGAGACGCGCAGTCATCGTGCCCTTGTATAAAGGCAAGGGGTCACGCATGGACTGCGCCAACTATAGGGCCATCAGTTTGATCAGCTTAGCAGCAAAAGTATATGGAAAGGTGATTGAAAGGAGAATGAGGGTGAAATCCGATGAAATGCTGTGGGACGCACAAGGAGGTTTCCGAAATGGAAGGGGATGTTCGGATCAAGTTTTCTCGCTCCGCAATATCGTAGAGAAGCATCTGGCCATAGACCGGAAGGTTTTCTGCGGTTTTGTGGATCTTGAGAAAGCCTTTGATAGGGTTGTGCGAAAGGAACTGTGGGACATATTGCCGAGATATGGGATTGACGGTTCACTGCTCCGTGCTGTGCAGTCCACTTACAAGGATTGCTCAGCATGTGTGCGGATAGACGGTGGCATGTCACCCTGGTTTGATGTCAAAATTGGTGTCAAACAGGGTTGCATGCTATCTGCTAGGCTGTTTATCCTGTATCTCGATAGTTGTCTGCAGAGAATAAGGTCAACGAATGTGGGATTGCGCATGGGTGACCTAGTGGTGAACTGTCTGCTGTATGCAGACGATGCCGTGCTTTTAGCAGATACACCATCTAAACTGCAAACACTGGTCACAACGATGAAAGACGAATGTATGGAGAAAGGCTTACTACTGAATGCGAAGAAAACAAAGATAATGGTATTTGAAAGAGAAGAATCCAGAACTAATGTAAGGATTACGATTGACGATGAAGTGTTGGAACAAGTGGATGAGTTTGTATATCTTAGATGTGCTTTCAGCAGGAATGGAAGCTACACCGCAGATGTGGAAAGACGAGTGAGTGCTGGGAATAGTGTGAACGGAGCGTTGGGAAAACTTCTTGGCAGTAAAAACCTGAGCCAGAAGGCACAACTCGCTATACACAATGCAGTGCTGGTCCCAACGCTAACTTATGGAAGCGAGAGCTGGGTATGGCAGAAAGAGCATGAAAGTAGAATAAACGCGGTTGAAATGCGAGCGCTGCGCAAAATTTGTGGCGTAAGGCTTGTAGACCGTATTCGCAATGATGATGTTAGAAATAGAGTTGGTCTGAAAGAGAGCGTCGGTGTTAAAATAAGAAGAGGCATGCTCCGATGGTTCGGGCATGTAGCAAGAATGCAAGATGAAAGAATGACGAAGCAGATATACAATGCAAAATTGGACGGATGTAGGAGCCGGGGAAGGCCAAGACTTACCTACCATGACCAAATTGGTCGTGTTCTATCAGAAGGTGACGTCAGGAGCCCTAGAAACCGGCGAGCGTGCATGAGAAGAGCAATGAATGTTAAAGAAGCGAGTGAGATATGTAAGGATCGAGTCACGTGGCGCTCGGTTCTCTCTGCCTACCCCGCAAGGGATTTGGCGTGAAGTTATATATATATATTTACAAAAAAATGTACGTAAGTTTATCAGTCAACTTTACTTAGTTTGAGACTAGGCGGCGCTGTATAATTTGTACGTAAATAGTTGTTTATTTAAATTAAAATTTAGTAGTAGTTATGTACAATTTCGATGCTGTATATCCCTTTAATAATAATTACAGTAGAATACAGCATCGAGACCTACAAGCAGTCGCTCCACCTGGTGTAAACTGGCTAAGTAGCCAATGAGCCCTTCTAAACAAACAAAGTACTCCGACTGGGGAAGCAGGCCGTATGCTTGATTGCCACCTTAGTGGTATAAAAAAAAAGAGCACTCCCACCTCACAGAAAACCGCAGCCTAATAACAAGTTCGTTGCGTTCGTTCGTTGTTGCTATATTCCAGTAAGCTGTTGAATAATGAAAAAAATGACATTGAAATAAAAAACACATAAATAAATAAATAAAATAAATATTGTCGGACAAATTACACAGCGCCATCTAGCCCAAAGTAAGCGAAGTTTGTGTTATGGGTACTAGACAACTGATACATTTTTTTTTGTAAATACATACTTATTATACATAGAAAATACCCAGACCAAGACAAACAGACATGTTCATGCACACAAATGTTTGCCTTGTGTGGGAATCGAACCCACGAGCGTTGGTGTCAAAGTAGCGTCATTCACGACTGAGCCACCGAGCTCGTCCTTCATGTGGGAATCTACGAGCCTTGTTGTTAAAGTGGCACTAACGTACCTTTCTTCCTACTCTGTCCATCAACAACGAGCAAATAGCGCTGGCCACAACGAAGTCTACAGCCAGGAATATCGCACATTGATTTGGTGGCATTGAAGGCACAGCTTCTTTGAACAGTGGTTCTGCATAAACTTGCAGCACTATCGCTCCCATGAAGGTTTTGATTGTGATGATGATCAGACACATAAGAAGAGCACGCTTCGATGACTCTGATTTAACTGTAAAAATAATGTTTTTTTTTTAATCACTACATGATAGTACATGGGCTTGCTACGACCGGTTAACGGTTACCGGTTTTCTCATAAATTGTATTCGATTCTTTAAGCTCAAAATACAGATCAAAAATACTCTGTGTAAAAAGGGTTATAATAGAATTGACGAATATCTGACTAACTGAGACGTTTGGATATGATTCAGCACATATATTAATACATCTCAAATTTTACCACTTGACGTATATATAGGTATACAGAAATAAATTTATTGTACCAGAAAAGCAATTCTTTTCAACCTTTTTTATTAAAATGTTCATCGGTCATTTTCGAAATGCGGATATAATAAAAAAGAAATTTTAAGTTTCGAAAAATGAATAAAACAAAATAAGAGTTCATTTAAAAAATGTAGGACATGTCTAATTAATTATAATGCCCTCAAGGGTCTAATAAAATATAAAGTTTTTTTATCTTTTTAACAAATATAAATTTGTCAGCCAATCAAGTAGTTCTATTAATCTAAGACGAGCTCGGTGGCGCAGAGGTGAAACGCGCTGTTACGCTACTTTGACACCAACGCTCGTGGGTTCGATTCCCACACAATACAAACATTTGTGTACATGAACATGTCTGTTTGTCTTGGTCTGGGTATTTTCTATGTATAATAAGTATGTATTACAAAAAAAAATGTATTTACGTATGTTTATTAGTTGTCTAGTACCCATAACACAAGCTTCGCTTACTTTGGGGCTAGATGGCGCTGTGTAATTTGTCCGACAATATTTATTTATTTTATTTATTGAGAACTACTTGATTGGCTGACAAATTTATTACAAATTTACATTGATGTGTTACATGATGGTGATGTTACATTTCGGTACAATTAACGAAATGTAACATTATCTGTATATCCAAAAATCAATTACAGAGCGCTGGTCTCGCAAAAACTGATAAGGGTTCGGGCGTTTTAATTTCGTTTTTTTGGTATTTTCCACACTTTACCGGGAAAATTAAGAAAAAAAAATCGTCGGCGTAACTGATATCGGTTAGTATTCAATATTATCTTTTAGTTTAGCGAAACATCTCGAATACAATCTGAATTATATGAGAGACAATACCAGAGCTGATTAGATATGACTATTTATGGGAAATTTATTTCAAATTTTACTTGCGATGACGATCGCTTACTTAGTATCTCATATGATATACTCATAAATGTCATCTAGCAGTGGGCAATTTATTTTTTTATACAACGTCGGGAGGCATTCAAGCATACGGTCCACCTGATGTAAAGCAGTTATTTGTAACATATATCACTCGCGCGGTGCCTCCTCTGTTGCTTACACAGCAACTCTTTAGGAGCTTACTGGTGACCTCACTCACACGCAGGAACACAACAACCCTCTAGGGAGTTGTTAATTGGCTGCGGTTTTCTGTGAGGTGGAGGTACTTGCCCAGACGGGCTACTTTTATGCGCCCTACTTCTCTTATTATTCAACCTGCATAATGCGCAAAGCCGAAGAATGCTGAAACAGATAAGTTGAGAAGTGATGGTCGGAGATCAGGAAATGCAGCGTTTAATAGTCGGTCTCACGAACTGCCATGCAATTCTGTAAGAGCAAACATCCTTACATCCTCGGAAACATCGGCTGTTACAGCCTTGAACACAAAATTGCAATTCCTCAGTATCTCTTTTCATGGTTGTGCGACACTAGCGCCGCAAAGCTGCGTTTGGAATTGGAATTCTACAAGGCAAACAGCCTCGCGTACGCTTACAGCCTTATAGAATACCAAATAAAAAGCCGTGATCGGAGCGGACGATGTCAAAGCTGTGACATCTGTGATCACAGCGACGCACACAGCCATTACGAGTCGCTTAGAGAATTGCATGGCAGATAAAGAATTCAGGGCTATCGTATATAAACGATACAATTGATCATTGAGTACGTTAAAGGGAATGCGTACATGTATGCAGTAATAAACGTTATTTGACTGAAATAATGAGGTAATTCTATTTAAATAAAATTACATGTACCTATTTACAGAATAAAATGACATAAAATATTTATATATGCAGTGCATAAATATTTTGTGAGATCACATACAAGAGTACAGAATGATGTCAAGATAGTAAGTGGGTTGTTTGCTTTTTTCAATAAAGCCTATAATGTATTTTTGCGTTTGCTATATCACGTGATAACGTTAAATACAGTCGCATACTATTTACATTTGTACTACTACTGCATACATAACAATATTATAAAGATGTTACTAACGTAGAAATTGCCAAGAGGAATTTGCTCTTACTGTAATCTCATTAGGTTCATTATTGATAAGCTTCTCGGATGTCATTGTATCTGTAACATTAATTATTTGTTATACCTATAGCATCACCAGTCCTCAAACAAATTCATTTATTAGTTCACTTATTGTTATTAATATTAGGATCATAAATATTCCATGCGATAACAACAGACTTGTAAAGTACTATAACATTGCAATTTAATCTCTAAGCAAAGGTGATAAAAGTTATAATGTCACCATCTCCTTTTTCTATTTTTGGAGTCAATTGCAATTTGATTTTCTTTATCTCTGATTCCACCTCTTTGGATGTGAAGTCCACACGTCTATAGAAAGCAATTGATTTTGCAGCATCCTGTAATTTTAAACAAATTTTGTTAAAAGTCGAAATTTTGGTCACAGTACGAGCACTGAATTATTTTAACAAACAATGTCTACAAACTAGAACAATTCATGCCAATTAGGCTAGGTTTTAATGTGAACAGTTATATCTTAATCAAGTAATGTCCGCGGCTTCGCCTGTTGGGGATCCTATATTCCATATACAAAATTATAAAAGAACAAAAAGCGAAAAATGATTGCTACGATCTTAAAAAAAGATATAACTAAAAGATATCATTGCGAAACTATAGTTTTTGCAGTTGTTATCCATATATCTCTCTATCTATGTATATCTATGCGTCTATTATTTGAAAGCTACTGGATGGATTTTAAATGCAATTTACTTCGATCATAGCTTATATCCTAGTTGTTTCACTATAGAAACTTTAACTTTACGTTGTTTTGTTTTAAGGTGTACCTTTCTAAGATGAAATCTTGATGTAATGTTCTATTATTTTGTAGTACAGGAAAACAAGAATCTTTAATCGCGTGGTCAATAATATTCAGAAATAAAGGGAAAATGATTGCACTTTTTTTTATTCGGCGCAAATCCCGTTTGTATAATTTAATTTGACAGGTACCTGTACCTGTACATCACCATACGGAAAGATGACTCGGAAGAAACATCCTCTTTCATCATGACTACGCCTGAAACGGATGCAATATTTTTTAAATTTTCGTAGTACTGCGTATAGTTCTGTACTCTATGATTTTTTACTTTCCCGAAAATCAAATATTTGATGAGAGAGCTCGCTTTAATAAAGTTAGAAGCTTAAGTATGTACATAATAACTTTAAATCGACACTCGGAAAAAATACGTCCTTCTTTGAGCTAAGTCCGGGCTAGATGTGGATTAGGTTTAGACTAAGTTAAGAGTACGTGTGCTCTAGAGTTAGGTTAAATTTGAAATATAATTAGACTAGAATTGCGCTAGGTTTCAGGTTGAAGCTAATTTTAGCTAGAGTTTGATTATCATAAATACTGTACGTAAATTCGGTTTACGCTGATCTGCATCAGATGTTTTCGGTCAGTTTTACCATACTTGACAAAAAAATAAAGAACTCATTTCTTCCTCAATTTACATTTAGTTTAAAGAATTGCTGCTAATTATAAAAACAAGGTAAACTTGAGTTGACATATTTTTTTAACATATACGTAGTTATTAAACTTACCTTTTCTCTTCCTTGTTGTAACAAAAATACAGGAGATTCTTTTAATAACATCAGTACCAGCATATAAAGTATTGATAAGGTCAAGTGTACACAAACTACTTGATGATAAGATAGACAACCTCCCCAAGAGTATGATAAAAGTAGTCCAACAAAGTAGCCAGTCGCCATAGAGGATGTTAATGCTCCTCTAATAGCATCTTGAGATATTTCGGCTATATACAATGTCGTGATTGTTTGTCCTGCTGCTCCAATACCAGCAAATCCAATAGCAGCGAGTACTAATGGAACACGAGTTGTAAAATATATAACTGACCAAGCAATCTGTGGAAAAAATAGATTATGAATGTTTTTAAACGATCAGTTTTTAAAACTTTCTAGTAGATGAAAGCCATGCAAGTCGAACTATGAAATTTTCATTCTATTCATTTATGTTTTCGTTTTTCCTAAAAAGCATAATAGAATAAAAGTGTGAAGAAAAGGGACTGACGAGCTCGATGGTGCACTCGTGAATGATGCGACTGATACCAACGCTTATGGATGGGATATGTTACTAAATTCCCCGTTTGGTTGGTGACGTTTTGGTCTACTTAAAACTGACTTTACGAATTCCATTCCATTCCATTTCCAATTCCATTGTCAGTTAGGCATGACCGTCAAATAATCGCTATAGAAGTAAGATACAGGATGATTTAAATAAGCTGTTATTAATAAATTTAAACGAAACTCACCACAAACGGCAATCCAAATAACATCTGAGAATACTTTCTACCAAGTTTGTTAATCGCATAACCACAGAATGGAGTTGCTACTAATGCGCCGATATTAGTCAAACTGCCTAAGAGTGAAATTTCCATTGAACTCATCGGTGCCGATAATACGGTCTCATTTGAACTGAGGTTGGCTAAAGTATATGATGGCCATGCGTATACGAATCCAATGAGTGTTGTTAAAAATGAAACTGAAAAGTAAAAGTGATTTATTTTACAACAATGTACAATGAGAAAGAACATGTAGTTGGCTCAATCTGAGGGTGATATGATAATATATCGGACAATCATACATAGATCGTCCCCATATTAACATATTTGGTTAATTTACTTCATACTTATTAACGCGAGTATTTTCAAAAATTCTTTTGAAGTGCTTCCGTCCAAATTTTTGATAAGAAATATTTTCTTCAAATTTGAAGTCTCTAAGTCGTACGTTATCTCCATCACCACCACATTATTCCCTGTTGTGTCCGGTATCTGCTTTCCGATTTTTTTCTATCCACTTCGCGCGGTCTTCGGTATTCCTAACTGTGACACCATTGGCACGCATGTCATCCTTTACGATCTCAAGACAACATTTCTTAGGCCTACCCCTTTGTTTTTTACGTATCTTGTTAGTTTTCGTAAGGTGTGGTCGTACCAGCGTAGGCGACACTCTTCAAGTTTGTCAGCTATGTCACGGACATGAAGGCTACCGTGAATGCGGGAGTTCTTTACACGATCCTTCCGCGTCACCACACAACCAGTGCAGCATATTCACCTCCGCGAGACGTAGCTCCTTCTTATGCCGCTCAAATACAGGCCACGCTCTTCACTACCCCACACAGGACAGGTCCAATGATAGATTTATAAACCTGTCCTTTCAGCTTCAAGGGGCATTTTAGGGTCACAAATGACACCAGCTCCCTTGAGCCAGGCCACAGAAATACGTGCCCTAACGCAATCGATATCACCGGATGCGTAGAGGAGAGATCTAAAGTATCTACACTAATCCATGTGCTCTACCGTATCTTCGCCAATGCGGACAGGTGTTGGATCTGTGGTATTGCAGGCCTAGTACTCGGTCTTCGTCGCATTCAGTCTCAGACCGCCATTCTCAAGTGACCCTCTCCACGCACTCATGCGTCGCGCCAGGCGCCCCCTGTCCGTGTCCGCCAGCACAACATCATCCGCGTACATGAGCAACCATGGAGGGTGTTCATCTCGGATGCTGTCCGACACTATGTCTAATATTACGCTGATGGTGGACCACGACGGTGATCGATGTCGTGTCTCGCCAACAGCAGTCCTAACTATGGAATCGGAATTGAGATGGATGTTTCGGCAAATATCAATATAGACTTCAGGTACTCGTTTGAACTTCAGTGCACACCAGATCATCAGGCCTTCGCCCTTCTCCTTGTCTAAAAACAGAAGATGGAGAGGCGTGTTCTTCGTCCTATATTTCTCCATGTCAATCTTTAGGGCAAGAACGGGGTCCACGGTTCCGTGACCAAGCCGGAAGTCATACTAACACTCCGAGACAGTGCACTCCTGCCAGATCCGGTAGTCAATTATCCGAAGATATGATAGCTTCACGGTATGAGACAAAATCTTTGTACCTACTACGGGTCTAAGTCGCACGTTATATATCGCAGAGAAACATGTTCTGTTTCTTTTGAAGCAAATTGATTATTTAGGTTGACATCAATCTAACATTTCTTAATATCGTTTTCAAAATGTTTAACGAATACATATAATCATATGCTCGGGTGGTTTTGTGTACATGTTTGTCACGCGTTTGTGTTTTTGATATAAACGCATGACAAACAGGCTAAATTTTGTAGCAATTTTCCAGAATCATTTTTTCACATTAGTAAATATTTTTACATCCATTATTTATTATTTGAAGTTAAGATGCACAATGTTTTCATTAATTTGTTAAGATAAAACTGTAATATATATAAATGTGTATTACATAAGTCGTTGTAATTTTTTTATGATTAGAATTCTTTTAGCGCATGGTCTCATCTTTATTAGTGATCTATTTGCGAGATCAGAATAAAGTGATACTAACTTGATAAAGTCGCCAATGCTTGCACCAAAAATGCCGATGGCTTCACTTTTTCACTTTTCATTTTTTATTATTACACAACACAATATAATACTGGTACTGGTTGACCTTTATTCCACAGTGTGCCAGTTTCTACACTTATAAATGTAAAATAGTAGAACATTGTTAAATGAAGGTAAAATATACGGTTGATGGCATTTATTATTACATACAAATTAGTAAATTCAAATTTAAACTAAAAATATTTTATTGTAAAACTCAGATACATATGTGGCAGATAAAATACAACACAGACTATAAATTAATAACCTTTAATGTAAAAACATTATGACGAGTACTTAACGTATTGCTAAATTGACAACGACAAATGCTAATAATTTGACAACGTTCTGCATAACATTACAAATTCAGAAGAATTTGACTTATTTACCACATTTTGTATGTATGTATGTGTTTCTTCACACAAGGTCCCTAGCGGGGTAGGCACAGAGAACCATGCGCCATAAGACGCGGCCCATACACACCTTACTCGTTTCTTTAACATTCATAGCTCTTTTCGTACCCGCAGGTTCCTGACTGCACTCTTTGATAAAACACGACTAATTTGGGCATGCTAGTCTTGGTCTCCCTCGGCTCCAATAGTGTCCGTTTTAGTTACATTTACCTTACATGTATTATGTTTGAAACTTAATGCATTCAACAGATACAAACCCTCGACAAATATTTTATTTTCCAATAAGCAAACGTAGTTCTTATCATTTATTTACATGTATTATGATTCAAATGCTATTTGATATACAATTATTTAGTTATATGCTGTAATTAGAAATACGATACACTTATAAAAACCCAATCAAGTTGCTAAAAATTTGATTTTAGCTACAAATAAATTTTGATTTACAAAATACAGCTATATTTTCATTTATATCATGATTGTCAAGAAGTTATTTAACGCCGGACCAACTTTGTCTGCTTTATAAGACACAAGTTCGGGCCTGCGTGGAGTATTGCTCGCATCTCTGGGACGGCTCCGCACAGTATCTTCTCGAGGCTCTCGATAGGTTGCAGCGACGGGCTATCCGCATAATTGATGACGAAGAGGTCACCAAAAACCTAGAACCTCTTCAACTTCGTAGGAACATAGGCTCTCTAAGCGTATTTTACCACCCTTATCATGGCGAGTGCTCTGAAGAACTGTTTTCCCATATCCCACCCTCTCCCTTCCGTCATAGAACCACACGTGCGGGCTTGCGATGTCATCGTTCCACGGTTGAGAATATCTCTTCGCGTACCAAAAAGTTCGGCAACTCCTATCTTTGTCGTACCATTAAAATGTGGAACGCTTTGTAGTATTGTCTTAGGTTTTCGCGATTGTTACACATTGAAATTAAACTATTTTTAACGGAAGTATCGCGTGTTTTATTTATTTTGTTGAAACCTGACGTTTCGAACGCTTTGCAGCGTCCGTGGTCGCAGGAAAGACTAAGGTGGTATTTGTCTTACATTAGTTATTCAATTATTACATCTACCGACATGGATGGATTAATTATATATGTTCCGATTCACACAAAAATCGCTCACAGTGTCCGAACATTTTTTAGTAGATCTTTGGATTTGTGACTTGATTATTTTTAGGACTGGATCCCAAGCAGGTGGTACTTGCCAACCACCTTCTCTATTGAAATTGGGGTGTTTTCTTATTTCAATAGCCTCGCGCAACATTCTCGGCATGTAGCGATTCTCCTTGGCGAGGATTTGTGGTTTATCGAACCGGATGTAATGGTTTGGTTGGTCCAGTGTATGTTCACATACTGCAGAGTTTTTATCGCGCCTATTCTTCATGTTAGCAATGTGTTCTTTCACACGAGTAGTGGAACGCTTTGCCTACACATGTGTTCCCTCCTTCCTACAAACGAAGCGTGAAGAAGCATTTTGCGGGTCAGCATGGCAGCGTCAACTGACAGGATACGGTATGTAGTATGTTGTCAGTTGCAGTTGCGATTTGGGCTCCTCTTTCGCTTACCTTCAGGCAAAGAGGAGCCACTATGCAGAACTAATATAAAAATATATATATATATTACAGAGGCGGTACACTACTTATTAAACAACTGTAGAAAAAAGAAAAATGAAATAATTATATAAAATTATTTATTTAAAAAAGTCGTAAGACGATCTAAGACCTACAAAAGCATTCTGGCTAATATTTTCATCCTTTTAGTTTCACAAAGAAATGTCTACAACACAATTTTTACTTGTCATATTCTCAATACTTGTTACTTCAAATCTCATGCCTATGGAATATCTTCTTCCTAGCCTTATCTCGTTTCCTCATTCATTAGGATTAGTGGCGTTCGCTAACTAAGCCTAATGATTTGGCGAAAATATCGATTTTTACAAAGGTATCTTCGTTGATACATAACCATGGCTGTGGGTTTTATTGTCTTTATATGCTTTTCATCCGATAGTTCCCAGTGTTAGAATACCTAAATGCTAAATTACTGAAAATCGAAAGTGTGTGGTTTTGAACTCCACATATGAGGAAGAGGTGGCGTTTTCCTTTGTAAAATATTTAAAGAACCTGAATCTTGTTCATTAAATGTGATGATCTAAATATGTAAAATTATGTGATGCACAAGAGAATCTAATACCAGATTCATGGTTTGTAAGAAAAATCTAACATTCTATTTGGTAGTGTTTATTTTTAGAGTTCCGTAACTGAAAGGAGAAAAAAACGTAACGATATACACTATGTTGTCCGTCTGTCTGTCAAGAAGAAGAAGATCAAGCTGAAATTAATATCAAATACCTGTAATCCCTTTGAGCAGTGAAAAAATCAAACAAGTCAACCCAATCAAAAAATACGGCTGTTTATGCTTCGTTTATATGCATATTTTGACACCCGCAAGGGAATCAAAACCTACAGGGTACTTTCCGTTGACCTAGAATCATGAACTTTGGCTAGAACTTACAAGCAATGTCATGTAGTAAAGGAAAAAATTCAAAAATCGTTAATTTCTAGTTTCATCACAAAAAGAGAAAAGTTTTTTTGTGATATTAATTTTCTAACGAAACTCTCTGAGCGCAAATCGGACTCTCACTTGACAGCTTTTCTTTTCATATCCAACAGCAGATGTTTGTGTCCTAGTCTCTTGTGTCTAGTTCATCTTTTTTCTTTAGTGCATAAAATATTGGACGTCACTATTTATTTCCGGTTTTGTCATTAATAATATCTTCGACGATAAGACGTATTCAGTTTATCTATGTGTTTCGAATTTTTCTTCCTTGTGTAAGTGATATCGTTTCCCATAAAATAGTATTTTTTTATATTTCGAATCAATTTAGTGTTCACAAAATTAGTTTATGTAAACTTAACATCTGCCAATTGAAATATATCAGCATTTTTAGGGTTCCGTACCCAAAGGGTAAAACGGAACCCTATTACTGAGGCTCCGCTGTCCGTCCGTCCGTCTGTCACCAGGCTGTATCTCATAAACCGTGGTAGTTAGACAGTTGAAAATTTCACAGATGATGTATTTCTGTTGCCGCTATAACAACAAATACTAAAAAATAGAATAAAATAAATATTTAAGGGGGCTCCCATACAACAACCGTGATTTTTTTGTTCATTTTTGCTGGATATTGATAACGGCAACAGGTAGACGCTTGAAATATTCACAGAATATTTAGTTATATATTTACTTTAAGAATAAATAATTAAATTAAAATAAAACAAATATTTAAGGGGGGCTCCCATACAACAAACGTGTTTTTTGCCGTTTTTATAGATAATGGTACGGAACCCTTCGTGCGCGAGTCCGACTCGCACTTGGCCGATTTTTTATGCATACTGGGGCTTTCTTCCTTTCCCACGACCCTAGAAATATAGAAACGTATTCTGCAATTTGCTTATTCATATGTATCTCATTTTTAAAACCTTACAAATGTTTTCGTTTAATGATCAGTAAATAATATTATGCTAATGCTAGGGTTAATTTTTTTATCCCATTTAGCGCTGCCATTTAAGTACAGTTAAACATCGCAACACAGATTAGAACATTTACGCGCTTTGTATGAGGATAGATCACAAAATATGCATTTGTGAGCGCTTCAAAAACATACTACAGAAAGTCGATACAGGTGAGTGTACAATATTATTATTTATATTATTATCTCTAAAGTTAACTTTTAGTATTTATCTATGCTTAGAACTCATCATAGCACAATAATTGACGTATTATAGAAGTCTAATGTAAATTTTAGTGGAAATATGTTGACGTAAATACGGCTGTACTTGTTCAAGTACCGCGGCAACATGCACACAAATAATCTTTGTTTTTTTTTTCAGTGTACAAACGATGACTACTAATCGTTTGACGGCTATTAACAATTATAAAGGATTAGAGGAAGCCATTCAGGCTGTGCTTGATGGAAGTGACGATGAGGCTAGCTATGATTTAGTCATCATACTACCGAGTGTCGTGACAGACGAAGAAGAAGGACCTGAAGATTACCGCATCACTACCACATGACGTTCCATGAAATGTTAATGTGTTTGTACATACACTTGATAGTGACGATGAGTCGTTCGCTGCTAAACGTTTTCGACGTCATCAGCAGGAAAGAATCCCAAATTGGCGTAAGTGTGATCCAATTTATTCCTAAACGTCTGAACAATTTTCTAAAATATTTCAAAGAAAAGAGACTGTGAAAGAGGAACTCAAAGACTTGAACCCTGTTCAAATATTCGAAAAATTGTTTGAATAAGAAGTATTTGAACTAATTGTTATCAATCCTAATTTATATCCGAATCAAAACAATAGGCACTCATTTCAGTTTAATGCAAATGATCTGAAAAAGTTTATTGGTATTTTGATATTGATATCACAAACTGAAGAGGGAGAGTTTATTTTGTATTTAGATGAGACAAGACAAAAGTTTCGCGATATAAAAAGAAATCTTCATTTGGCCAACAATGATCAGGCAACATCCGACAACACAAACGATAAAATGTTCAAATTAAGACCGTCATCTGATATGCTCATGGTCAAATTTAATCAGTGTGGTGTGATAGAGGAAAACATTTCCATAGACAAATCTATGGTAAAATATTATGGGCATCACCCTGCAAAACAATTTATACGAGGAAAGCCAGTTAGAGTTGGTTATAAGAACTGGCTACCCAGCTAGTTCTACCGGTTACTGCTATGCTTTTGAGTTTTACAGCGGAAAATCAACTAACGCCACTAATGAACCAAGATCAAGTCAATTTGGATCAAGAGTTGTCAAGACACTTTTAGATAAAATAAATATAAATACAATGGATCACAAGATCTTTTATGTCAAATTTTTTTCTTGTTACAATCTGTTGGCCGATTGGGACACTTGGGACACTATCCTCAATAAATGGAGAAGCAACTGCGGTATGTAGTTTGTCATGCGAAAGTTTGTTGACAATGTAAAGTGTGCTTGATGATGCTTTGCATTGAAAGAGAATACTTCGAAAAATATCACCTTTAAGTTGCCGCTGTACTCGTTCGAGTACATCCTTCTAAAACCTAAAATATATATATTTTTTCTTTTTTTCTATTATGTTTATTTGTGTTATTGCCAATCAGAAAATATCTAATTTATGTAAAATATTCGGGTAGTTTTGTTTTGGCGCTTAATGGGTTAAATCCAACTACTGGTTTTCATATCTTGGCTCATTTATTTTCTGTAGGCCTAAAATATTGGAAGTGATCCTTTAAGCTTTCTCTACATTGACTACATCTTCGAGAATCGACGTATTCAAAGTTGATATACTATTTATTATATGAATGATTTAAATTAAATCTTTCGTAATGGTGTCTCTAATCATATTATATTTTATGGTATCGAATAGGTATTATATTTGATCAAAATATCAAAGTATCATTGAAAGCAAATAACATCAGCCTGATTGTAATACGTAACAAGTACGTACGTAATACGTACAAAGTGTCATTGAAAGCAAATAGCATCAGCCTGATTGAAATATTATGTACACAACCACCTATAAATATTATTGATGTCCAAATCATTTGTCTAAACATGCTGCTATAAAAATACACTCCATATCAATCTAATCAGATACCTAATACACATTTCGTGTTATTGATAACATATTGAAAGACGTTTTTTTACTTACCAAAGGAAGAATTTTTTTTTGCCTATGACATACTAAAATTTGAAAATGATTTCAAAACAGTCTGAAATGTTACTCGAGAACTATTTAGGAATACAATTTCAGTCAATGTTGTTACCACTAAATTTATTGCAACATATGTATTTTTTACCAAAATGTAGGATTCGTGATAACTTTGTTACGCCTAATGGAAAAGTTCTTACCTTCGTTAGCATTTTATTTTCTATCTTCTTGACACTTGTTTGTTCCTATCATGCAATATCCTGGTCTCTAATTAGTAACAAAGAAATTAGTACAAATTCTAAATTTGCTGCAGTCTTTGATAGTATTGTATGCGCCATAGGATTTTTTGTAAATGTCACCGTCAATATACTAAACGGTCAATATAATATTAATTTCATTCTGAAGCTATATGGAATCGAGAAAATGAAAAGGAAGAGTAACTTAATAAGAAAAAATACCACCTTAAATTGGGTTTACAGTGCATCTCTTGTATTAATTAACATAGGGATCATCGGAACACGTTTGACTATTTATCAATATAAGAAAAAAATGGATTGTTTTATTAATATCTGCTATAATATTAGCTTAATGTGCTTTGATGTGAACATAGTTTATTCTACTAGAATGATTATGATGATCAGAAATGAACTCGAAATGTGGATATTTGAAATAAAACACAATTGTGACATTTACACGATCTATGAAACCGCAAGTATAATAAAATCAGATACATATTGGAAAATGATGTTCGATGTGTACTCACATATATTACATTCTTTCAACTTATTCAGGAAAATATTTCAGGTTTTGGTAAGTGTCTAATTATTTTCGTATTTTTAGGCCAGCAATATTTACTTCACATTTATTACTGTTTGGGCTGAATAAGCTCTCTCCATTATGTCGTAAATAATTCTTACCTTTAATAATTCTTTTTTAATCTATATTTCTGTCGTTACTCCGATGCAACTACTGATTCACATACACTTCAACTTATCTATTTTTATTGTATGTATGAAAGAAAGAAAAACGTTTATTTGGCAACACTTAAAAATTTACAACACACATAAATTTGTATGTATGTGTATCTTCACACCAGGTAAACGAGATAGAAATGAATGTAATAGAAGCGAAGATATGAACAAGATTCTAAAACGTGAAAATAACATTCACATGGAAGAGATAATGAATGCAATAAATGGAAAAAGCTGTAGGATATGATAGGATATCTGCAGAAATGCTCAAAGTGGGTGAAGGAATCCTACTAGGTCTGTAGTACTTTTTATTCAACCAGTGCTGTCGTTCCGGCCGTGTACCAGGCGACTAGGTAAAGTCCGTGATTATGCCGTTGTACAAAGGTACAAGGTACAGTTCACAGTAGAAATGCAAGAATTATCGTAGTATAAGCCTCCTGAGTGTAGTAGGCAAATTGTATGCAAAGATTCTGATAGAAAGAGTGATGTCTGTAACGGAATCGAAAATTTGGGATGTGCAAGTGGGGTTCCGAAAGGGGATGGGATGTGTGGATTAAGTCTTTTCCTTAAGATATATAACGCAGAAAGCTTTAGCAAAACACAAAAAGGTTTTCTGCGCCTACGTTGACTTAGAAAAGGCTTATGACAGAGTGGCTAGGGACAAATTGGTCTACCATCTCCATGTATGAGGTGAATAATATTTTGATACGGACACTCGAGTGAATGAAGGGTGAAAGCAGGAAACCGTATCAATGGTGCGGCGTCGTACTCTGTGACAACAAGCGATAACATATCGAGCAAAGCTCGCCTTACTATCATTCAGAGTATATTACCGCTAACGTTGATGTATGGCAGTGAAACATGGATGTGACAGAAGAAATGTCAAAGCAAGGTGAATGCCGTAGAAATGAGAGCATAGAGGAGTATGTATGGAGTGAGAATGGTAAAACCATACCACGATATGAAAGCTATGTGTAATGGAAGATGATGTAGTGACAAAAATTTAAAGGGATATACTGAATGGTTTGGTCATTTAAAAAGAATGAATGACAAAAGAGTTACGAAAGAAGTATATCAGACAAGAGTGAATAGAGATATTAGTAGGGGCCGCCCTAGACGCACACATATAAATCAAATTGGCGATGGAACAAATCAACAGCACCCAAAACCAAAGAGCTTACATGAAGAGGTTGATGTGTGTAGTAGAAGTGAGAGGGTAGATATGTTTGTTACAATCGTTGCTTAATATCGTTTAGTATTTGAGAAGGTATCTTTTTTTGGCACTGACTTCTACGCTTAAGGTTTTTTAAATGTAATGATTTATTTGTGTACTTCGATTTGATGTTGTGTCATTTTGTATTTTTTTATATTTTTCAGATTTTATATTATAACGCAAGTACATTTTTACGTACATTAGCCCAACTCCAAACAAGTATATTTTCATTCAAACTAATGTTCAGTACGAGTAATCATCAAATCGTAAGTATTTTTAATATATTATTACTATCTTGTTTGTGGTGGGGGTGGTGGGGGGTTTACATTCATTGCTCTTCTCATGCACACTCGCCGGTTTTAAGGCTTTTAACATTACCTTCTGATAAAAGCACGACCAATTTGGTCATGGTAGGTAAGTCTTAGCTTTTCTCGGCTCCTACATCCTAGTTTCCGAGTTACTACATGCAATTTTTATTATAATAATACACCCTCATCATTTTCTAATTTACAGTCCAAGAGTATACTTCCATATGCATTAGTTATAATGTGGTTAATGAAGAATATAATATATCAATCGATACTTTGCATGGAGAGTGAAAAAATATGTTTAACTTTCAAAAATGCTCGAGTTGCTTGCTTGATACTAAAAGAAAACAGCCGTTCAGGTAAGAATTTATGCCATTTTTTTTTACAGCGTCGGAAGGCAAGTGAGCATACGGCCCACCTGATGTAAAGTGATTACCATAGCCCATGAACGCTTGCAATACATTAAGTATCACTCGCGCGATGCCACCTCTGCTGTTAACAGCAACTCTTTAGGAGCTAACTGGTAACCTAATTCATACGCTGGAAAACAACAACTGAGACATACAAGCAGATGGTCAATCACTCGCGCTATGTCTCCTCTATTACTAACACAGCAACTCCTTAGAAGCTTACTGGTGACCTCACTCACACGCAGGAACACAACAACTCTTCAGGAAGTTATTATTTGCCTGCAGTTTTCTGTGAGGTGGAGGTACTTCCCCAGACGGGCTGCCTCTCTTAAAAACACCTAGACCAAGACAAACGGACATGCTCATGCACACAAATGTTTGTTCTGTGTGGGAATCGAATCCACGAGCGTTGATGTCATAGTCGCATCATTCACGACTGCACCACCAAGCTCGTCAAATCTTGTAATAATAATCACTTGCTCGGTGGTGAAAGAAAACATCGTGAGATGGCGTGTAGAAATGTGTGGATTTCCCTCTGGTTGGTGGGGATCTGAGGGTAGTCACTCTATATCAAAATCAGTCACTCACTCATCAAGCGGTAAGTCCCGGTTATATTCACTACAGAGCCCGGGATTCGTGATCATGATCCAAGATATGGCCAGTCCAGTTATTACATTGAAGCGACTGCCGTCTGACCTCCGTAACTCTTAAAGGGGAACCCATTGTTTCTGTTATCTATGGGGGAACCAGACAAGACAATAAATCATGGTTACACATCACAGATCTTCATGTGCAGGTTTCCTCGCGGTGTTTCCTCTCGCCAGGAGCAAGTGGTAGCCGAACGCAAGTAAATTGTACCTACTCGTAAAAACCGATTAGGCCCCCGTCGGGGTTCGATCGGGGAACATCACGTTTGTTAGACGTTCGTTATACCGCGTGGCCACCACCGCTCCCGTGTATATTAAAATCAGTATCTTTGTCAAATTCTTAGGCTTAGGTAACGAACCCTTTTTTTTTTTTTTTTTGACGCGGGGAAAAATGCTTTACGCACACCACCGGTGCCCGGGTGGCCTCCGGTGGTAGTGTGGGACTCCCCGTCGGCTGTCCGACGGTATACCCACTAAAGGACCCCGCGAAATGCCATCGGCCGCGTTGGTGTGGTGCTCCGGATCTATCAGCAACAGGGCACCACTGCGACTGGCCAGCCCCTCAAAAGGGGCAGGACTTCTTCTCTCTAGGGGCCGTCCCGGCAAATTGGGACAGCCCCTCCGGCGGCGGGACCATTATGGGTCCAGGTTCCCATCCTGACCCCTAGTCCCACAGGTTAGGGAGGCGGCAGTAGGTGCGCGTAGCGCCTACGCCGCACTCCCGTCCGCCGTCTCCGGAGCGGGACAGCCAAGGGATCATCCTCCCTGTCCCGCTCCGCGGCGTCCTTCTGGGACATGACCGTCTCACAGAAGGAGGCCATCGCCTGCCAGGCACTGTCACTCCCGAGCATTGAGCGGACCACGCTCGGGAGCGAGAGGTCCGCGCTTCCTAGCGCGGACACCAGATCATGGCGCTGCCGAGACCATCTGGGACACTGCTCCAACGTGTGTTGAGCAGTGTCCTCGGCCACGCCACAATCGTGGCAGCCTGGCCGCTCCTCCTGCCTCGCGACCCGGTGCAAGTACTCACCGAAGCACCCATGCCCGGTGAGCACCTGCACCATGCGGAAGGTGAGGGGTTTGCGTTATATAATAATAAGTGGCATATTATAACAAAAATTAATAATGAAACAATTTTTTTACAGAAGAAGAAAGAAGAATGTACAAGAACATAGAGCGGTTAAACAAACGCAATGTTTCTAAACTGAGTGCGTGTGGCTTGTTCATTGTGAACGCGGCTTTGCCACTACGACTAGTCGAAGTCCTGGCAACCTATACCGTGGTTGTTTTGCAATTTGCGCTACTGTAATTAAGAAAGTGTTCGATTTATTATATATTGCTGGAGCTATAACAGTGTACTTGCCATCCACAACCGTGTATAGATAGTAAGAACCAAAATGTACTTGAAACTAGCGGTCTCGCATGTATTTTGCTTTTTTTCGGCGGGACTGTAATTATTTTACGAATTAAATCTAGCGTAAGTTATATCTTATAATATCAGCTATATGTCAGTGAAATTCCCGTCAAAATCGGTTTAGCGGTTTCGGAGATTAGCCAAACAAACAGACAAATAGACAAACAAAATGATCGCCGTCACGGGACGGCCAGCAGATGTGAAATATCTTTGTGTAATAATAATATTAATATAATATTAATTATAATACTAATGTGGGAAATGGAATTTAGCGTAGTATGTGAGGAAAGGAACGTAGCGGATATAGAGAGAGAGGGGAGATGTGTGAGAGAGACGGGAAACTGGGAAAAAAGATGGAAACGGTGAAACAATGTGCGCGGCATTAAAAATTAATAAATAAGAGTTTAGTTGGAAAACACACTTTTTAATTACATTCCCACATTTTGGGGGCTCGTCCGGGATAGTAATTAACAGTGCTACGACGTATTTCGAGAGATTCTGCGCAAACGACGGTGTGCCGTTCGACCACGTGCTAGCGTCGCATGCAACCCTGGCAGTGACGAATTATTTTTCAATTTTGAAGACGTACAACGACGATCATGGCTTCAGAAGACGAAAACAAGGCTACCGAATCTACGACGATGGCAGCTTTATTCCTTGATGGAATTACGAAGTTTAGCGGTGACGACAAGACGGTGTCAAGTACTAAATGGGCTCAAGATTTAGAGGATAACGCTGAAATATTCAACTGGACCGCACAGCAAAAACTCATTTTTGCTCGTAGATCTTTGGTGGGCATAAAAATGAAAGTGAAAGAAGACATAAAAATACAGGAGTTACTGCAAGAAGAGTATGTACAGGCTTTTTGTGAAGGTAGGGAAGATCTTAGAAGACAGGCGAAAGAACAGATATTTAAAATTCAAGAAGAGAACACTAAAGGTTTTAATAGGAAAAGGAAGATTAGTACCCAGTACAAAATTGGAGACACTGTGGCTGTAAAGAGAACACAATTTGGCCCAGGCCTTAAGCTGAAGGGTAAATATTTAGGCCCCTACAAGATTGTAAAGGTTAAGAGAAACGACCGCTATGACATGGAAAAAAATGATATGGCTACTGAGGGGCCAAATAGAACGTCAAGCTCCGCCGACCACATGAAACGATGGCCTGCAGAAGGTGAACTAAGTTCATAACGGGTAAGTATGAATCTGATGAAGAATGAAAGATGATTTATGACTCATGTTTACTTTATGTTGGTACTTACCTTGTACTTCGTTCATTATCATAGGTTGAGAGTAATAGTAGAGTTCCTAGTATTGTTATTATCTACTGTCTTTGTTTTTCTCATAAGTTTAATTTCAGACTTAAGTGTGTATCTATACTGTGTAAAAAGAATGTTAATAAGGTGCTGGTAGAACGAGGAAAAAAAAAATTACACAAGAGTAATTGTAAGTACAACCATTTCTGTGTGCTTGCTTTTATTAGTTAAATTTGCATGTGAAAGTTCCTGAAAGTAAGCTTATCTTTTTAATGATTTTTGTAACTTAATGGGTATGATGTTCAACTTGAACATAAAGCTGTTATTTCTTCGAGTTGCCGATGTAATAGAATTTAAGATTTTCATGTTTGTTAAGTATGAGCGAAGAGAATGTAGAATGTGAGTGTGACGAATTGTACTGAACGATGAAATATCAATAACACGAAATATCATGAATGCGGAAGGATGTCTGAGGACAGACATTGTAGCAGGACGGCCGAGTGTGGGAAATGGAATTTAGCGTAGTATGTGAGGAAAGGAACGTAGCGGATATAGAGAGAGAGGGGAGATGTGTGAGAGAGACGGGAAACTGGGAAAAAAGATGGAAACGGTGAAACAATGTGCGCGGCATTAAAAATTAATAAATAAGAGTTTAGTTGGAAAAGACACTTTTTAATTACATTCCCACATTAATATTATTATAATCAAAAACTATCGTATAGATATAGTAAACAGCAGAGAAGCAATGGAGTGTCTAGTATGCGTACGCACATATGCAAGGAAAACGAGAATGGCGGCGTAGAGTGGGCATGACGGCATGAAAGAGCGTCATGCAATTTGCCGTCACGGTATGGCGCGCCAATAAAAAAATATATATTATAATTGTTATAATTACACATGAAAAATAAAAAGAAGTACAGTTAACAGTACGTACATTCATATGCATTTGGTAAAAAGCTGTTATTTTCTCATATAAACTCACTGTTGGACATTTTATTTCAACTTAATTTGTGATACGATTATGCGAGGTACGAGATCGGTGGTGGAATAGCTAGCGATGGGTACTTTGTCACAAAGGCTTGTAGCTTCGAATCCCACACAAGGCAAATATTTATGTGCGTGAACATGTCTGTTTGTCTTAGGCTGAGTGAATTTTATGTATTAGAAGAAAATATATATAAAAAAAGGTATTTATTAAGTTTACCAGTTTTCTAGTGCCCATAGTACAAGATTTGTTTAGTACTAAATAGCGTTGTATAAATTTATCCTTAAATATTTATTTACTCATTATTATTTATTTGTAAATAATAGGTTATTTGACATGTTGGTGGGAAAAGTACACTATTACGTATTAGCGTTTTAAAAAAACCAGTGTGCTTTCGACCACACGATTGAAGTGACGAAAACTTCTTTAGCTCCATAGTGTGATACAGACAATAGGCCTGCACTGTGTCTTACATATACGAAACTTAACTCGCTATGAGAGAAGAGAGAAAGAAAATGTGTGCTCGCACCGCTCTCTCTTGCCCCTACAGAAAATAAAAAAAAAAAAAAAAAATACGAAACGTAACTCTCTCTCTTTCTATCTTCACTAACTTATATCTCCCTCTCAACTTCCGTTCGCTTCGCCCGATCACACTTTTCGTAACGCTCTCGTCACGCATTCACCAGCTTACTCCCCAAGTCAAGCGTGCGTAAAGAAGTTTTACTTCAAATATTTCGTAACGATAAATTTGAAATATAAATTTTAATATTTGTGATGACAATTTAGTATTGTATAATTTATTTGACATAAATTATAATATTAAGATGCCAAAAGGTTGAATATAGCTAACTATATCTCTATATTTATTATATGTATTATCACGTGTACCCATATTCGCAAAATAAAGACATTGAAATAGATATTGACTTTGTAAAATTCGTTCACTAGTACTATGAACATGACGACATAAAGAAATTAAATTATATGCGGTTAATTATGTCCTTTACGTAAAGATATTAGACTATATTACAGACAACCTGCCCCGGCATCACACGGCAGGTGTATCTAATGAAAAAAATATGACAATATCTTTCGTTAACAGTGCGACCATTTAATGAAATAAAATTACAGTTAAAATAAAATATCATTCGTAGATAATCTATTGTATTGTCTTATAGTGTACAATATTTTTATTTTTTCCATCCCGAGAGAAAACAAAAAGAATCGATGGTTTGCGGACCCTCGATTACGCTACAACTGTCTGTGCAAGAAATGCGGCAATTCAAGAATGATTCCACACACTTCTGATGATTGTCCTTCAGATTTATTACTTCATATGGATCGCTAATGGAATCGATTGTCTTAAATGAAGCATTTGACCGTTAATTTGACTCTGAATTTTTATATTCAAATCATCTTCAGCCTCATTTTTCCCCACTAAAAAGGCATGTTCGCTCAACCAAGCACGTTTTTTGTAATTTGTACCAATATTTGGAAACTCTTTTGAAAGATTCTTTCAGAGAGATTCTTTGGCACTTTTTTCTGTGCCAAATTCTTAGGCTTAGGTAACGGTTTCGAATTGACAAAATATTGATGGAAACGAAATGCGGCCAGTAAAAGTATCAACAGGAATTTTCTTATTGCCAATGTCTAATAATGTCTTTGACTTCCGCCGATATGTTATTTTGTAACGTCACTCGCGTATTCGTTGTTTACTAGACATTTTTCTCATATATCCATAAATTTAAGGTCTTCAAGCAAGCGTGTATTTTATCAGCAGCTGTTGATCTAGGAATTAGTCTCAGCATTCAGCGAGGATGTTTTAGTTATATTATGTGCCGGTTCGTCTATTATTTTCAAATTCAATGGCAGTTTAAGTGCAGAATAAGTAGTACGTTCGCTTTGTAACAATGTAGCTGCGATTCTACGAGTAGATGATGTTACTGCCAGTGCTATTTGATTTTGTGCCAGAATCGTATCTAAAATTAATAAAAAAATCGGCCAAGTGCGAGTCGGACTCGCGCACGAAGGGTTCCGTACGATTATCTATAAAAACGGCAAAAAAAATCACGTTTGTTGTATGGGAGCCCCCTTAAATATTTATTTTATTCTATTTTTTAGTATTTGTTGTTATAGCGGCAACAGAAATACATCATCTGTGAAAATTTCAACTGTCTAACTATCACCGTTCATGAGATACAGCCTGGTGACAGACGGACGGACGGACGGACAGCGGAGCCTCAGTAATAGGGTTCCGTTTTACCCTTTGGATACGGAACCCTAATAAAAAATGTCTTACCAGTTCCACCAGGTCCATTGGAGAAAAATTTTACTGTTAACTGTCACCCAACTTTCTGTTGAGTGAGTGAGACAGAAATCACACTCTCCCACTCACCGTGCATATCAAGATATTAAAAAAACATTTCGGTATTTTTTTTTTGTTTATTTTTATACAAAAGCAATAAGCAACCAGCTTAAAGAATTATCCAATTTGGTGCAGTAATTCTGAAGTTATGCGCGTACAAACATTTCAGCGATTATTTTTTAGGGTTCCGTACTGTTATATCGGCATATGCATTACTTAGAATATAAAATAAATATGCTGAGTTTCTCATTGCATTGACGTCAATGCAACAAGAAACCGATGCCGCTTGCTATCCGCGATCATACTCGTTTTCAGTTTGGATTGGGCTTCCGTCAGACAAACAGTATTTTCACGAGAGTTTAATACATTCTCTTTTAGTGTTTAAAAATAGTTTTTTTAAAAACCATCTTGCGACCCGCTCCATAACAGTGGTGTCAGAAGTGGGATACTAGTGTTGAAAGTGCCGTCATCGTTCCACTGGTATTACATACCGGGTCGCGTAAACCTAAAAACTCTAAAAGTGTTCACGTGGTTAACTCCACAAACTGATATTGTTACAAACATTCTCAATCCAACTCCGGGGTGTTCTCGTCTTACTTCAGTGAAATCACACCTCGTCAAACTCCGCTATCTCTCGAAGACGTATCGCGACAGTAAGCCTTATCCAGCGTAAGCCTGCCGATCGTCCAATATCTTCCGCTGTATCCCGATCACCAAAGGCCTGTCAGTTGCAAGGTCCGTCATCGTTACGCTGCCACAAAGAGTGTAGTCACTTCGTCCTTGCTGCTCTGGTCACACGTCGTGCCACCACGTGCAAGCATCGATCACGCTTGGTTGTCGTGTAACCGCTGTGCCGCCGCTCTGCCGCCGCCGCGACGCCCCGCTGTTCTGACGTCGCTATCGCTGCGCTATAGCGCACCGCCGCACCAACTCTAATCAACTCTAGTGGACGCAGCAGTCCAGTGACAAGAAATGAAAATCAACGTCCTGATGATCCTGTCTCTGTGAGTAAATCATACTATTATCTGTTAATGCTACAATAAATTGTTTTCCTTTCAAGGGTGATACGTATCGTAAATCCTAATTACCTATACCTATTCTTACCAACAAATTATTTATTATTCCGAATCATAATGGCTACGGAATCAAAGAAAACCACAGAGCTAGTGTTGAGCGAACAGTTCCCTATTAATGTACTGTGTAATTTCATTAGCCCTTATAAGGGGGAGCGAGAAACCCTCACAGCTTTCCTTACCAATTGCCAGAACGCTTTAGATCTAGCATCAACTAGTCAAAAAACTTTATTAAATAAATATATCCTGTCTCGTTTAGAAGGCAAAGCTCAAATCGCGTGTTCTAATAAAATATTCGACGATTTTAACCAATTGAAATGTTTTCTTAAACAAAACTTTGGTGAAAGGAAACACTACAATCACCTTCTACTAGATCTACAGTCGTGTAGGCAATCCTCCAGTGAAACAGTTGCGCAATTCGCACTCCGCGTAGAGAGCTGTCTTACTGATTTACAATCTGAAATTTATAACTCCGAGTCCTTAAAGAAAGATATTCCCGGGCGTGTCGCTATGACTGAGGATTTAGCATTATTCACATTCTCCTTAGGATTACACCCGCGGTTAAGTAATAATGTTAGATGCAGGAGCCCGAAGACGCTCAATGACGCTATCAACATAGCCCTCGAAGAGGAAAAAATACAAAACTTACTCTATAAAACCACGATCAAACCTAAGTGTAGGGTCTGCGGTAAGCCCGGACACTCAGAGGCTGAATGCCGTGAGAAACAAAAACGTACGGGCCCACCACGTGTCACTTCGGACCCTCAGCCATCAACATCATATAATAACTCAGGGTCCTACCTCTTCTGCAGATATTGTAAAAATAAGGGTCACGATATTTCTCAATGCCGTAAAAGGAAGTATAATAACGATCGACGTAATACGTATAATCCGAACAGCCATGATAAACCGCCCGCCATGCATCATGTTACATATGAACCGCCGCCGTCACCATTGCCTTATCATATTCCGTGCGAAAATGTCGACGACTCTGAAAATTCTTTAAACTAACTCCGCGGATTACGAGAACGTGCCGTCGTTATCCGGTTAACCTAGGCACACGCACCTCATTGCACAAATCGCATAGGAATAATATTAATTCATCTCAACATGCTCTTTCGAGAGTCCCTGAATCGTTGAGTCACAAACCTAATTCATCTCAACATGCTCTTTCGAGAGTCCCTGAATCGTTGAGTCACAAACCTAATTCATCTCAACATGCTCTTTCGAGAGTCCCTGAATCGTTGAGTCAAAAACCTATTTCATCTCGACATGCTCTTAAGAAAGCCCCTACCTCGTCGAGTCATAATATTCATTCATCTCAACATGCTCTTACGAGAGTCTCTGAATCGTTGAGTCAAAAACCTATTTCATCTCAGCACGCTCCGCAGAGAGTCCCTGATTCGCTGAGTCTTACCTCATCTCGACATGCTCATAAGAAAGCCCCTACCTCGTCGAGTCATAATATTCATTCATCTCAACACGCTCCTACGAGAGTCCCTGAATCGTTGAGTCAAAAACCTATTTCATCTCAGCACGCTCCACAGAGAGTCCCTGTCCCGCTGAGTCGCCACTCTGTTCCATCTCAACACTCTTCTCCTAGAGCCTCTGTATCGTTGAGTCCACAATCTTCCAATCCCAATGGGTCCTCCGTATCACACTATCGTGAAAATAAAATTGATAATAACGCAAACACTCCTGTCTACGAAATATCTTCGTCCGCGATGAAAGTATCACTGCCCCATGTATATATACAGACTTCCCATTCTGTACGTCCATTGCGTATTCTAGTTGATACCGGAGCTAGTATTAGTCTGGTCAAACGATCAAGCTTATCCAAAGTACCTGAATTATCCAGTGAGAGAGCTAAGATAAAAGGTATAAATAGCATTGATACTTATTCCGAAACGTTGGGTACATGCCAGATAGATTTTACTTTAAATAATAATTTTCACAAATATAAATTTCACATAATCAATGATAACGTCAACCTAGAGTATGACGGTATCATCGGTAGCGATTTCCTAAATTATTTTAAAGCTAATATAAACTACACTTCACAATCAATGCATATATGCGGACAAAACCTGGATATTAACTATGTTCAGCCAACTTACGTAATTCCCGCTCGCACCGAAGCCGTCATTGAATGCGCGGTGTCTAATTACTCGCACGAGCATTTTGATGACAACGAAGGTCTATTATTAGATCATTCTATAAGTGAAGGTGTTTATATGGCTAACTGTCTCGTTTCTATTAAGCAAAATAAGAGGGTTAACGTAACTATTTTAAATACTACGAGTTCCGATATCGAAATTCGGGACTATGTAGTACATTTAATACCTCTCGAACGTGATATTACTACAGATTCATTTCAAAACGTTAATTCTATTTCTTACTCTAATTCGGATAGAACCCAGATGGTATTAAATCTTATACGCTGTTCCCATTTGAATTCCGAAGAAAAGGAATCCTTACTAGAATGCTGTTCGCAGTATACAGATATCTTTCACCTAGAGGGCGAACCTCTATCATTCACGAACGCAACTGAGCACACTATAGATTCGGGTGATGCGCCCCCTATTCACGTTAAATCATACCGTTTTCCTGAATGCCACAAACAAGAAGTGGACTCACAAATCCGTAAGATGCTCGATCAAAATATTATACGTCCATCAACATCACCTTGGAGCGCTCCAGTCTGGGTGGTTCCTAAGAAAATGGATGCCTCCGGGAAAAAGAAATGGCGGATAGTTATAGACTATCGCCGCCTTAATGATGTCACTGTCTCAGAGAGTTATCCGCTACCTTTAATCACCGACATCTTAGATCAGCTAGGCCACTCAAAATACTTCAGTACTTTAGACCTTTCTAGCGGATTTCACCAGATAAGATTAAGTCCCAAGGACGCGCTTAAAACGGGGTTCTCAGTTAACACAAATTCTAACACTACCGGTCACTACGAATTTACGAGGATGCCGTTTGGCTTAAAAAACGCACCTTCTACCTTCCAAAAATTAATGAATACGATCCTTTCTGGTCTCCAGGGCCTCCATGCTTACGTGTACCTCGATGATGTCATCATTTATAGTCATAATTTGACAGAGCACATCGGAAAACCCAAACTAATCTTTGCTCGCATCCGAAAATTTAACTTAAAACTGCAGCCTGACAAATGCGAGTTTCTACGACGTGAAGTCGCCTATCTTGGTCACATAATCACAGATAAAGGTGTCTGTCCAAATCCCGACAAGGTAAAAGCCGTCTCTCAATTTCCTACTCCCAAAAATCCAAAGGACGTAAAGTCATTCCTAGGGCTAGTCGGTTACTATCGCCGCTTCATTAATAACTTCTCCCAAATTACTAAGCCACTGACTTCCCTTCTAAAAAAGGACGCTACATTCCAATGGTCGCATAGTCAAGAACAAGCATTCACTGCTCTTAAGGACAAACTAACTTCAGCGCCTCTACTCCAGTACCCTGACTTCAACCGACCTTTCCTCTTAACCACCGATAGTTCGAACTACGCAGTGGGGGGCGTGCTCTCCCAAGGCGAAATCGGTTTAGACAAACCCGTGTCATACGCATCGCGCACTCTTAATAAAGCCGAGGGCAACTATTCAACCATAGAGAAAGAGCTCCTCGCGATTTTATTCGGCGTAAAGACATTTCGCCCTTACTTGTATGGTCGTAAATTTAAAATAATCACTGATCATAAACCTCTCGTATGGCTTTTCAACGTTAAAGATCCCGGCTCCAGGCTCATTAGATGGCGCCTGAAACTGGAGGAATACGACTACGAAATCGTTTATAAGAAGGGTAAACTAAACGCGAATGCCGACGCACTATCTCGCTTTCCTGTAAATGTCTTAGATGATAAAATCGGCTCAGATTCAACTACATGTAATCCAACATTATCGCCTAATAACAACGATGACTCACATAATTCACCATCTGCATCAGAAACCTATGAGCAGTTTCTTCATACCATGAAACAACCCGGTGTGACGTTCAATACCGTCATACAGGAACACAATGAGTCACTCCTTAAGGCAAAGTGTAAACTCATCGCATATCCTACCGCGATAGATTTAGATGAGTCTGTGCCCTACTGTTCCGAAATTCTCGAATTATCTACTAGCGAACCTGATATCCGAGACATAGAGCGGGAACTAAACGGATACTATAATACATCAAACGAAAAACATTTATTCACTCATTTGTTTACTCGCGTTCATCACTATGATGAAATGTCATATAAAGATATATTTAATATACTCGTTGTCTATCGTGATATGATAAAATTTTGGTTTATGGAAGAAAAGGAAATTGCAATATCAGATTTTTCTGATCCCTTCAGCAAATTCTCCTATAACAAAATATATAATATACTAGCTTTTATCTTCCGTAACACAAACTTAAAAGTAAATATATATAAAAACTCCATTCTATTTCCAACACCTTTAGAAGTGAAACAAATTCTTAAGGATAATCATGATTCCCCAACAGCGGGTCACCCTGGTATTTCACGTATGCTAGAGAGAATCAAATCTATGTATTGGTGGAAAACAATGTACCAAGACATTGAGAATTATGTCAAAAACTGCAGGTCGTGCCAAATTAACAAGCCCTTGCGCCAAACTAATCGCGCCCCCATGATAATCACGAGTACAGCTACAAAGCCTAACGAAAAGATATACCTTGATATCGTAGGGCCTCTTCCGGAAACTTACGAGTTCAAGTTCAAATTTATCCTCACGTTCCAAGACGATCTCACGAAATACTCCCAAGCGTATCCTCTACAAACATGTTCAGCAGAAGAAACTGCTAAAAAGTTAGTCCACTATATATCCCATGTAGGTATTCCTAAATATGTAGTCACAGACCAAGGAACGAATTTTAGTTCTGAGGTACTTCGCCAACTATTTAAACTTTTCGGCATCAAACATATATTCGCTTGCCCTCATCACCCTCAAACTTGTGGGGCTCTCGAGCGAAGCCATTCCACCCTCAAGGAATATCTACGTCCTTTTGTTAACGACAACCCTAATACATGGGACCTGTACCTTAATACAGCCATGTTCTCTTATAATACTAATACCCACTCTACGACGGGTTTCCCGCCGTACGAACTCCTATTTGGATTCAAACCCTATATCCCTAAGTCTGTAGATACATTGGAGAGCAATACCTATACAGATTACATAAGAGCTCTCAACCACCGACTTTATTATAGTAGGCAAAAAGCCCTGCAAAACATTCAATCGTCTAAAGAAAGATCTAAGAAATACTACGATAGTCACTCGAAACCTATAACCTACCGCGCAGGTGACATGGTATATGTGAGATGCCATCACAAACAAAATAAGGCCTTATCACCAGTGTGGAAAGGTCCATTTAAAATAATTAAATTAAATGGCAATCACTCCGTCACATTGCTGATGAATCGTAAACACGTACGTCATCACTATGACGAAATCAAACCAGCTAGTGACGCTAGCGCTACGGCGTAACGCAATGACGTATTGACACATGAGCCATTTGTTGTTCATTTCAGATCGATACTGCCGTCGTCAATCGTGTGCGAATATGTATCAACTATAATCAACAGTCCGGGTCTCTACTTTGATAAGTTTCTAGACGTTAAGTTCACTAATAGCGATTGGAATGTTATATCATATGTAGATATAAGTCATATACAGCCTAACTTAGATAAGGTAGAATTTTTATTTGAAAAACTTGATGTGTATTGTAAGTCGCTGACGTCCTCTAAATTACAGGTAGACTGTATTAATTCACTTGCTGCTTTAAAAAATCAACATATTCTTAACGTAAATAAATTCTCATCTATATCGTATTTACTAGTAGACGAGAAACCTAATATGCGTTTTAAAAGAGGTCTCATGGATTTCGGTGGCTCACTGTTAAAAACTATCTTTGGCACATTAGATTCCGATGACGCGGTTAAATTCTCAAAGGCCATTAAAGATGTACAGACGGATGAAAACCGCCTCGCTCTTCTTATGAAGGACAATATCCACGTAATTAAATCTACTGTATCATGTTTTAATAATACTATGTCTAAGGTGGATGAGAACGAGAATCATATTTTAAAGAATATGGAGACTAATCACAAAATTCTAGAAACAATCTCTAATAGTAATGATAAGTTAGAAATTAAGTCTCAATTAAGTTCTTTATTAAACTCGTTAGAGTCTATAATAATGAACTTATCCTTCGACATCGAAGACGTTAATAACGCAATTCTTTTTGCGAAACTCAACGTTTTGCACCCGACTGTACTTAGTCCGCATCAGTTATATAATGAATTAGATAAGCATAGAAATAATCTCCCTAGCCATTGTGAACTCCCTATACCTTTAACCTTACAAAATATACATACTCTTATAGATATATATAAAATTGCATGCTTTTTCCATTTAGATAAGATTATAATTGTTGTTAAGGGCCCTTTGGTACTACCACAAGCCTATGACTTATATAGAATTATTCCATTACCTATTCCTTACGATATGTCGAAACCCGATACTTTTGTTCTTGTCGAGCCGACTAGCTCGTATGTAGCAATAACAGCTGATCGCATGTTTTACTCGCTGATAGCAGACATCGATAAGTGCGAGCTCATTAGTGAAAAGTGTTATGTGTGCGCGCTAATAAATGTGTTTTCAGTGATTGCTAACCCGACATGTGAAACGATTCTATTAAGTGAAGTGATCAGTAAACTTCCCGACATATGCGTAACGAAACTAATACACGGCTCAATCGACTTATTTCATAAGTTAACTTTAAATCGCTGGATTTTTGTACAATCTGAACCAGGGAAATGTCATATAACTTGTAATGGAGGAAACGTAAATTCAGATATTGTATTATTTGGCATCCTGCCCAAAACCTGTAAAGCATTTTATAAAACCTTACAATTTATTCCTGTTGGTGAAACGGTTACCAGTAATGTTACAATTAAGATTTCTAATTTCAACATCTTACAAGATGATTGTTGTGAGAGATCCAGATTAAATAAAACTCTGGATCGTCTACCTTATTCAAAATTAAATAACTTAGATAATCTCGATTCCTTGCTTCACGCCAGCACCCACTTAGAATCTTTTGAAGAGGAGATGAATAAACTTGAATATCCATCTCACTTTGAGACTTATGGAACTCACTATCTTTCTTTGAGTTTGTTTAGTACTAGCTTAATCTTAATGTATCTTTTGTATAAAAGTCGTAAGTACTTCTTTACAACTAAGTCACCATGTTGCATCCAAATATTTAATCAGTGTCATAATACCAAAAATAACTCTGTTCCTACATCTCAGACTGTAATCTATAAATACACACCAACATCCTTAAACCAGGATGAACCTGAGCTCGTAGAGCACATGCGTGTAACACCAACTCCTACGAAGAGAAATATTGTTATCTCTAAAATTCATAACTCATAATATAATCTATTGTTATAAAAAAGAAAATGCACATGGGTGAATAGTTTTAGTTATATTTTAGTAACACTATGTTTGTTTATTGTAATGATTTTTCAATTATGGTTAGAATTTTTATTATTTATTTTACTTTACTTATACCTTTCATTTTCTTTCAACTTCTGTAATTGTATCATGTTTGTGCTGCCTTGACGAGAATCCAATCATAGATCCGAGCGCGTTGAGCATTTATCTCTCATCACTTTAAGAGGTGATGATCGATCTTAACGGGGGGGTTGTTATATCGGCATATGCATTACTTAGAATATAAAATAAATATGCTGAGTTTCTCATTGCATTGACGTCAATGCAACAAGAAACCGATGCCGCTTGCTATCCGCGATCATACTCGTTTTCAGTTTGGATTGGGCTTCCGTCAGAGACACAGTATTTACACGAGAGTTTAATACATTCTCTTTTAGTGTTTAAAAATAGTTTTTTTAAAAACCATCTTGCGACCCGCTCCGTAACAGTACCCAAAGGGTAAAACGGAACCCTATTACCGAGGCTCCGCTGTCCGTCCATCCGCCCGTCTGTCACCAGGCAGTATCTCATGAACCGTGATAGTTAGATGGTTGAAATTTTCACAGGTGATGTATTTCTGTTGCCGCTATAACAACAAATACTAAAAACATAGAATAAAATAAATATTTAAGGGGGCTCCCATACAACAAACGTGATTTTTTGCTCATTTTTGCTCGATATTGATAACGGCAACAGGTAGACGCTTGAAATATTCACAGAATATTTAGTTATATATTCACTTTAAGAAAAAATAATTAAATTAAAATAAAACAAGTATTTAAGGGGGGCTCCCATACAACAAACGTGATTTTTTTTTGCCATTTTTATAGATAATGGTACGGAACCCTTCGTGCGCGAGTCCGACTCGCACTTGGCCGATTTTTATTTATATGCATTAGTATTAAAAAGATATCCAATCATACCTATTACACGGCAGTTTGACGAGCTCGGTAGCGCAGTGTTTAATAATGCTAATTTAACACCATCGTTCGTCAGTTTGACAGGACATAAATTTGTGTTCATGACCAATATGATCATATCTGTTTGTCTTAATCTGGGTATTTTAAGAGAGATACACCCTACGTATCAAACCAACCCCTCTGCTGAAGTACCTCAATAAAACCAATTAACTTCCAAGGAGTTGATACGTACCAACTCTTATATGTATTGTACCAGCTGGAGTGGCAACGTGCAAGTGATACTTTCTGTATTGCAGGCATTCATAGCTTTTCATTCATTTATTAAGAAATGTATATATCTATCTATCTATAGCTTCACGCCAAATCCCTTGCGGGGTAGGCAGAGAGAACCGAGCGCCATAAGATGCGGTCCTTGCACACTTTACTCGCTTCTTTAACATTCATAACTCTTTTCATGCACGGCCGCCGGTTTCTAGAACTCACCTTCTGATAATAATAATAATAATAATGTAAGAATAATGCAGGGCAGCTTGTGGCGAGCTGTTGGTGCGTAACGACACCACGGGTACCCGAGTGCTCCAGAGAGTCGATCAGGGCCTTCGTCTCCGGCGTGTCTTCGTCGGTCGGAGTGAAAATCCAAGAAGGTCCGCAGGACTCTCAGCTCTGGCTTGCCTTCATTGGCCGTCCAGAGAGGAGTCGATAGAGTATATTGCTCTAGCAGGTGATATACTCCAGGGGTGGAAGTGTTAAAGGGCATAACGCCGCGAGTAACTTCGGAGAAAGCGCAGCACACCTCTCAACACCCCTGAGTCTCTCACATCGGTGTTGCCCCCGGCCGACTTCCTCTGGCATTTCGGGGGTCCATCCAGTGAGTGGCGAGCCACCGCCTGCCAAAAATAACAGTCAGATATGATAGTTATGGCAGGTGTCCGTCCCTCTTCTGCAATAACCCAGTACCAATAATCCCTCCAGACCTCATTACAATAGACTAATCATTTCCTATACATTCGCAATAGTCCCAATACCTGCCGTGACCTGCTCATAGATATATGGTTCTATCGATATTTTTAGGAGCGGGTCTCGGTGGGTATACAACATGACATGAATCTTCCTAAAAGGGCCTCTACGCGTTGGATCCATATCCCCGCGCACGCCTATCAAATGACCGGGATAATACCCGTGAATAAAAATATATGAAATAATAATAATAATAAAAAAAAAAAAAAAAAAAACTTGTCATTGCTACACACATATTTTGTAAATATTTTATTTTATTTGTTAATTTGCAATAATTGGTCTAGAAACCACCGAATTTATATAAATCAGGACATTTATTACATGGACTAAATATAATTACAATACAACACGAAAATAATAAAATGGAAATGAAGAAACCAAATATGACGAACAATAGTGACATGTGTCAATCAATACGCATACAAAACCAAAATGAAAAGTACAGGAAATAATTGTGAATACGACAAATAAAAGAAATGATTACAAGATCGAAAAGACAAGGGACCAACGCACGCCCACCACCACCGCCCACCTCGTCAAGCTCCACGTCGTCGGAGGAACAGTACGTGACACCTCCGACATCCAGTGTGTCGAGTGACGTGGATGGGCCACAGCCGCCTCCGTCGCCGCCAAGACCTGCGCGACGTAGAGGGCGGCCCCCACTGCCGGCCAGCTTAGGGCCTTCGAGGCACCCTGCCTCGCGACGGGCTCCCGCTGCCGGTGGTGTAGTGCGACGCATGAGGTGGACTAATACAATAAATGAAAACGTCATGCGCGCCTACTTTGGGGCAACAGAGGGGGGAACCAATCTCAGTGCGTACCGTGCTCGGATGCTTCCTTTGTTTCAGGTGCTTGAACCAACTGTCACCGTATCAGTTCAACGTCTATCGGATCAGGTGAGGGCTATCCAACGTTGTCAAATGTTAGATGAGCCTACACTTGAGCGGCTACATCGACAAGCGCAACCTGTTTACACAATCGCCGAGGCAGGTGAAGGTTTTACTGCCGCGATGCCAAATATAACATCACATTCGTCACCGTTGCAGGAGGATAATGAGCCGATGCATGACGATTTTGTAAACATAAACGTAAGTACAACTCAGGATAATGAGCCATTGAGGAGAGCATTGAATGATGCGATTCTTGAATATAGGTCTATCCCGATTAACCTAAGGCCACGTCTACCTCGTTTACCCATTCATAAACGAAATATGGCGCTTATGGGGGCTCTAGATTGCTTACTAGAACCTTATTTGGGATCTAGTCAAGATCTAGCTGATACCCACTCGATTCTCTACTGCGCTGCCATAGCGGCTTGTCGTGTAGCTCAAGTCAAGTTTCCGAATAGTGATCGAGCTGCACGACCAGCTGTCAATATACCAGCATGGCAGGCGAGAATCGAGCGGCGTATCAGTGCAGCTAGGACCCTTATCGGCAAGCTAATCTGTTTCAGGTCGGGTAATAATCGCCCAAGAGTTATGCGCTTTGTGCACCAAGCATTTTCTGGGACTAATATTAGAACTCAGGATTATATGCAGTGGGCCACAGAGCGCATAGACTTCCTGAAGCAGAAAGTTTATGCATGGGCAAACCGTATTCGACGGTACAGGGAACGGATCGACAGATTTCATCAGAATCGTATCTTCCAATGTGATCAAAGGAAGGTATACCGAAATTGGGAGAGACCCAGTTGTTGTGTGGTTGATAGGCAGCAGCCGAATGCTAACGCCATATTACAATTCTGGCGAAGCATTTGGTCGGTGTCTGTCAACCACACGGAGGGAGAATGGATGGACGGTGTCGGGAGGGCATGTGAATCGATAGGAACCATGGAAGCTGTAAATATTAGTCATCAGGACATTAGTTGTGCAATCCGTCAGGCACATAACTGGAAAACTCCAGGACCAGATGGATTGCATAACTTCTGGATTAAATGGTTCCGTCATTCACATGCACTTTTGGCATCGCAATTCCAGGACGCCCTCAACGATGGATCTCTACCTACTTTCATGACCACCGGTATAACCTTCCTGCTCTATAAGGATGGTAGTACCACGGAAGCAAAGAACTACCGACCCATCACATGTTTGCCAACGATGTACAAACTCCTTACATCCATTCTGAAAACTAAAATTACTAAGCACATTGATGCACAAAATATTTTGGCCATTGCTCAAAATGGATGTAGGGCTGGGTCCCGTGGTACTAAAGAGCTTCTCCTCATTGATACTACTGTTTGCCAACAGGTCCGTAGGAACAGGAAAAGCCTTTTCACTGCCTGGATTGATTACAAAAAGGCCTTTGATTCGGTGCCCCATTCATGGCTGAGACGGGTGTTGGAGTTGTATAAAGTAGATGCAACTCTACGCTCCTTTCTCAGTTCATGTATGGGGCAGTGGACCACAGTACTTTGTCAGCCAGGGGGCGGGGATTCTCTTGGGTCTGCGGATCCGATAAGGATTGAACGTGGCATCTTCCAGGGCGACAGTCTGAGCCCGGTATGGTTCTGCCTAGCTCTGAACCCACTTAGCACTTTGTTAAGGGACTCAGGGCTGGGTTTCCGACTTCGCAGCGGGGGTGAGGTCATTTCTCACCTGCTATACATGGATGACCTCAAGTTGTTCGCACCAAAGAAACCAGACTTATTGAAGTTGCTAAAAGTAACGGAAACTTTCAGCAACTCCATAGGTATGGAGTTTGGTGTTGACAAATGTGCGGTAGTACATGTAAATCAGGGTAGAGTTGTAAATTCCGATAGTTTACAACTCTCAGAGACCATGTCCCTCAGATCTCTCTCTGAAGTCGGAACATATAAATACCTTGGTATGTCGGAGTCCTTAGGTATAGCTGACAGGGACATAAAGCAATCGGTGACGGAACGATTCTTTGGTCGCCTGACAAAAGTACTGAAAAGTCTCTTGTCAGGTGGAAACAAGGTTCGGGCCTTCAACGGTTGGGTTATGCCACTGTTAATATACACTTTTGGCGTACTAAGGTGGACTCAGGCTGAGTTAGATGCCCTGGATGGAAAGGTCCGAAAATTGCTAACAACGTATCGCATGCATCACCCACGATCGTCGGTGATGAGATTGTACATCCCACGGAAAGATGGGGGTCGTGGCTTTTTAAATGTCAAGACCTTACATAACCGTGAGGTGTGCAAACTCAGGGACTATTTCCTGCACTGTGAAAGTGGGATGCACCGCGACGTTGTTGCAGTCGACAAGGGCCTTACGCCACTCTCCCTGGCGAACGAGAACTGGCGCAAACCACTGGTGCTCACTACTCAAAACCGCAAGGAAGTATGGAAGAGCAAGGAGTTACACGGGAGATTCTACCGAGCTCTTAATGGGGCTGATGTAGACTCTCTCGCGTCGGTGGCCTGGCTACGTTTCGGTGACCTCTTTGGGGAAACTGAAGGTTTTGTCTGTGCAATTATGGACGAAGTTATCAAGACGAACAACTACCGGAAATATATCCTGAAGGACGGTACGGTCGACATTTGTCGAGCATGCCACCGTCCCGGTGAGTCACTCAGGCATATAGTTTCCGGTTGTTCTCATCTTGCTAACGGCGAGTACTTACATAGACACAATCAAGTAGCTAGGATCATTCACCAGCAACTTGCTCTTAAATACGGCCTTGTGAGTACCGAGCTTCCATATTATAAATATGCACCAGCGCCAGTTCTCGAGAACGGTAGTATCACGCTCTACTGGGACCGGTCAATTATCACAGACAGGACTATTGTCGCCAATAGGCCCGATATTGTGATAATAGATCGGGAGACACGCCGTGCAGTTCTCGTTGACGTTACCATTCCTCATGACGAAAACCTCGTGAAAGCAGAGAAAGAGAAACTTTCTAAGTACTTGGACTTGGCTCATGAGGTTACCGCCATGTGGCGTGTGGACTCGACGATAATTGTTCCAATAGTCGTGACAGTAAACGGGCTTATAGCGAAGAGCCTCGACCGATATCTTGAGAGACTCTCGCTTGGCAGTTGGGTCAAGAACCAGATTCAGAAGGCGGTTCTTTTGGACACGGCCCGTATTGTGAGAAGGTTCCTCACTCTGGAGCCCTGACCACCGGTAGCTTGGGTCTTCGCTTCGCTACCGGCGGGTACCCCCTTTTTTATATTTTTAAATGTATTTATTTTTATATAAAATCTTTATATTTAAAAATGTATCTAAAGTGTATAAATAAAGTATAATAATAACTAATAATAACTCACCTACCCCGCAAGGGACCTGGCGTGAAGATATACATACATACATACATACCTTCTGATAAAACACTACCAATTTGGTCACGGTAGGTTAGTCTTGATCTTCCTCGGCTCCTACATCTTTCCACTTTTGCATTATATAACTGTTTTGTCATTCCTTCATCCTGTATTCTTTCTATATGTCCGAACCAAAGGAGCATGCCTTTTCTTATCTTAACACCTTACGGTCTCCCAAAATTTGTCGAGATCCCGGAGAAGAAGCTTACAGGAGAATATGCAGCAACCAAAAAGACTCGCGTAATCCCCAGTTTTAATATAACCCAGAGAAGTTTTGGACCTACTAGATCGTAATCTTTCACACCAGCAGCCAAGCGAGTTGAAAGCACGACACCTACTCGAACACTAACGTGATCATCCTGGTTCACTCCGGACCACGGGGCCATCATACTACCGGGCAGATCTTCGTTGTCGCTTCCCTTTCGCTTGGTCTCTGACGCACACCAAGCATTCAGGCATCTCTCGTTCATTATATTTTTAAATTCATTCATATTATTCATATTATCTTGTAGTCCACCTCTGACATTCCATGTGCATATACGACATTCAGCTCTACTCGTCCCGCCGGGTTGCGCGTAGCGTGGTGGGTGGCGGCCCCCACCGCCGCATGCAATTGATTTCGCACCGACGAGGGCGGTTCGGCGCGCGTCGCCCACGGGGGACGCCCTAATCCGCGCGCCTGCGCGGTTTCCGTCCAGGATTGCTGTCCAAAGTATTGGACTGGCAGGGTCGCGGCGTGCACGCTTCTGGTACCGACCCCCAATAAGAAATGACACGACATGAAATTTCTTAAAATGTATTACATGTATTTTCTTAAAATTATTAAAAAAATAAATAGTAATTGAAATTTAATATAACATGTAATGTAATTCATCAAGGATTAATTTACATCAGGTGGGCCGTATGATTACATGCCTCCCAACGTTCTATAAAAACAAATGTAATAAATAGATTATAAAAAGTAATAAATCATGTCTGACTTACATAATATAACATTATCCATTTGATTGATAACTTTCATTATTATCATAGTAAAATGACTATTCCTACTCGTCGAGTAGACTATTCATAAATATTATATCTTGCATTAAGATTTTTTTTTATACCACGTCGGGAGACATACAAGCATGCGACCCACCTGATGTAATGCGGGTACCGTAACCTATTAACGCTTGCGATATATTAAGTATCACTCGCGCGATGCCTCCTCTGCTGCTTACACAACTCCTTGGGAGCTTACTGGTGACGTCACTCACCTCCCTCTAGGGAGTTGTCATTTGGCTGCGGTTTTGTGAGGTGGCGGTACTTCCCCAGACGGGCTCCTTTGATACGCCCTACCTCTCTTAAAATATTCAGACCAAGACAAACAGACATGCATACAAATGTTTGCCTTGTGTGGGAATCGAACCCACGAGCGTTAGTTTGACTTTGACAAAGTCGCGTCATTCCCGACTGAGCCACCGAGCTCGTCAAAAGATGTCATTGACGTACAAAAATGATACATAATCCTATCGCGCTTTCCTTGTTTCTACACAGGCTTCAACACCTTTCAATAGTTTATTCCTCAGTGCGTATCCATCCATCTAGTGGGGTTTCGTGCCACACTGCGTGAATCAGTACGGGGACGCTATGCGAGGAACTTTCTTCCCGGCGGTTGTCGGTTCTACGAACTTTGTGGCCGGTCCACTGACACTTCAGCTTCTCCTATGGACTATGTCGAATACCTTAGTTCTAAAACGAATATCGTCAATCGTGAATCTGGACTGCGGGCCCTATGGGCAAGCTCATGTTCGCTCAGCATGCTATGGAAAGAGCTATGCTTGGGGTTTCTCTGCATCATAGAATCAGAAATGACGATATCCATAAGACGCGGTCCTTACACACTTCACACACCCGCCGGTTTCTAGGACTCTTGATATCACCTTCTGATAAAACACGACCAATATGGTCGTGGTAGGTTAGTCTTGGTCTTCCTCGGCTCCCATTTACTTCCACTTTTGCATTGTATATCTGTTTCCTCATTCATTCATACTGCATTTTTTCTACATGTCCGAACCAAAGGAGCAAGTCTTTTCTTATCTTAACACCGACTCTCTTTCTTACGTCATTATTACGAACGCGGTCAGCAAGCGTTACGCCACAAATTTTGCGCAATGCTCTCATCTCGACCGCATTCAATCTATTTTCATGCTCTCTCTGCCATACCCAGCTTTCACTTCCATAACTTAGCGTTGGGATTAGCACCGCATTGTGTACATCGAGCTGTACCTTCTGGCTTAGATTTCGTGTACCTAGAAGTTTACCCAACGCTCCTTCAGTCAGTCAGCGTAGCTATGAAAGCGAGACAGAGGAGGAAATGAGATATTAGAGCCAGAGTACCATAAGAAAGAACAAGAGAGAGATTCCAGTGTCAATGTCAAATGCTCCGGCATGGCTCTGGTCGCGATATAAATAGATCACAATTTATTTTTCACAAAGATACTACATTGGTCTCCTATGTGCCTAAAAAGAGTAAGGTTGTATTGGTAAAGTCCACTATGCATCATGATGATAGCATTGATGTAGTGAAAGGCGAGAAGAGAAAACCTGAAATTATTAACTTTTACAACAGCTGATGTACTCGACGAGATATGTGCCAACAACAACATATCACGTAACTTCAAACGCTGGCCGCTCACCTATTTTTATTCTATGCTAAATATGGCTGGTATAAATAGTTAAATAAAAAAAAAAGAAAACTGTTCGCTACCAGGACTGAAATTGGTGGAAAATCATCTACGGACACGAAAAGATATTGAAATGAAATGAAATCGTTTATTGTCACTCACAATGTCGTAACACTGCAGTAAGTGTAACTTGAACTAGAACTTACATTTGATTTAATTATTAACATATAATATGATATTATTGTTGTTTTGTCTTAGGTTTTCGCGATTGTTACAGATTGAATTAAACAATTTTTAACGGAAGTATCGCGTGTTTTATTTATTTTGTTGAACCTGACGTTTCGAATGCTTTGCAGCGTCCATGGTCGCAGGAAAGACTAAGATGATATTTGTCTTACATTAGTTATTCATTTATTACATCTACCGACATGGATGGATTAATTATATATGTTCCGATTCACACAAAAATCACTCACAGTATCCGAACAATTTTTAATAGTTGTCTGGGTTTGTGACTTAAACAGGTGGTACTTGACAACCGTCTTCTCTGTTGAAATTGGGGTGTTTTCTTATTTCAATAGCCTCGCGCAACATTCTCGGCATGTAGCGATTCTCCTAGCGAGGCGAGGATTTGTAGTTTATCGAACCGGATGTAATGGTTTGGCTGGTCCAGTGTTTCTTCATGTCAGCAATGTGTTCTTTCACACGAGTACCCATGCTTCTCTTTGTTTGCCCTATGTATGATAAACCACATTCGCAGTCTAATTTGTATACTCCTGCATCTTGTAAGGGGATATTATACTTGATAGGTCTTAGAAATTGACTGATCTTCTTATGGGGCTTGAAATAAGTTTTAATTGAAGCTCGCCGTAAGATGTTGCCAATTTTGTCTGTGACTCCCTTTAAGTATGGTAAGATGGCAGGTTGACGTTCAACTGTAGGTGGCTTTGGGCGGCTTCTGTGAGGCATGCCAGGGAGTTTGTGACTATTGCTGCGCAGTACTTGTTTGACATGTTGGAGTTCCGCCTCTAGATGCTCAGCGTCGCAGATGCCGTGTGCTCTCTGACACAAAGATGGCACCGGCTGTGGCGAAGGTCTACAACACATACACGATACAAACACATGCAATCATACATACGCACACGTCCACATGCGCACACACGCAAACATACACAGAGAGACACACTTGTCCAATCAAGGTGCCAAGTGCGGGGAGCCGTAGTGCTGTAACACAGGGTATCCTAGTACAGATTCTGCTCCCTCACAATCGCCGTAACTATTTGTAACAACAATAATTGAATTAAACAATTTTTAACAGAAGTATCGCGTGTTTTCTCGCCGTGTGCTCTCTGAAACAAAGATTTGCCTACGGTAGCTAACTGACATGGATGGTGGTGTGAGTTACCATTGAGATATTTATCTGTATGAGTGGGTTTCCTATACACTGTGTGAGTAAGTGAGTTGTCAAGTTTACTGGTAATTAATATATCAAGGAATGCTAGTGAATTATCCGCCTCTAATTCCATGGTGAATTTGATTTTATTGTTGATGGAATTAAGATGGTGTAGGAATATAGACACTTTATCTTTAATTATTTAAATAATCTTAGAGGACTCAATGGCGGGAAGAGGAAATGGAGGGGATAGTGTGGCCTGATGCGAGCAGCAGAGGTCGCGCTCACTTTACTTCGTGCGAACACGTCTGTCACGTCCGAGACGTGACGGTCGTGTTCTTTAGTAGCTTTAGAGTTACAAGATTTTTGTTATTTACTTAAATAAAATATCAGTTGTTGTTTAGAATTCTTTTTTTAAAAAGCAATATGCCTTTTGATTTCTAAGAATATTATATAAATAATTAATCCATCCATGTAAGTAGATGTAATGTAAGACAAATGTCACCTTAGTCTTCCTGCGATCACGGATGCTGCAAAGCATTCGAAACGTCAGGTTCAACAAAATAAATAAAACACGCGATACTTCTGTTAAAAATTGTTTAATTCAATCAATGTCAAAATTTAGTCTTCCTTGTACGAATTCTAATTCGTTCATATTACAGAAAACGCTTCGCATATTTCGAGATAGAACAACGAAGTGGTTATCATGGGGTATAAATTTTGCGGTTTTCTCGACGCTGCAAAAGCAGGAGGTTGCAGGGGAAAATGAATCTATGTTCTCAGATATATTTTCTTCATTTGGAGTGAATTTGGCGGTAGTAGAGTAGGGAGTAGTTTAATGATATGATTTTAATCCGTTCTTTGCTTGTTATATTATGTGGATTATAATATGAGCATTTGTTGGTAAATGCGAGTATCATGTGTATTTCGTATTTGCGTGGGCGATAATTTGACTTTGTTTGATGTTTCATGATTTTTGTGTTATTATTTCGTGTGGATGTGTTGGTGTTGGGTGTTTGTTCTGTATGTGTGCTAAGTATGTATGTGTATTGAGTGAGTACAAGTATGTTGTAAGCTTGTCCTATGTATATATAAAGTTTGCAAAAGTGTCAACCATAGTTGTTATTTTTGTTTGTTATTGTTACACAGTTAATTATCAGTGTGCAGTACAAAACGAGATAGTGATCACATAGCGTACTTAAGGTAGCTAGTCGTTTCGCAGTGTGCAGTGATTCAAAATCTGTTTCTAAATTAATACGAATAATCGGGGAACGGTCTGCCTTGCGCAGTGAGACGTTACCATTTGATGTCCCGCAATGCTTGTAACCTTCACGTGCTGCGTGCTCTCGTGCGAGGAAGAATAATCGCTTTTCTTTTGTGGTTAGGTTCTCTGAGATGAAGATGGGAAGTCTCGGAACCTCGCGACGCAGCATGCATGTGTTCAACTTCGTATCATTTTCTTTGCTGAATTTTCTTGTTGATGAATATTTTTCTCCTTGACTGTTGTTAGTTCAACTACGATGCTGTTGTGGTCAGCTTTGGTCGGCACTCTAAATATGTCCTTAACTTCGGAATGTTGGATAGGAGCGTTGATTATAGCACTTAACTTTATGACCGTATTCACTAGATCGTCTCTCGTTTCTATTTTCTTTAGGGATGTTTCGTATCTCAAGGCTTGTTGAGCGTAGTTGCCTTTCTAGTTGCTCCACTTTTCCCTGTAATATTATAATTTGCCTTCTTTCTTCTCTCTTTCCAGACATTCCATTCTAATGAGGGAATTATCATATTTTTCAGAATTAAAGTCTGCTACGAGTTTTAGTGACTCATTTTAGACATTTATATTTTCTATTGTTGAGTTAAGATTTGAGAAGTATTTTTGTTGTTCTTGATGGTATTCCTTAAACAAGCTTCCAACTTCGTCTTTAAATTCTTGTAGTTCATCGTTACGTTTACGTTTGTTACGATTTGCTACGTTACGCTGGATGTCGGTGTCGCTACTGATATTTGGATCCGACTTGTGGTGTGGCGGTTGGGAGACCAGGGCGATAAATTTCTCTGTGTAGAGGGCTGACGGAGGCATAGAAGACGGTGGCGTTGTTCGAGTTGTCATGATTACAACTTGTTATTACAACATAATGTAAAACAATAGTTTATAGCGTGCGCGGATAGCTAAATATGCAAGTTAAGCAAAACTTCGACCAGTCCTGTCAGTCAAGATTACGATGTTGAGTAGATAACTGTATCTGTCCGTTTAGCTGGTTAGTTGTTGACATTATTCATACATAGAGAGGTGCCGTCCAGTATTTGTTTATCCCTATAGATAAGAACTTTTAAGTAACTGATGTTGCAATGCTAGTGCAGCGATCTCGTTAAGTGGTCGTCGATTAACGATTTCGATATAAACGGTCGTTCCGCTCAGTCTAGAATGACCTCTTCGATGTAGTACGAGAATACTGGTGTTTTTTCACTTGTTTATAATGTAGGCATCTTACTCTGTTTTGATGTAGTAAGGAATAGGTACGAGTATTACAGGTTTGCATACTAATCTATGTAAGCGAATAAGTGATTCATTGGGAGAATCATCCCTCGCTCCGTCACCTACTAAACTCGGTGATATCAGGAGATTGCAAGATTGTGTCTATAAAAAGGATAGAAAGACCAAACATACTTGCTGCAAGTGTAATAAGTTCATTTGTATGGAACGAGCAAAGACAATTTGCAAAAAATGTGCAATGAGTTCAGAGGACTCAAACTGATTTTTTTATTAGGTACCAACCCACTGTAATTTTGTTTGTTTTTATGTTTTTCTATATGTTTTAATTTAAAAAGGAGTGCCATAATACGCCAAAAAGATATTTTTATTAGATTAAAAAAAAAACAGAAAACTACGTCTATTTCACTGTCACTTTTTGCATAAATTTAAGTTTCTTCATAAATAAATAGTTTAATTTAAAATTACAAATATTTTTTATTACTATGTATCTAATAACAATATATTATTTGGTAATTCATCTAAAGATAAGAAAAAAACTATTTAAAACAAAACTCACCTTCACCCTGGTTCATTGAAGACATAATTGAAAAAAGGTTCGTTTACGCCAGCGGTGCCGCATTGATTATAGGTATATCGAAATGTTGAGGAGTATATATGGAAACGCAACCATATCAATCCAACTACAGGACCACAGTACGAAATCTATTCAATTGCAGAGAGGAGTGAGACAGAGAGATGTTGTTTCTCCGAAACTGTTCACGGCTGCATTGGAAGATGTTTTCAAGCTACTGGACTGGAAAGGATACGGCATCAATATCAACGGCGAGTATATCACATACCTTCGATTTGCCGATGATATAGTAATCATGGCGAGATCGCTGGAGGACTTAAACACCATGCTTGAAGATTTCAACAAAGCCTCCCAACTAGTGGGACATGGACATTTTATACCACTAAGGTGACAAACAAGCATACAGCCTGCCTGATGGTAAACAGTCACCGTAGCCTACGGACATTTACATCACCAGGGGTGCCACTCATGCATTGCCGACCCTCTAAAAACCTCTTCACGTCTTTCTTGAAGAACCCCATGCTGTAGTCCCTTGGGAAAACCTCGGCTGGGAGTTCAATCCATAACTCAAGAGTTCTCGGAAGAAAACTTCTCAGGAACCGCACAGTACGCAACGATTGTAGTTTCAGCGTGTGAGGGTGAACTCCCCGCCGTCAGCGAGCGGTGCGGTTATAAAATAATGCTACCGGCATCATATCGAAAAAAAATTCAGAACACAACCCGTTGTACAATCGGCAGAGCATACAAACGGAGGCAAAATCTCTACTTAAAGTTAAGGATTCAATACCGTGTGTAAGCTTAGGTCATCAATTCTCACAGCATCATCTCTGAACGGCATCATACTGTCCAAGCTAGTATCCTGCCCAAAGGTGACTGCAGTACTCCATGTTGTACGGTCTGACTTGAGACTTATATAACATACGTCTTTGCCCCGCGCTGAAGTATTGTTTTGCTCTGTTGTGTACACCAAGTTATATGGATGTAGAATTACAATTCGCTTGATTGATATTGATCGCGACGAGCATGCACTTGCCACATGACTTCAGACTGATATCAGTACCTATTTATCAAATTAGCCAGGTAATTAATAACGTACCAGTATATTAATCATTAACTTAAACACGCAGTATTGCTTTTCGTGGAAAAATGTCTCGACTTACAACACATTGTGGAAATTTACTTCAAAATTACGTTGACGAAGATTTTCAAGCTATGTTACTACCACTGAATATATTGAGCCATTTGCATTTTTGGGCAAAATATAAAATATCGAACAACATTATTACTCCAAATGGAAAGTTATACAATTTAATGACAATTGTAATGTTTCTATTTTTTACCGTAATCACACTAATGCGCGCAAAATCAATAATAATAATAAGCTTGGTTAATCAATCTAATTACTATAATTTGTCCTATTACATGGCTATCACTTTAGAAACAATCATGTTTTTAGCAGGAGAATTTGTGAATATGGTGTTGAACGTAACTCAAAGTTTAAATAACGTCAGATTAATTCTTACATTGCAAGCCATACATAAAGAGCAAACAAACAGTTCAGGCGAATTAAAAAAAGAAACTAAAATCAATTGGATTACTACCGGAGTCATTGCTTTATTTAATTGGATATTTTATATATTTTTCATTGAATATTTCCCTTTAAGATCAGTATTAGTAACAGCTTTTACAACATTCATGTCATTTAATATTGACTTAAATATACTTTATGCAGAATTTATTGTCAACTTAATTACAAATGAACTTAAAACGTGGATTATTGTATCAGAATCATTAATTTTTAAATCAAATATGAATAATAAACGTATAATATCCTTGCATTGGAAGAAACAGTATCAAATATATTATAACATACTAAAATCTTATAACATTTACAGAAAGATATTTAATATTATGGTAAGTACGAGTAGTTTCATAAGTGAATGATTTCGGTTTGGTAAAACGAACTCCATGACAAATTTTTCTTAAGAGGTCATACATTAAATGATGTGACGTCTTAAGAAAATTCTACAAGAAATCGTTATAAGACGGCAAATTTCTATAAGTAGGAATTAGTACCTAGTCATTGTGCTCTAGCCTCATCTAGACTCTCGTTTGCTAATAGTCAGAATACACTAAGGACAGGTGAGGTTACTTTTAATATGATCGTGTGTGATCTGCACATCATTGCATTGTAATAATAAAGCATCCCATTACTTATTCTTGGTAGCATTGTCTCGTTTCCTAATCCATTAGAACTGAATGGGTTTGCTACCTAGCCTAAGAAGCCTAAGGTTTTGGCAAAGCCTCTGATTTTTACATGGAGCGATTACCATCAGACCTACACAACCCAAAAGGAAAATCAGAGCTTTCTCAGGTGATACACGTCGTTCGAAATATATTTTCTTGAACATGCTGGTTCCCTCTGGATATTTTCCTTCACCGCCGAGCAAGTGATAATAACAAACATGTACATAAGTCCAAAAACACGAATTTAAGAACGACGCGTGAGATGGCTCGTTCTGCTGGCTGGAGGTATGTGTATACTAGAATTTAATGTATCTTGGTCCGAGAGGCATCCGGAAAGCATACATTTCGGGTGCGTTCGGACAGCGATCTAAATCACATTTTTGAACAGCAATCTTTATCTAGTATTGTCTTAGGTTTTCGCGATTGTTACACATTGAATTAAACAATTTTTAACGGAAGTATCGCGTATTTTATTTATTTTGTTGAACCTGACGTTTCGAACGCTTTGCAGCGTCCGTGGTCGCAAGAAAAACAAAGGTGGTATTTGTCTTACATTAGTTATTCAATTATTACATCTACCGACATGGATGGATTAATTATATATGTTCCGATTCACACAAAAATCGCTCACAGTGTCCGAACATTTTTTAGATCTTTGGGTTTGGGATTTGATTATTTTTAGGACTGGATCCCAAGCAGGTGGTACTTGCCAACCATCTTCTCTATTGAAATTGGGGTGTTTTCTTATTTCAATAGCCTCGCGCAACATTCTCGGCATGTAGTCTTTCCTGCGACCACGGACGCTGCAAAGCGTTCGAAACGTCAGGTTCAACAAAATAAATAAAATACGCGATACTTCCGTTAAAAATTGTTTAATTCAATCTTTATCTAGTCAGTACATTACTAAAAGTTCCCTTCTCGATTGTGGATGAAGCAAGAATTTTCTTTATACATAAGATAATCCCTTAAACTACATTGTTAATCAATCAAAGGTATGGTCAGGGCTATTTCTATATAATATATTCCTATATTACGTCACGGACGTGCTTGTATACGTACTGGCTGTCTTAGATTTTTGTATTTTAATAAATAACTAAAGTAGCTAATCTCACTCTTATCAGGGTTGAAGCATAGCTTCTGAGTAAACGTCACTATGTGAGTGTTGGTGACTGTATTCAAGTGTGTTTACGTGGTTTTTTTTAGTGAATTTGTTTCACTAAAAATACCAAGTATCTGGTTTTGAGTAATATATATATATATATATTAATATATATATATATATATATATATATATATATATATATATATTAATTGCAGTTACCCTGATATTTACTTAACTGGTTATACGTCCACCCATACTTATAAGCTCGTAAAGCACAGTTGCTCAGCATACTTGTGGAGCAAACATGCGCTACACAAATAATTATAACGCTATCTAGCGTCGTGCTGTACCATCAACGGCAAAATGATAAATTGCAATTGTTGCGGAAAGTTCGTGTCTCCGGGTTCTGCCGCTAGATGCTTGTAGTGCTCCACATCGTACCACCGGGCATGCATAAATATTCCTGGCTCTGCTGAGACAGTTGCTTATTAGCTATGACCAGCATTCAAAATTAACATCCCTAAAGGGGATAAATCAGCCACCCCCGTGAAAGGGATAAGCGTGGATTATGTAGACAGGGCGATCGCATCTCAGTCACAGGGTGCGGGATCTGTTAGCGAAAGACTTGCGGTTGCATCACCCATACCGCGGATTGATTTAGGCGTGGATATCAGGAACGAGTTGCGCGCTCTCAACGCTAACTTGGCACTGCTTAGAGAAGACTTCAAAACACCAACAAACGGATCGACAACCTAAAATCACGTTTAGGTTCGGTTCGGTTCGACTCTCAAATATAACGGGTATCATACATATTCTAATAGGTACTTCCCTAGTATATAAAAACTTATTTACAGCCAAATCATTGAGGTATTATATTCATTCCATTGTATCTTATTATATCTACAGCTACTTCACTAATACTTATTATCTATATACAATTTATACACCAGATTCGATAATATTTTTTGAATGTTTACAATAATAATATGTTATAATTATATACATACGTATCATGCAATATAAATAACAGACAATTTATTTACACTTATCTACAATAGTTTATAATAAACACATAAGTATTGGATTTTTCAACGCCGGCTCCCTAGGTACCAAACACAATGAATTCTTGACTGCTATGAACAGGCTAAATTTGGATATTATTGCTATTAACGAGACGTGACGGAGAGGAACGTTTCGCACCGTCCTTGCCTGGACATCGGCTGAGGCCCTGCCCTCGTCCTGCTAGCGTGCGGGCGACAGGATGTGAATTTGTTTTTGGATGTTTTAACGTAATCCTGTGCAGCCTTTTTGAACTATTATCACGTGTATTGACTGTTGACTTCAATATCAATGTAACTACTACACCCAGAAGATAACAAATCTAAACTACTAACTGCTTTTCTACAATATACCAATCTTAAACAATGGGTACAACAACCTTCACACTTCACTGACCACAGTGAGACACTCACTGATTTGATTTGTACAGATGTCCGAGTCCGACATTTAGAAGTGTCTCACATTCTTAATTTGGGTAGTCATGCTATCATATTAGTGTACTTTAAAGGATGCGTAACTTCACTTTGAAATTCATGTTCTTAAATCTGACAAATACAGAACTGCTTCTATAGACTAAAACCGCTGTACAAGGTTCGATCATATCATAACGCAGGGCTTAGGATAAGGCTACGTGACTCACTTATACTATCAAAACTAAACTATGCTGACATAGCATATGGCATAATACTGCAAGTTGTTACTTGAGGAACTGATAAGTTCGCATTCTTAACGTTAGTGACGGTTTTATAATCCTGTTCACATAATTATGCCTAGTACTGTGTAAGTTCACAATATGTATCAATAAGACACTTAGTTGTTGCTATAACTGTTTCAATTGGATTAATAGTTAGTTTATATTGTTAAATGCATTTATATTATTAAGTTTGTTTATTTAATGTTATTATTTAGTACATTGAATATATGAAATGAATGACCACAGGCTAGAAAAGTGAATGTATATAGAAAAGTGAATGTGAATAGTTTTTACTATTTTAAGTCATTCATTTATTTAATTATTCTCTTATTAATTACATTATAAAATATAAAAAAATACATTTAAAAATATAAAAAACAGAATTCCCCCGGGAATAAGGTCCAAACTATCGGTGGTCATGATCACAGAGACAGAAACCTCCTCACAATACGTGCCGTCGCAAGGAGAACTGCCTTCTGTATCTGGCCCTTGATCCAGCTTCCCAACGTCAATCTCTTAAGATATTGGTCGAGGCTCTTAGCTTTTAAACCATTGGTCGTCACAACGATCGTAACAATGATTGTTGAATCGACATCTCACATGTCAGTAATCTCGCGCGCTAAATCAAGATATTTTGTTTGTTTATCTTTTTCAGTTTTCACAAGATTACCGTCATGTGGAACAGCGATGTCAACAAACACTGCTTGCCATGTTGATCGATCTATTAATACAATATCAGGTTTATAGGCTACAACAGTGCTGTCAGTAATAATAGATTGATCCTAGTATAATGGGCATGGTCATTCTAGAGAACTGCTTCGGGCATATACCTCTAATATTCAAGACAATAAATAAGACTACAAAACAATACATATATATTCAAAGCAAGTTGCTGATGGATTGTTCTAGCTAGTTGTGTCTGTGCAAGTACTCGCCGTTAGCAAGATGAGAACAACCGGAAATAACATGCCTCATGGATTCTCCAGGGAGATGACACGCTCGACAAATGTCTAGCGTGCCATCCTTCATCATGTATTTCCGGTGTTGTTCGTCTTAATAACTTCTTCCATAATTCCACAGACAAAACCTTCGGTTTCCCCAAAGAGGTCTCCGAAACGTAGTCAGGATACTGAAGCCAGCGTGTCTACATCAGGACCTGGTAAAAACGTCCATGTAGCTCCTTGCTTTGCCATATAGCCCTACGATCAGCAATAGTTAATATCACAGGTCTGCGCTAGTTCTCCTTCGCTAAGGACAAAGGCGTCAATCCACGATCCACCGCAACTATATCCTTATGCATCTACGTCTCTGCATGCAGGAAATATTCCTGAAGTTATATATCTCTCGATTATGTAAGGTCTTGGCATTCAAGAAACCTTAGCTCCCACATTTTCGTGGGATATATAACATCATCACTGATAAACGCGGATGATGCATTCGGTGTGCAGCCAATAAAGTGCGGACTTTCCGATCAATTCCATCAAGTTCAGCTTAAGTCCATTTGAGTATGCTAAAGGAATATATTAAGAGTGGCTTGACCCAAACATTATAGGCACGAACATTATTTCCCCCTGACAAAAGAATATTAAGGACTTTTGTCAGGCGGCCACAGAAACGCTCTTTAATAGATTGTATCATATCAGTCTCAACAATTCCTAAATTCTCTGACATACCCAAATATTTGTAAGTTTCTATTTCCGAGAGGGATTTCAGGTGAATTGTATCTGATAGCTCAAGTCTTTCAGATACCAATAGCTGTCCTTTAATTACATGCATGATAGCACATTTGTCTATCTATACCAAATTCCATTCTAATAGAATTACTAAAGTTTTCAGTCACCTTTAGTAAATATATTAATTAAACTTTGTTATAAGTTTGAGATCACCCATGTATAAAAGCTGAGATATAACCTGACTTCCCCTTTGCAACCTGTATCCTAGTTTTGAATCCTAGAACAGTGTGCTTAAAGGATTCAAGGCCAAACAAAACCACAAGGGACTCAAACTGTCACCTTGGAATATACCCCTTTTAATCTCTACCGGTTCGTCGTATGTACTGATCGATCGGCATCCTAGGTAGAGAAGGACTGTTCTCCATTGCTCCATACAAGACTTTAAGAAGGTGCATAGCGTTGTGTCAATTTTGTACAATTCTAAGACCTTCATAAGCCATGTATGAGGCACAGAATCATAGGCTTTCCTATAGTCTATCCAGCATACCGCAAGATCTTTACGGGTTCGATAAACCTGTTGGCTAATGGCCATGTCAATGACGTCAATGAAGAGCAACTCCTTGGCACCACGAGATCCATTCCTGCTCCATTCTGAGTAGCATACATGACAGTGCGATTTTGCTTCTCAGAGTGGATGTAAGTAGTTTATAGATGGTGGGCAAGTAGGTAATCGGTCTATAATTTTTTGGATCTATGGTACTTCTGAATTTGTACAGGATGTGAGTGACCCCGATAGTCATAAAAGTTGGTCAGATCCGACATCTAACGCATATTGGAATTGTGATGCTAAACAAGCATGTGATCTTGCTAGCCACTTTAGCCAGTAATTTTGTAGTTTATCCGGCCCCGGCGACTTCCAGTTTGTCAAGGACCGAACTGCGATGGCTACATCGACGTGAGTTATACTAACGTTAGGCATTGTTGTTTTATATTCGCATGCTTGTTACACCGTTTCAATCCATCTATCGTCAGTGTGACTGTCAGACACCGACCAGATGTTACGCCATAATAAATTCATAGTCTCTACATCAGGTAGATGCACATAAGCCACACTTTGTTATATTATCTCGATCTATTAGACGAGCTCGGTGGCGCAGTAGTGCAACGCGCTATTGCGCTACTTTGACACCAAGGCTCGGTTCGATTCGCACACAATACAAACATTTGTGTGCATGAACATGTCTGTTTGTATTGGTCTGGGTATTTTCTATGTATAATAAGTATGTATTTACCTATGTTTATCAGTTGTCTAGTACCCATAACACAAGATTCTCTTACTTTGGGGCTAGGTGGCGTTGTGTAATTTGCCCAACAATATTTATTTATTTATCATTTATTATTTGTTCGGGTTGCTCCCAAAGTCTATATACCTTCCTCGTGTCTTCTTCATCCCCAACTACCGGCGGGGATTCAGGGTAGTTAGCCACATTCGGTTGTAAACTAACCTAAACCTGTGTTTGTTCGGAAGTAACACGACTCTCTTGAACTTGTAAACGCAGTCTCTCAAATGTGACGCTCGCATGACATTTTCGTTAACTTGTTGAGTACATCTCATGCCAGGCACTGCACCACCGACAGCGTGAACCCTGTCCGCGGTACATTGCCCACGTGGTCCCAAGCCAATCAGCGGTCGTCGCCGGGGGAGTAAAGAATTCGTCACTCGAACTCGACGCTACTGCAGCCGACACGGGTATGTTTTGCACGAAGGGCGGCAGCTGCGAGGCAGAATTGGGCGACGATTTCTGCGATTTTGTGTGTGCTATTCATGCTCTAGGTTGTTTCAGCATTCGTGTGGTTTATTGTTACTATGTTCTACATAATTCTGAATTTTTATTTGTTTCATTGCCATTTTGACAACGTCATTTTCACTATAAACTTATACATTTTATAGTTTAAAAATCTATAAACTGTATTTATATGTACGAGATTTAGTTTATATTATTGCATAATGTAAATAGATGATAACACTTTATGGAGATTTTTAAACACGTCTACTTATGGTTTATATCTCTTATTTCACGGGTTTTAATCCCGGTCATTTGATAGGCGTGCGCGGGGATATGAATCCAATGCATAGAGGCCCCTTCGAAAAGAATGATGGAACGTTTTATACCCACCGTCACCTGCTTCAGGGGATATTGGGACTATTGAAAATATGTCGGTAAAAAGCGGGCTATTGAAATGAGTTCTGGAGATTTTATTAGAACAGGGCTACAGAAGAGGGGCGGTCGCCTGCCATAACTATCATAATCTAATGTTACTTTCTTCAATATGAATGATGTCAATACCATGGTGAAGTATTTTAAAGAGAATTTGATATGGGTCTTTGATATCCACGCTCCCTTGAAAATATAATAAACCATCGTTCATCATCTTGGATCACTGATACTGTACAGGAACTGATGATAATCCGTGATAACAGTTGCAAAAGATTCAAAGCGAGTACATACCTACTCATAAGGAATTTCATGAACAAACCTATCAGCAATGTACTTTATAAAAATGTACTGTGGACTTTCCAGCAGGACTCTGCACCTGGTCACAGATAAAGATAAAAAATATAAAAATCATTTATTTGCCAATAGACACATCATACATTCTTTAATATTGTATCTTAATAATTGTCTCTCTTTTTTAATCTACCAACATTTCGAAAATGACCATTGGCGAAGAAGAAATGACAAAAGAAACTTGCCAATATGGGTCTTTTTTCATCATTAATATATATTACAATAAAATATATGTGAGTGTGCATATAGTGAAATCAAATAATTAAAAATATATTAATACATGTGCTGAATCATTTCCAAACATCTCTGCCAGTTAGATATTCATCGATTCTATAATAACCCTTCTTGCACAGAGTATTTTTGATGTACCTTTTGAACATATTGTTTCAGGTAATTTATTATAGAATCGAATACAATTTACAATAATAGATGTACTAGTCTTAGCAAAGTGATGTACCGGCATACGCAATCTATTCCTGCTTCTAAGATTATCACTAAATTTTGAAAATTACTATATTTTTACGAGCATATATTATGTTCTCATAAATATACTGAGAGGTAACCGTGAGGATATTTATTTCTTTAAATAGTTCTCTGAGTGATTCCCTGGCGCCCATGTTATAAATAGAGCGGATGTCTCTCTTTTGTAATATAAAAATAGTTTCAATGTCAGCCGCACTTCCCCACAACAGTATACCATACGACATAATGCTATGAAAGTAGCTGAAATAGACTAAGCGCGCTGTAGCCACATCCGTAAATTGTCTAATTCTCCTAAATGCATATGCGGCAGAGCTGAGCTTACTTGTCAGTTTTTTATGTGGGGGCCCCACTGCAATTTGGAGTATATTGTAATTCCAAGAAATACAGTATCATTAATAAATTCTAGCACATTATTGTCAATGAGAACTTGTGTATTGGCAGAAGGCACATTTGGTAGACCAAATTTTATACATTTGGTTTTAGTTGAATTTAATAAAAGATTATGTGAACCAATTTAGAATGGCAGATAGAACACTATTTACATTGGCAATATTTTCGCACCGGCGAGTAACATTAAAAATTAAATATCGTCAGCAAATAGTAGTATATCCGCCATTTTCTGTACCATGTAGGGCAGATCATTCACATATACTAAAAATAAAAAGGGACCCAATATAGAGCCCTGGGGCACCCCAAGACACGAACTACCCAAGCCTGGATCGAAACCAACGTTCCGGACTTATAAGAGCTAAAGACTGGCACTCCTCTGGCCCAGATCTGAACCCCTTAGACTACAAATTAATTTCAGTTTTAGAGGACACGGCCTGCTCGAGAAGACATGTCTACATAATATCTCTTATGAAATCTCTGCAGCAAGCAGTGGCAAAATTTCCCATGGAAACAGTGCGTAAATCCATAGATTGGTGGCCAGACAGATTATAGGCCTGTGATAAAGCCAAAGGTGGCCGTTTCGAATAGAATTTTTTTTTTTTTTTTTTTGCTGAGACTTCCATAAATATGTACATATAAATTTTATTGAGATTACATTACTTCTTAAAAAAATAAATGTGTATTCATTTGTAACAGAACTTATGGCCGGACTAGGTAGTACTAGAGCATCAACATCCCGTCTATTGACCCCACGTCACAGATCTGTAGCATGCCGTAGAAGTTTTAGTATTATTGCCTCTCATTGTTAGAATGTTTTGACGAGCTCGGTGGCGCAGTGGTGAAACGCGTTGTTACGCTACTTTGACACCAACGCTCGTGGGTTCGATTCCCACACAGTACAAACATTTGTGTGCATGAACATGTCTGTTTGTCTTGGTCTGGGTATTTTCTATGTATAATAAGTATGTATTTACAAAACAAAAATGTATTTACGTATGTTTATCAGTTGTCTAGTACCCATAACACAAGCTTCGCTTACTTTGGGGCTAGGTGGCTCTGTGTAATTTGTCCGGCAATATTTTTTTTTTTTGTTTTACTTCTTAAAAATCATACCTACCATTATTTCAAATAAAAATACGTTTAAAATAATAAGTCTTCTTCTTCTTAGTGTTATCTCGTTTCCTAATCCACTAGAATCGACGGGGTCCGCTACCTAAGCCTAAGGATTTGGCGAGGATGCTGATTGTTACATGGAGCGCACGCTGTCAGACGTCCGCAACGTAGGATAAACCAGATCTTTTTTAGGTTAGGTCACACCGCTTGCGAAATATAATTTCTTGAACGTGCGGGCTTCCTCACAATATTTTTCCTTCAGCGCTAAGCAAGTGATATTATGTAAATATGTACTACTTGGTAGGATTTGAACCGGGGACCTGTTGTTCATAAGGCCCGTTCTTTATCAAAGTTTAAAATAAAGAATATACAGGTTTAATAATAAAATATTAAGTTTAAAGTTAATGGATTATATTATATTTTAATAATTAAAAGGCGTTTTAAGTGTATACATTATATTAAATTCACCTTACAAAACCGTTTATTTTGATACACCCGTCATGTTTAAAAGATTTTCTTTTCTTCAACCTGCACAATATTGAGTACATAATCCGCCATATTGAATATATTGTGACGTCACTTAGCCGAACGTATACACTGCATGTATATTTGTAAGTTTCTTTATTCAGGGTTCTTGTGGGTTCTTGTGCACCCTGAAAACATTACACTCCATTTTGATGTAGTTGCGTAGAAATAACTTTTGATCATTAAATTATCTACCATTTCAGATACTAGTTCATATAATGGATATATTTTTACAATCGCTTGTATTTGTACAACGCAGGACATCTTCGTTTGCGACATACGTTGGAACTGAAAGATTTGTGAGTATTTTTGTAACATATATTTCCGAGAGCTTTGATCTTCCGACATTTTTGTAATCCTTAAAAATGAATCATTAATTAATTAGCAACAAGTATAATGATGACGTGAGTTTTAACACTAACGTTTAATTGTATGAATGTACGTATATCTTAACGCCAGGTCCCTTGCGGGGTAGGCAGAGAGAACCGAGCGCCATAAGACACTGTCCTTACACACTTCACTCGCTTCTTTCACATTCATAGTTTTTTTCATGCATGCTCGCCGGTTCCTAAGGCTCCTAACATCACCTTCTGATAAAACACGACCAATTTGGTCATGGTAGGTTAGTCTTGGTTTTCCTCGGCTCCTACATCCTTCCACTTTCGCATTGTATATCTGTTTCATAATTCTTTCATCTTGCATTCTTTCTACACGTCCGAACCAACGGAGCATGCCTTTTCTAATCTTAACACCGACACTCTCTTTCAGACCAATTCTCTTTCGTACGTCATCATCTCGAACGCGGTCAGCAAGCGTTATGCCACAAATTTTGCGCAGTGCTTGCATCTGGACCGCATTTATTCTACTTTCATGCTCTCTCTCTCTGCCATACCCAGCACTCACTTCCTTAAGTTAGCGTTTGGATTAGCACCGCGTTGTCTACAGCGAGATGTGCCTTCTGGCTTAGATTTCGGCTGCCTAGCAGTTTACCCAACGCTCCATTCACGCTATTCCCTGCACTCACTCGTCTCTCCACATCAGCGATGTACCTTCCGTCGCTGCTAAAAACGCGTCCAAGATATACAAACTCATCCACTTGCTCCAACACTACATTATCAACCGTAATCCTAGTATTCGTTCCGGTTGTCTCCCTTTCAAATACCATTATCTTGGTTTTCTTCGCATTCAATTGTAAGCCTTTTTTCATACAATCGTCTTTCATTATTGTGACTAGTGTTTGCAGTTCGGATGATGATTCGCTGTTAATACCCCGTTATCTGCATAAAGCAGGCAATTAATCACTGAGTCACCCATTCGCATTCCCACATTCATATTTCTCATTCTCTCAAGACAACTGTCCAGATACAGGATGAATAGCCGAGCCGACAGCACGCAACACACCAATGTTGGTATCAAACCAGGGCGATAAGATAATTATTCAAAATATATATCTTCTCTTTATATATGGTAAAAGAATATGTACCCTAGACCCCTTGCCTACACATTTTCTGCTCTCCGCAGACCCTCTGCTTAACTAATATTGAATCTAATGGAACCCTTACTTGTTGCAATCGACCCGATGGTGTCGACCACTTTGGGAACCGTGACTTTAAACAAATCCAAATCCCACAGCTCTTGTAGTTGGATAACGTACGTGACAACACTGTATTATTTTGCTCAATATAAAAATAATTGAATTTGGTATTCAAAGTAATAATTAAATATTGTAGTTTATATAGCCATAAAACTAGTACAAATTATATGTGTTGAAACAAAACATACAATTGGACATCATATAGAACGTTAGTGATTCATCATCATCATCAACCCGTATTCATCCACTGCTAAATATAGATTTCCCCTTTAGAGTGCCTTTCGTCTCGATCCTATGCCACATGTATCTATCGATACCCCATAAACCTCTTGAGCGACGACTGCATTTAGTAAGGAATCGTCCCACACTGAATGTATCAGTACGGGGACGCCTTTCGAGAACTGATAAGAGCCCAATACGAAAGTTCTTAATTTATTTAACGTGAGTTTAGGAAAATGATTTAAATGTTCACATTACACATGTTAGCATCAATACGATGATGTACCTTCTACTACATTCCAACCATTATACACGAAATGAAATCGATATATTCTTGCTCGAAAAGGGATGTGCAGAAGAGCCATCTCTTTTAATGCTGCGGGCACCAATAATCTTCCAGGGTTGGTACAAAATGGGAACAAACAACCCCTTCTTGTTACTGCAGATTTATAAGTCTGTGAATGTACTCATGGTAGTTTCGTGGAGTGGTCTAGGTGGTACTTCTTTAACAGGTTCGGGTAAAGGAAGTGGCATAGGTATAGCCACATCATCATCCATAGATATGCCATCATCCTGTAGGTCTGCCATTTCTGTTAGCTTCTAGTAAACGTTGTCTTGCAATTTGGATTCGATCTGTAAGTGTGGTTGATTTTGATGTAAAAGAGAAAGAAATCATTTCCGCCTCATTTGGTATAATAGCATAAATGATATAAAAGTATATTTTTATTATAGATACATCAGCTACCACAAATGAGTTTAGCTTTTATCTGGATCTTAAAGAAAATATTTTTACTATTGTTGTTATGTGGAGCCTGTGAAAAACTGTATGCAGCCGTGAAAGATTCTCAAGTTTTTATAATTTATGCGTTGAATAAATGTTCAGGTAAACTGCGTCCGGTACGAATGTGTTCTTGATAGCTATCAATTGTACGTACATGTCTTTCAGCAACTCTCTCTCTCTCTCGTTACGTCATACGATAGCTATCAGAAATGCATTCGTCGGCAACCGTAATACAACATACTTCACCTATCATATTTTTTTTACTCAACATAAGGAGACAAATAAGCACCTGCTCCAAAGTAGTTACTGTAGCATGTGAACGCTTATACTACAAGAAAAATGGATGTCATTGTCATCGTATAGTCCTTCTTTAGGAATCACGGTAATATTGTGAGGTCACTGTGACCAACATTGCTGCCTCTTTAGGACATGCAATGATAAACGTAAGTCTTCTATTAAAAAAAGACAAAGTTCCGCCACGGTTTGTTAGTTATAGACCTATTAAAAATATAGACTTGACGAAATTTAACACTGATCTGGTACAGATGGATTGGAATTATGTAACTCGGTCGACAAGTGTGGAGTGCATGGTTAATCGTTTTAACACATTATTATTAAATCTTCTGGATAGGCATGCTCCTCTTATATCAAAAAAAAAAAAAAATTAAAAGAAATGACTCACCGCCTTGGATCACAGATATAATTAAGTTTATGATTACATTGCGAAATGAGGCCCATGAAAGGTACAGACGGATGAAGATTGGCGTTCATAAACAACATTATACAGATCTAAACGATTTAAGTGGTTGACCATCATCTTTCAAGCCCTTCAGGTCACTAATATCACCTAAGATCACTATCATATGAAGAAATCAGTGCTAATATATTATTGTACTGGCATCACTACAATATTTAGTTGCTTTTAAAATTAAAATAAAATATCAAATTGGAGCAAAGCAGTATTACCAATTATTATTTATCTTGTATCATTGGAATCTGGAACTTGGAATCTGTCTGCAGACGAGCATTTTATTTTCTTACCGTATGATAGCGTTTCCGGTAGCCCTTGAATAGTAACGCCCATCTATTTTCAAATAAACCGATTCAGGCACTTGCGCACCAGGCACGTGTTGATTAGAGCATTATATTTCGCGATGAACACAAGTCAACCGATTATGTTGTAACGAAAAGCAAAAAAAAATATTTTATAAATCATTTAATTTTAAATAAAATATCAAAACCTTTTGCGATAAAGCATGGAGAGAATAAATACGTTGATAACCCGAATGTAGGCAAAAGGAAAAAATGAAATTTTGGAAAACGAAGGCATTATTGATCATCAACTACTAGCATAAGAAGAGGTAACTTATCTACGAGTATCAGCAGAGAAGCGGATCCACTGAAACGCAAGATTTATCTTTATCTTAATCTAATTTATTAAATTAAGCTAAGAACCAATTCGTTAGAGCCATTTCCGAGATAAACAAAATATATGTAAAAGAGTTACTTGTTTAAGTAGTTAAACTCGTTACAATAATATAACTGATGGTTTACTGCAAACAATGAGTAAATAATGAGCAGATTTCATTATGGATAATAATATAATTTCGAAAGAATTCCGAAATAAGGTTTATGAATGTCGAATTGCACATGGTGACCTAGTGGTTAATTTTATGTTTTATGCGTAACATGCTGTTTTTATCATAGATACTGGCTGAACTACAAATACTTTAATGATACTTGACTGTACAGAGAAGGATTTACATCTGAATACGAAGAAAACGAATATAATGGTACATGAAAGATAAGTAACTAGAACGAACGCAAGGATTACGGTCGATGATGTAGTGTTGGAACAAGTAGATGAGATTATGTATCTTGGATGTTCTTTCAGTAGAAATGGAAGGTACATCGGTTATTTGTAAAGACGAGTGAGTGCTGGGAGCAGTATGTATAGGGTGTTGCGAAAATTTCTTGGCAGTAAAAGGTTGAGCCAGAAGGCACATCTATACAGAATCCGGTGCTGGTTCTAACACTTATTAATAGAAGTGAGAGCTGGGTAGAGAGAAGTAATCATGAAACAGACGTGTAATACAAAATTGAAAGGATGTAGGAATCAAGGAAAGCCAAGACTAATACTTATATTTACTTACTATGACTAAATTGGTCGTGTTTGGTCATTTACAGAAGGGTCGGGAGCGTGACAAGAGCTATGAGTATGAACGAGTTAGGTATGTAAGGACCAAGTTACGTGGCACTCAGTACTCTTTGCTTCTGATCGGACCATAGGGCCGGGTCGATCAGAAGCAGAGAGTTACTTTGCTTTTCCAGCAGGTTTCCTTACAAACAGAGGGTGTACCACGTCCACTTTAGGTTAGGATAGGTTATTATAAAGACGATAGTAAAATAGCTACACCTCAAATACGGTCAGAACAGTGAATAAGAAGTCTTAACACTAACCTAAATGATTTAGATCATGTTGTTTTTTTTAGGTGAAAATCTGAAGATATGTAAAAACCTGGTTCGGTTACATAGAACTTTCAAGAAGATGCAAGCTGGTGGTATCTTCCGTGTTGATTCAAAGTTACCTTTACAGCTTTTAAGATTAATTGCAACGTACACAATAGTGGAACTGCAGTTTGCACTATAATTGGTTTATACAATACATTCTTTATTGTACTTTAATACACAGAATGTCGTATTGTAATGTATATAGTTTTATAGTAGCTTTTAGCACAACTTGCCAGCTTCTTTTTCTTTTCATCTAAGAGCTAGGTTTTTGTAGATGGAGACTTTTGACTTTTCAAAAGACTTGACATTTATTTTTTCGCCCGTAAGTTTTTCGATGCGTCGTTGCGCATCGAAAACTGTCTGTGGATGGGTTTATCTATCTCGAGTTTCTCAAGCCATCTTCTAAGCCATCGGTCCCGGCTGTTATCCATAGATGACAGCCGTTAAGCTAAGTGAGTGGCCCTCAGGCGGTTTGAAAACACTAGCCTCAGCGAATGCGTATTTGACAGCGTGTTGGAGTATACTCTAAACCCCTTTGGTTGAAAGGAGACCCGTTTCCCTGCAGTGAGATAAGTAAGGGTTTATGTGGTATATGTGGTAAAAACTAGGCCAAATGGGATCATATGCTACCCGTACTCGCAGTGGATCGCTGCGGTAAGGTACATCACCACAATATCGTCGTCAAGTAAAGACGAAAACCACCAACATTTCAATGGGTCGCCACCAGGGGGCGCCACCATCGACGACACTGAAGAGCAACGAGTTAGCCTACTGTGTAATAGTGAATGAGGTGTAGCCGTGTATTATAATATATTATTACGTGAAAGTGCAGAGTAATTTCAAGCAACTTTGGACTCTATTAATTTGAAATTAAAATATGTCAATCCACAAAAAAAAAACAAAAAAATATTTTTAACGAGCTCAGTGGCTCAGTTGTGAATGACGCGACTTTGACACCAACGATCGTGGGTTCGATTCCCAAGGCAAATTTTTGTGCTTGGACATGTCTGTTTGTCTTGGTCTGGATGTTTTAAGAGAGGTAATGCGCATCAAAGCAGCTCATCTGGGGAAGTACCGCCACCTCACAGAAAAACGCAGCTAAATAACAACTCCCTAGAAGATTGTTATGTTCCTGCGTGTGAGTGAGGTCACCAGTAAGCTCCCAAGGAATTGCTGTGTAAGCAGCAGGCATCGCCCAAGTGATACTCAATATATCACAAGCGTTAATAGGCTACGGTAACCGCTTTACATCTGGTGGGCCGTATGCTTGTATGCCTCCCGACGTAGTATAAAAAAAAACAAGATATTTTGAACTTTCTTTATATGAACAATTTTAACATAGAAAATTTTTGAAGACGTTTAAACTTTAAATTTAGACTGTAAAATTTTTCGTGATAGTTAAGTACTTGAAATAATTTCTTTAAAACGGGTGGGGGGGGGGGGGGGGGGGGATCTATGCCAGTTTCCTCTCGGTTGTCAAACACTAAGAAAATTTGACAATTATTTTTTATTTTGAAAAAAAAAATGTTTGTTCAATAGCTTTAGTCATAATTATTTTTCGTAGTTTGAAATTTAGAAGTCATCATTAGATTGAAAAACTAATTTTTGTTAAACGACATTTGTTTCATACATAAGTTTGTTTACATTTTTATTTATATGAGTTTAAATTCAATTTGTTTTCCGAAGTCTTTATTACTTATTTAATTATACATTAAATTACTTCGATTCGCTAGATAACGTGCAAAAGCGGCATTATTTGAAAAGTCATCTTACTGGTGAAGCAGAACAATTAATCAGACTCGCTTCTATAACAAACGCTAATTATAAGCTATGTTGGGATCAGTTAAAGAAGCATTATATTAGTAACCATTTGAGAATGCGCAAGCTTGCATTGCCAGAGGAACACCTGGCTCGTCAATTATATAACAATTCATTTTTTTTTTAATTTGTCGGTTATTTTGACCATGTTCCTTAAGAGATAGGAACGGTGTTCCTGAACATTTATATTCTACTTTTTTTATGCTGAATCCGAATCTGAAGTCAAATTTTGAATATTCGAAAAAAACACACAGACAAACGCACTGACAAACGCACATACAGACAAACATATAGATTTCAAATAGGAACGGTGTTCCTATTTGAAAGCCAATTGCATATGAAGGGCACAGGGGAAAATCATGCGATGTCACATTTTTATGTTTTTGAAACTGGCAATACTATTTTATTATACAAAGGCGGTAGAACGATATGCCAAAACACACTTTGCAATAACATGCAGTGTCACGGAGTAATCTTAATAGAAAAATATTGATACAGTGCAATAACAAGCAATGTCCAAGTCGTACAGGAAAAAAATAAGCATTGTCCATGGTCGCTGGCTTGACGGTTACAGTCTGTTTGAATTTTTGAGGATACCTTCGTTCGTCTGTTGTGTTGCAGCGTGTGTTTATATATTAAATAAAAATATGCTACAATATTTATTATATTAGTTGGTAATTACTCTCATATCGTAGGTGTCTCAGAGTTTTTACTGCCAGATCAGTCGTACAATGAGAGCCAGTTTCAAAGGGAAATTTATGGATATCCAGGCCTTATCAAAGTTTTGCGGACCAAGAGCTAGGCAAAACTTCTCACAGATAAAATATAATGACACATAAACAATAACAATGTCATGGACATTGCATATTTTTTTCCTGTATTGTCTGATTTTGTTCACTTTTTTTTTGATAACATAATAAATACCAGCAAGAATGTTTTTTTTTTATTACACACCCAAAACAAATATATTTTCTTTACAAATCATACATTTTTGTTTTATTTCATGCTTTGATGCATGTTTTTTTAAAGTTTAAAATGTTAATTTAACAATTTCTCAGTTCATTGTCATAGTGACATCGCATGTTTTTCCCCTGTGCCCTTCATATTAAAAGGTTGTTCGGTCAAAAACGTATGAATGTTGAGTCAGCTAATTTATTTATTAGATATGACCACTGATTGTATAAACGCACTGAAAAAATTTAATATAGATGTGAATACATAAGATGTTATTATCGTTCACGTACTACTGCTACAGAAAAATATACGGAAGTTATCAAGGAATATTGGCATATAAGAACAATAAAAAAACTATAGTATGCGAGAAGAAGCCGTGTACATATCACATCACGAGGTCATCAGGAATAATAAGACCGCTACCCAGGTCCGTGTAGTATTCAATGCTTCTCAAAAAAATAAAAAAGTTATTTCTTTAAACGACACGCTGATAATTGGTCCAACATTGCAGACTGAATTAAGGCATAATATTTTAAGATGTAAACTCACCCAATCAGATTTATGGCGGATCGGATATATGATATAGTTAAAATGTATAGCCAAGTCAGAATAGCTGAAGAAGATACCTTGTTACAAATAATACTTTGGCGAGACAATCCTATTGATGATATTAAAGATTATGAATTAGTCACAGTATCAAGCTGTCAGAACGCTATATCAAACGGCATATGACGAAGGCGACAGTTATGTTTTGCTAAGGACAAAGTGTTAAATGGTTTCTTTATGGACGTTTTGATGACTGGATGCGATAGAACTGAAGGTGTAGAAATTTATAAACAAATTACAAAACTGTTAGAAAAGGGTGGATTCAAATTATAAAAGTGAAAATGTAATAACAAAGAAATATTAGAAATATTAAATTATTAGGAAGGAAATCAATAAAAGGAGAAATAGGACAAACTAATGTACAGAAAGGTACATGTAAAAACGATATAGAGAAAAACATATTAGGAAAAGAACTGGACATAGAAGAAGCTCAACAAAGGACATGGATTTAGAAAATGATAGTACAACTACATAGAAAACAAGTACAACAAACAAGTTACTATTAAAATAGATAGCACAATTAAAATACTTGATCTTACCCGAGACCCTAATGAACATGCTTTTCAATACTCCGGGAATCTTCCTCCGCCGATGACTGCACCTGTAAATTAAAGATCATTAATTTCGGATATTGCTCTTTGACCCATTAGGTTGGTCAGCTCCTAGTGTAGTCTGAGCTAAAATATTTATACAGACATTATGGCTTGCAGGCGTTAATAGGGATGAGAAGCTAAATCCAGAATTAATTAAGTGAGTGGAATACTTATTAATAGGAATTGTCGCTGCTTACCAAGGCAGCCTATTCTGCAACTATTTACGTACGACTAGCAGTCAGTTCAGGTAATGTGAAGGTTTCACGTTCATAAGTTACGGAAGTACAAAGGATTTGAATGTCGATTTAGAAGACTGTACAAAAATACATTTAGTAACTATTCATAAGAATCCGATTATTCTATATTGGAAAGATTTTCTTCACTGTCGAAATTAACACGAGTAGTTGCATATATTTTTTAAAACTAGTACAATTAAAACAAATTATTTACAAAGAATTTAAATTGAATCAGCGCTAGAATGTTGTGTAAGGAAAGTACAAAGAGTAATATTTACAATAGAACACAAACAGAGAGAAGAAGAGTGCTATATACAATTAAAATTAAGCAAACTGAAATCTCACTGTCCTTATATAAACAACAATGGCATCATAAAAGTTAAAGGCAGAATTGAAAAAGCGCGGTTGGACGAACAGACAAAGCATTCAACTTCTACCTAGTACTAGCCACCTGGCTTACCTTATCGTAGCAGATGCACACCTTAAAACTCTGCACGGAGGCCCCTTACTAATAACAAGTTATCTGAGGAGCGCCTACTGGATTATCGGAGCCAAGAACATGCTCAAAAAATATGGTCGACAATGTGTAATTTGTGCCAAACGGAGAGCAAGCACAAGAAATCAATTACTGGGTTACTAAACATTCGATGTTCTCCAAAACATTGGCTTCTCTTAACCCGTCTTAAGCGTATGACCATGGTGGGTGCTCTGAACTGTTTACCCTTATCCCACCCTCTTCTTTTTAGAATCACACATGCATATTAGATATCTAAGACGTACGTCTTAGATATCATTATTCCACGGTCGAGGACATTTTTTCGCGTACTACGAGTAAAAAGTTCGGCAACTCCTATGTCTGTTGTACTATTAAAATGTGGAATGCCTTGCCTGCACATGTGTTTCTTTCTTCCTGCAACATGAAATCCTTCAAGCAAAGCGTGAAGAAGCACCTTGCGGGCAGCAGCGTCGACTGATAAGACATTGTAGTCTTTTGTCAGTTGCCGCTGCTCCTGATAAATTTAGCTCCTCTTTCGCTTACCAGCAGGTGAAGCGGAGCCACTAGGCTGATCTTATATATAAAAAAATATATATTGGAGATATTGTTCGGTTTTAACGAATGATTTAAAAGAAACGTTGATCACAAATTATTATTGAGGTCGTAAGGGGAGAACGATGGATTGTTATGTTGAATGTAGCATTTTTCTAAACTAAGCGAGTGAAGAAATAGTCATCCAGATAACTGCAGGCTTTACCTTGGGTGGTTTTAATTTATATTGTATAAATATTAAATTGTCTTTGGAAAAGCAAGGAGCGGCAAGCTGACTATATACAATGCACTGTTTACCAGCATTGCGAGCTACGCTAATGCTTACTTATGGAAGCGAGAGCTGGGTATGGCAGGGAAGAGCATAAAAGTAGGATAAATATGGTCGATACTGCGAAACTTTGCCATATGATGACAGAATGACGAACAGAATGATAACAAAGACAAAAATGGAAGGATGTAGGAGTCGAGACCAAGACTAAACTATCATGACCAAATTGATCGTTTTCTATCATAAGCTGATGTCAAGAGTCTTAGAAACTGGCAAGCGTGCATGAGAAGAGCAATTAATGTTAAAGAATCGAGTGAGGTGTATAAGGACCGAGTCACGTGGCGGTCGGTTCACTCTGCCAACCCCGCAAGGGAATTGGCGTGAAGTTATAGATACTCGTAGATAGATAAATATTTTCCCTTGATGATATATAATGTAAGTCTAATATTCTGTTTGATTGTGTTCATTTTTTTCAAATCCAACTACTAGTGTTTATGTCCTGACTCATTTATTATCCGTAGGGCTAAAATATGGGTCATGGCCTTTCTCCATATTCATAGTTGATGTAAAAAGTTCCATTATATGAATGGATTATATTAAAACGTAGTAATGGTGTCCCTAATAATTTTATATTTTATGGCATCAATTAGGTTATTTGATATCAGCTTGATTGAAGTATTATGTACATAACCTATAAATTTATTTGACATCGATGCCCAAAACATTTGTCTAACCATAGTGCTCTAACAAAAAAAAAAAAATAACACTATAAATTTAATACCTAATACACATTTCGAGTTGTCGATAAAATATAGAAAGACGTCTATTTTTTCCAAATGTAGGATTTTTTTCAGCCTGTGACAAATTAAACCTTGAAAATGGTTTCAAAACAATCTGAAATGTTACTCGACAACTATTTGGGAATAGAGTTTCAAGCAATGTTGATACCAATAAATTTATTGCAACATATGTATTTTTTACCAAAATATACGATTCGTGATAACTTTGTTACGCCTAATGGAAAAGTTATTAACTTCGTCAGCATTTTATTTTCTTTTTTCTTGACACTTGTTTGTTCCTATCATACGATAGCCTGGTCTCTAATTAGTAGCGAAGAAGTTAGTGCGAATTCTAAATTTGCTACACACTTCGATAGTATTGTATGCGCTACAGGATTTTTTGCAAATGCCATCGTCAATGTACTAAACAGTCAATATAATATTAATTTATTACTGAACCTACATGGAATAGAGAAAATGAAGAGGAACAATAATTTTATAAGAAAAAATACTACATTAAATTGGGCTTACAGTGCCTTTCTTGTCGTGATTAATACTGGACTCATTATAACACGTTTGGTTATTTATAAATACAAGAACAAATTCGAATGTTTCATTAATATTTGCTATAACATTAGCTTGATGTGCTTTGATGTGAACATAATTTATTACACTAGAATGATTATGATGATCAGAAATGAACTCGAAATGTGGATATTTGAAATGGTACACAATTGTGATATTTATACGAACTATGAAACCGCAACAATGATAAAATCGGATTGGTATTGGAAGATGATGTTTGATGTGTACTCACATATACTGAACTCATTCAACTTATTCAGAAAAATATTTCAGGTTTTGGTAAGTGTGTAATTGTTTTCTATTTGCATAACTTATTTTGCTGTTTTAAGGCCAGCAATATTTGATATTCATTTATTACTGTCTAGGCAGAGGAAGCTATCTCTCTCTGTCTCTCTCTATTATGTCGTAAATAATTCTTATCTTTCTTATTAATCTACTTTTCTGTCGTTACTGAGATTTCCATTTTTGATACAACTACTGATACATTTACACCTTCTTCGCTGACTGTGAGCATTATCTCCTATTTATCTCGGCTTGTATGCTACTAAACAGTTTTTGCCACATTAACGTGAGATCAATTTAGACTTTAGCTTTTCTTTTATGGGGTTCTGCCCGGTGTAAAGGAAAACTATCTTGGTCACGTCTTGAGTACGTACGTGTATCAAAGTTCCAAATTTGGGAAATTTACCACAATTTGGCGCTCACTTCTATCACACTTATTTTTTTTTTTATATCTATTTTTATTGTTTTGAAATTATTGAGCACATATTGGGGTCATATTAAATAGCTTTTGTATATAGCCAACTTTGTAACAATCGTATCTTAACGTATTTTAATCATATGTGTTGGAGTAGGTATCTTTTTTGGCACTGGCTTCTACCATTACTATTGTTATTAAAATATTATCATTTGTTTTGTATACTTCCCATTGATGATGTGTCATTACATATATTTTATATTTTTTAGATTTTGTATTATAATGCGAGTACATTTTTACGTACACTAACCCAACTCCAAACAAGTATATTTTCATTCAAACTGATGTTCAGCGCAAGTAATCATCAAACCGTAAGTATTTTAATCGCATATATAATTTTTTAACCGATTTAAATAAAAGAGGAGGTTCTCAATTCGTCGGAATCTTTTATTTTTTATGTATGTTACCGATTACTCGAAGACGTCGAGACCGATTCGAATTTATTGTGTCATCCCACACTCCATGTACCAATACGGGAACAAGCAGCAGCAGAGGTGGCATCGTGCGAGTGACACTTAATGTATAGCAAGCGTTCACATACGTTGACATCTTTACATAAAGTGTGACCTGTATGCTTGTATGTCTCCTGACGCAATGTAAAAAAAATATTAGGAGTAATGTACTATATGCTATGTTTATTATAATAACACGCCTCGCCATTTTCTAATTCACAGTCTCAGAGTATACTTCCATATGTATTAGTTATCACGTGGTTAATAAAGAATATAATATATCAATCGATACTTTGCATGGAGAGTGAAAAAATATGTTTAACTTTCGAAAATGCACGAGTTGCTTGCTTGATACTAAAAGAAAACAGCCGTTCAGGTAAGAATTAATGCTATTTTTTTTGCAACGTCGGTAGGCATACAAGCATACGGCCCACTTAATGTAAAGTGATTGGCGCAGCCTATGAACGCTTGTAACACATTAAATATCACTCGCGCGAGGCCTCCTCTGCTGCTAACCCAGACAGACTGTTTTGCGCCACGCCATCTCTTAAAAATACCCAGACCAAAACAAGCAGACATTTTCAATGCACAAAAATTTGTCCTGTGTGGGAATCGAACCCACGAGCGTTGGTGTCATTCATCATTAATCAAACACGGTGTATTCAAAAACATTGTGAGAAAATAACAAAAAAATAAATGAAAAAATCAGCCTAGCATATTTTATTATTCAATATGGAAAGCCTTTGAATATCTCATTAATTCTTTAAAGTTAATCTACTAGTTCAAGAATACTTGAAATGCAAGTTTCAGTATCACTATGTCTCTCATAATCTCCCACTGCATTCCAACAATTCTCTCTTACTCACTATCCCTCTTTTCCGCTAAAGCTTCATGTCGACCACCTTCACTCGTCAATCTATTCAACTCTGAAATGTGTTACCAGCATAGGTATATTAAGAAATCGTGCAAGTAAAGCAGCAAATTTGTCTTTAAAAAGAAGGTACACCAATATCTTTACGTAAGCTCGACAAGGCAGTAAGCAAGTCCATCATCATCATATATATAAAATTCTCATGTCACAATGTTAGTTACCATACTCCTCCAAAACAGCTTGATCGATTTTGAAGAAACTTTATATGCATATTCAGTAGGTCTGAGAATCGGCTACTATCTATTTTTCATACCTCTAAGTGATAAGGGTTCTCCAACTCCAACATTTATTTTTTATTTTTTGAAAAAAAAATTTTTTTTTTTTTTAATGTGGCTTTAAAAAATACATACCACCCTAAATTTTCATCCCTCTAACATCAACCCCTATTTTTTAATAGAGATATTAGTAATATAAATGTTTGGTATTGTGTTATTTTTATATTCCATCATCGTCCACAGCGCTCCCTGCCGCTTCCATTCATATACACCACATCCTCACACACTGACAATAAGTTAGTCATTTTTTTCTACTAAAATAATCCTAGGAATAATTTATACGGCAAAACAACGTTAACCGGGTCAGCTAATTATTTATATATTTCTCTTCAATTTCATCATCTTCTTCGCGTTATCCCGTTTCCTAATCTATTAGGATTGGCGGGGTCCGCTACCTAAGCCTAAGCTTTAGCTTAAGACACTTATTTTTACGAAGAGCGATAGCCGTCAGAATTCGAACTGGCGGGGATATGAACCATAAAAGATGTAGGAGCCGAGGAAGACTGAGAGTTTGTCCAAATTGGTCGTGCTTTTGCAGAAGGTGATGTCAGGAGCCCCAGGAACCGGCGAGCGTGTATAAAATAGTTATGAACGTAAAGAAGCGAGAGTGGTGTGTAAGGACCGCGTCTTATGGCGCTCGGTTCTCTCTGCCTACTCCGCAAGGGATTTGTGGGAAAGAACCGAACGCCATATGACGCTTTTGGCGTAAATAAATACATACATCCATACAATATGGTTGCAAATGCACATCGTTTCTACGATGAGTGTAGACAGGGTGATCGACTAAGTAGCTGAACTACTACTACTAAGTAACTGATGCACAAAATAGTTATCTCTGGCGTGAGAGTCTATGGTGAGTATGTAAATACTTAAATGCTAACATCGTGTAGGGGAAAATACATACACCCGCATCATGATGAAACAGAAGTTGATGAAAAAACGTCTGCTGTCTTGGTCGTGCCTCGTGTAGACGCGATGCAAGTGTTGCAGATAACACTTGCATCGCGTCTACACGAGGCATTATCAGATGCTGTAGTTATTATATACATAGAATCGTTAAAATGACAAAACAAATCTGACGCATCGCCACTTTTCACATTGAATTAGAAGAAAGGAGTGAAGGAAAATGAACATATCCTACTAATATTATAAATGCGAAAGTTTGTATGTATGGATGGATGTTTGTTGCTCTTTCACGCTTAAACGGCTGAACGGATTTGAATGAAATTTGGCACGTAGATAGATTATGATCTGGATTAACACATACGCTACGTTATTTGACTCCACGCGGGCGAAACCGCGGGCAGCAGCTAGTAATTAATATATGGTAGTATTTTTGTTTGTTTATATAAGAAGCGTTTGAATGTCAATTGTTACATATATATATAGACGAGCTCGGTGGCTCAGTCGTGGATGACGCGACTTTGACACCAACGCTCGTGGGTTCGATTCCCACACAAGGCAAACATTTGTGTGCATGAATATGTCTGTTTGTCTTGGTCTGGGTATTTTCTATGTATAATAAGTATGTATTTACAAAAAAAAAATGTATTTACGTATGTTTATCAGTTGTCTAGTACCCATAACACAAGCTTCGCTTACTTTGGGGCTAGATGGCGCTGTGTAATTTGTCCGACAATATTTATTTATTTATTATTTATATATATATATGTGTAGAATGTATATCCCTTGCGGGCTAGGCAGAGACCGAGCGCCATAACACGCAGTCTCTACATACCTCACGCGCTTCGGGCTCCCGAGATCACCTTCTGATAAAATATGTAATATATGGTATATTCTAATAAAATTAATTACAAACCATTTCTTTCACAGATGAAGAAAGAAGAATGTACAAGAACATAGAGCGGTTAAACAAACACAATGTTTCTAAACTGAGTGCGTGTGGCTTGTTCATTGTGAACGCGGCTTTACCACTACGGCTAGTCGAAGTCCTGGCAACCTATACCGTAGTTGTTTTGCAATTTGCGCTACTGTAATTAAGAAAGTGTTCGATTTATTATATATTGCTGGAGCCATAACAGTGCGCTTGCTATCCACAACAGTGTATAGAAAATAAGAACCAAAATGTACTTAAAACTAGCGGTTCTACGAATTTGCTTTTTCCCGCGGGACTATAATTATTTTACGAAGTAAATCTAGCTTAAGTTATACCTTATAATATCAGCTATATGTTAGTGAAAGTCCCGTCAAAATCGGTCTAGGTCCGTTTCAGATATTAACCGGAACAAACAGACTAAAATAAAAAAAAAACAGATTTATTAGTACATGTACAGCGCATATGACATTCTCAGAAATGTAAGGCGCATCAAAGCATCCCGTCTGGGGAAAACCTCCATCTCACAGAAAACCGCAGCCAAATCACAACTCCTTAGAGGTTTGTGTTCCTGCGTGTAAGTGAGGTCACCAGTAAGCTCCCAAGGAGTTGCTGTGTAAGCAGCATAGGAGGCATCGCGCAAGTGATACCTAATGTATTGCAAGCATTTATAGGCTACGGTAACCGCTTTATATCAGATGGGCCATATACTCCCGACGTTGTATAAAATAAAAAAAAAGCTGTTATAAATTGAAAACGTTAAGATTCGTGAAAAGAAGGTAGGAAATAGCATAATAATGATAAAAGAAATAATAAGAAAGGAATGCAAACGCTGCAGGGAAAAGAAGAAGAGATCAGCGACACTCTATGAGTGTAGAGGATGCCATGGATCCAGGTGTCTGTACTGAATGCTTTTATAAATCACACTCATAAAACGAAGAGGATTTTTTTTACATACGTTTAATAAGGCTAAATAATGAAGCTTGTAATTAGATTATATTAAATTGTTTTTACTTTTGTAAAAAATCTTGTTCGCGACACGTATAAAGGATAAGAACAGTGTAAAATAGTATTTAAAATTTATAATGATTCTATGTAATTAATTATACAGTGGTCAGTTCGTACTAAACACATAAAATCGTCAATTTCACAGTGAATTGACAGTTATCAATTGATTAATTAATTTATTTATGACATACCAACAGCATACACATCACAGTTACATATAATAATGGATATACAGCTGCATTCTCATGTGTACACCAATTATAGGTACGTACAATTTACACCATAGCACAATAGTTTATTGCTTAATATGAGTACTTAAATATCAAATCGAATATAATATTAAAATCACTATAATATAATATCAATTAACATAATGAAATAATTATCGATGTTAACCAACCGTAATGAGCGACAATTTACAAAGCAATAAATCTGCATGGAATTACAAAAAACAATAACAATTACAAATAACTTAAGAATTCGGATGGAACGTTTCAATTATTATGGAATGAAATTTGAGAATGGAATCAACATGAACGGGCGCTGAGTGACTAACCGTATTAAATTCATTAATAATTCTTGTGATTGGTGAATTTTGCCTATATTTTTATGTGAGTAAGGAGCGTAGAAGACCTTAGTAATAGGATATCGTGGTAATCTATTAGGAACTGTAATATTTATCTGTTGCAGAATTTCTGTACATTGACTGAGATCCCTGATAATTTTAAAAAGAAACTAATTAATTTTTAATTAATTCATCTATACATATAAATAAAATTGAAGTGTCTGTCCGTGATTTCAAAATACAGCCTTTATCGTAAGATCATATTGTTATTTTCACGTTACCAAAGCCTAAACATGCATTTTTAACTTTTTGTTTTTCTGTCTGTTTGTTTGTCCGGTCTAATCTTCGAAATGGCTGAAACGATTTTGACGGAACTTTCACTGATAGGTAGAAGACTATTCGGAGCAGAATATAGGCTACTTTTTATCCAATAAATATTTAGGGTTCCTGCGTAAAAAAATTAAAAACTGTTAAAATTAGGTGGAAATATCGGTAAATTTGCGATTTTAATTTTATTATTTTCATAGAATACGTATTTTTTGTGACATAAAATAACTGTAATTTATGTAATAAAAATAAAATATAAGTTGCCTCCTACAAAAGTCAATAGATGACACTGTATCAAAATTGAATCGCGAAATATTTTATATATGTTTGTTAATATGTATGCCACGCGATGAAGTCTAGGATAATTACTTACAAAGAAAGGCCCTGAACTTTGCCTTTTTTTATCAAAAATAATTTGAAGGCTGCAGAGTAACAAAGGCTACTAAAAGCCCAAGTCTCACGCGTGCGAAGCTGCGAGATTCAGCTAGTCGGTAATAAGAAAATATTATGGACTCTAAGAGCGTTAATATAGTATTATTTTTTATACTGTGGTATAGGAAACAGTAGGTTAATAACATACTTTAGGACAAGGTAAATTTTAATATCAGTGCATAGATAACATGGAACACAAGCTGAATGCAACTCGTAATAATATATATGTATTACGTAGAATAGTTTGATAAATGGAGTTATATTTTACTATATTAAATAGGAAGAAAATGTAAATAGGGCATAGCAATTGGTGTATAATAATAGATATTTTTATAAACCAAAACCACGTCATTATTGACAAATAATAAATAATCTGACCCTTACACGCATCCTCGTAAAAATATAGTAATTTTCTAAATTCAGTAAAAATCTTTGATGCAGGAATAGGCCAGTACATCGGCTCGCTAAGACTAGTAGTTTCTACAATAAATTACCTGAAAAAGTTCTGAACTTGCCTGAAAATATGTTCAAAAGGCACATCAAAAATACTCTGTGCATGAAGGGTTTTTACCGAATCGAGGAATATCTAACTGACAGAGATGTTTGGAAATGATTCAGCACATGTATTAATATATCTTTAATTATACCACGTGATATCACTATATGTATACTCACGACTTATTATTTATTCGTAGATACTCACATACATTTATTGTAATATATATTGATGATGAAAAAAAAGACCCATATTGGCCAGTCTCTTTTGGCATTTCTTCTTCGCCAGTAATCATTTTCGAAATGCTGATAGATTAAAAAAAAAGAGATTAAAACTATGAAAAATTAATAAGATACAAGATGATCTAATAGGAATATCATTTAAATAACAAAATGCAGAAGGTTAAAATAAATGGGATTAAATTAAACAGTGACAGTAATCTAACAGTGACAGTATCAGGGTGCCGCAGTATTCTATTTTCGGAGCGTTCTAGTGAACAGTGGGCCAATTCTGCTAAATAACTGCAACTGCACGTTTACGCCTGTCACTTGAGTCGTGCAGGAATAGTGCAGTGCCGATAGGTGTATTCTACTAAAATTTCCTACACTGCAACTGCGCTGGAACTGCGCGTATGTTGCACTGCAACGGCGCTGCAACTACCCTGCAACTGTGCGTATCCTGCAAGTAAACTACTTAAAACCTAAAATGATGCCATATTTCAATCTAATAAAACTGAATTTTTATTTAATGTTGACTCCTATAGTTTCACTATTGACCTTGGTTGCCGGAGTGGAGGTATTTCTTACCGAAAAGAAGCTTTACTTAATTATATTTATCCACAAACATCTCCCAAAACAAAGCAAATATAATTCATCGCCTCAGAATATTAATTTCACTTCGCAAAAGTTGCTCAAAAGTAACGTTAACAAAACTGCAAGTAAACTCCTTCAAAACTGCTGTCACCGGTATACAAATGTCAAAACAATTTATCAGAATACGATTATATTGCAGGAAACGTGCAGTTGCAGTGCAGGTTTTTTAACAGAATAGCGATTCATTTACTGCAACATTCCTGCAACGTCGCTGCTGTCAGATCGTTTAACAGAATACCGAAACGTCAAAATGTACGCATTTTGACACACGCCGCGCTGCAGTGCAGTTGCCGTTTTTAGTAGAATCGGCCCACAGTTTCGGAGAAACGTTTACCAGTCTCACAGTACAGAGAGGCGTACTTGTAGTCGGATCGATATGGTTTTGCGTTTTTAATATACCTATAATCAACATACTACTCAACACTTCGATATACCTATAATCAATGCAAGTCTCGATCGAAAGCGTTCTCATAGTTCACACCTTCTGCTCAATTTGCTGCAGCGTATGTAGCTAGTTCGGCCATAATAAAATAATAATTAATAATGCATATTTATTTTTTCTCATAACAATCTACAATTGAAGCAGTGTTACACAGTATTATAAACAATTAGAGCAAAACTAACATAAAGATTAAAAAGAGACTGGTGTAGAAAACAAGTGGTGTCACACTGCACTAGTACTCTCCCTACAGATGGACATTTATGACTAGTAGTCGACCCAGTTATATTGGTCGAAATACGTATAAATAAGGATATATTATAATATACATAATATGTTTAATAAGTGTATTAACAACTAAAGTCAATATAGATGCTATTCTATTTATACAATTTATTTGGTGTAAGTATGTGGTAGAAAATGTGCATTAGTAACGTTTGTGAGTTTGGGTAACAGAGAGGTCCTGTAGGAATAAATTGGGGTTAAAAAGTCCTAAGTATTATATACGAGTATGTTAATGTACGGGAAGCAGAAGTGATTCAGTGTCATTGTAGTAGAAGGATAGTAATTATCTGATAACCATAGTTTTACAAGTATATTTGTTAAAGAAAAGAATTTGTAATGGAATTTGGTATATAGGCGAGGCCCGCAAAAGCAAACGAACGGGTTGAAGAAAGTGGTATTGAATAAAGTGGTAGTGGTAACAAGATGATTACGGTGTGTTCGCGAGTAAGTAGGCTCATAATAGCATGAAGAGTGTTGTTTAAAGCAAGATATTACATTTGGCGCATTTGTAGGTACTTGGCAATACTGATATAACTGCTGAGTGGGAAACTGAATAGGTTTAAATGTGCAAACTTTCAAGCAGACCCTCTGAGCTCTTTCAAGTTTTATGAGGATTGTTTTAGAAGCACCACACCAAGACATTATACAGTAGGTGAGTATGGACTGACAAAGCGTAAAACATACTGATTTTTAAATATACGGGTCAGCGACACGACGTTTTAAAAATGTATATTAATTTTCGCACTCTGCCAGCGGTAGTTTGTATAGGTGCCTTAAAGTTAAACCAATTATCAATAGTAACTCCTAAGTATTTCACAGTATCGGAGGGGCATATTGTAGGACAATTACAATAAGAGGAAACTGTTGCCAACTTCATCATGGGTAGTTTCATATAGGACAAAGGATTGAAGTGTAGTCTAGTAGTGATGGGAGTGGAAGATGGAGTAACGTGAGTACTTGTGTTATGACGGGTTATTCTTCAGTATGTCTTTAGCTCGGGGTCTTCCAATATTTGCAAAAAAATCGTTAACGTGATTGATTGAGTTATGAAAGTAGCTCTGTTGTAGTGAAGCGATTTTCCTTTAAATTAGCGACATCTTTGAATGCGCTCCACAGCAACTTAGAGTTGCCACCCGCTCTTTAAATTAAATATTTCTCGTAGCCAAAGATTATCCCTATATCTTATACATCTTAACCCTGAAGTGATCCAAGATTTTAAAGTATTACGTCTACACGCTGAAGTAATATCAGTACTGTGTTGGGATACAATTGTTTGGAGCATTTCGATTAGATTATTTGTGGCAATTTCGGGGTCAGAAGAGTTAAGGATGGAAGAGAAGTCGATGTAAGCAATCTTGATAAGTTTATTGTAATCTGTTTTTTTATGCGCGTGTGTGATGTAAAACGTGTCTTTTGGGTGACGAAAGACAATAGGATGGTTTCACGATTGGTGATAGAAGTTTGGACAACAAGGTGTAAATCTTAAGAACACGTGGTCGAGGCATGATGAGAGGCACGCAGGTATGGGCAGCAGACCGTGTTGTGCTAAAACATTCATATATTCATCTGAGTCACTTCAAGGTAGGTTGGAGAGACATCAATATTTATGTCGCCAGTTATTACTATATTTTTTTTCACAACACGATCCAAAACAGACTTTTGTTACACTGTAGCTCAAGTATCATTACTTTTTCACAAAAATGAAGCTTAGTGACTTCTTGATAAGACACCATTACAGGCTTCTTTATAACTGTGTGCGTACACTTTGTCATTTTGTTTGTTGTAGTGCTCTTCAATCGTGAACATTTTTTCATCAGCAAAGAGAATATTTCTGTGCCTTTCATCTGCGTATCGGGATAAAAGGCGTTTTGTTCGATCTTATTTCTTCAACTGTAGGGATAGATTTAAGGCATGTCCTCTATATCGACGATAAACGCCGAGTTTCCCGTTTTATTATACGCAACATAGTCTATTACAAGTAAAGTTTTGTCCCTTCCACAAAGGTGATTATGATGTAATCAGCAGATAATGAAACTAAATAGTTGTTCTAAAATACTGCCTTGAGAGACTCCATGTCGAGGTAGTTGTATCTCAGCGTAGATATATTTTATTTTTAAGTCTGTTTTCATTATTGCAGTGTCCTATTTCCTATCAATTCTATACATTGCCTATATTTTATAGTCTTTGACGACTTAGACTAACTCCCAATCACAAAAGCGGATTTAGAAAACTATTCATCTATTCAATCTTAAGATGGTTTCAGGCTCGATATACTGGTAAACATGTTCAGTGACGGAATCCATCTCACTTTGTGCTAAGTCACGCTCTGAAGTGGGATCTCTGCAAAATACAAAAAAAGTTCGTTATTTTTTTTCCCAACATTGAGAATATTTCCTCACGCATATTATTTATACAGCTAAAGTAGCTAACATGCTTAGGGCCTGCTCGATGGTAAGCAAATTACATGGTTATTTTTAATACTATGTGATACCCCTGCGTAGTGCGCTGATGACCCTAAAACACTTTATGTTTTATATGCGTGATAGTGGTGAAAGAAATTAGAAAACCACTTCATAAGAGAATCCTTAGATAAAAGGAAATTTCATCTTAAAATTTCACTATTATATGGTATATCCATATAAATGTGAAATTTTAAGACGAAGACCTAAACCGCTGAAATTATAGACTTTAAAGAAATGAAAAGACCAAATAATCGTGCGAGTCGGTCTAAGTGGCCAAGTAAGCTTTTTTGAGCACTCTTTATATTTCGAGCCTTTACATTATATTCCGATAACTTATGGATAGCAACGGTTTATAACGTTAAGCATTCGGTATCGGATGTTGTTAATAGATGACATTCGTTAAGTTCAGTCAGTGGTTTTTGAGAGACCCAGAAAGAGGTCGTGTGTGTGTCTGTGCTCCATCAGAATTTTTCTGTTATGGCGGGGCATAGCATGGCTTTATGGTCTAAATATCCGTCTGGAGAAGCATAATATAAATAATAATTTCGGAAGGATTGTTGAAAGGTATTTGACGGGGGGCGACTACACTTGGTCCAGTTCAATCCCATAAAGTTATAAGTTTGCGTGTTTACCGCTAAGAAAACTTCAGTTGATGTGGTTTCTCAATTCTAGAACACACCACTAACCATCGCCACAAGTATTGGGATTCTCGGTGTCGAGATCTCCAGCGAATTTCAATATCGAAACCACCTGGAGGAGAAGGTCAAACTGGTGTCCAAGAAACTTGGTGTGCTCAGCAGGGCAAAGCAGTACTTCAGTGCGGAGCAAAGACTTATATTATACAAGTCTCAAATCAGACCGCACATGGAGTATTGTATTGACCTTTGTGCTGGTTATTGACCTGGATGCCAGCTAGGAAATTATGATTCGGTTCAGAGACGAGCTGTGAGAATTGTCCGAGATCTCAAGGTTACAGTATTGAGACCTTTTAAGTTTAAGGCGTTTTTGCCTCCCTTTGCGTGTTCTACCGATTGTACAACGGGCTATGTTCTGAAGAAATATTTGATAGATGCCGAGCTTCTTTTTACAGCCACACCGCTCGCCAATGGAGGGGAGTTCACGCTCACACACTGGAACCACAATAGTTGCGTAATGTACGGTTCTAGCGAAGTTTTCTTCCGAGAATACTTATGTTGTGGAATGAACACACAGCTGAGGTTTTCCCAAGGGACTACAGCATAGGAATCTTCAAGAAAGGCGTGTAGAGGTTGTTACAGGGTCAGCAACGCGTGAGTGACACCCATGGTATTGTAAATGACTATAGGCTATGGTAACTGCTTACTGTCAAGCGGATCGTGCGCTTGGTTGCAACCTTAGGTAAAAAAACAGAGGTTTTCGGACGACTTGTCAAGACGAGCCTCTGCTAATGTGCAATTGAATAGCGCAACATTATTAGGCTAATCATTTTAACCCTCATTATTAATTCAAGTAAAAGAGATAGTACTGAAAAATAAAAATAAGAACATACCGGTGTAAGAGAGATGACAAAAGATGAAGGCGACCAAAGTGCGTCAGCCGTTCTCTCGGGATGGAGTAGTAGAGTTCCTTGGATGGAGGACGCTGGTGAGAAGATGGAACAGGTAGTTGTGGACGTCGCACTAGCCGTTTGCGTAAAATCCACCATGCTGCTCCCACTGCCCCACAGACCAAGATCGTGCAAACTCCTCCAGCGACGTAAACTGTATCACAATATCTAGATCAGCCCAAGCTTACACAATAGCTGGGATATTGATTCATTCGCGTATTCTGAGCATCTATAAATTATCGTAAGCACATATCTTGTTAATTTCCGTGCAATGTATGGTAAATAAAGAAATTTTATCTCCTTTACCTATTATCAAGCATTGTAAAGGTACACATAGGCACATATCCTGTCAAATTAACGGAAAGCCGTCTACGGCTTTTAAATATTGTATGTCCAACAAATATTATATGTATATATCTTTACTTTTCTTACAATTAGTAATATATGTTAGGTGTTGTTTATGTTTAAGTAAAAAGATAAACATTATTTATTTCTCATTAGCTAATCGTGGTGGCACGTCTTATAATTCTTAAATAACATATTATTTTATCTTATTCATTTAGCATAGTTTTTCTTTTCATCTACTAAATAGTTGCCAAAATCTTGTTTATGGCAAAAGATTAATAAATAATCTAATTTTATATACATTTACTGTTTTAAATACTAGAAAAGTTTTATTTTTCTCTAAGATCATGTCAACAGGATTTTCTTGTGTATTTTTTATTTTATAGTATATTTCATTAATTAAATATACTAATAGCAAAAGTTAATAGCAACTCGGATGCATATTCTGATGATTTATCACAATAGTAATTGTAATAATAAATACGCATAAAATAAAAACCAAGATAATGGTATTTGAAAGAGAGACAACCAGAACGAACACTAGAATTATGGTTGATGATACAGTGTTGGAGCAAGTGAATGAGATTGTATATATTGGAAGTGCTTTTAGCAGCAATGGCAGGTACACCGCTGATGTGGAGAGACGAGTGAGTGCCGGGAATAGGGTGAATGGAGCGTTGGGTAACTTCTAGGCAGCCGAAATCTAAGCCAGAAGGTACAGCTGTGTTGTGCACAGCGCGGTGCTAATTCCAACGCTAACTTATGGAAGTAAGAGCTGGGTATGGCAGAGAGAGCATGAAAGTAGAATAAATGCGGTCGAAATGAGAGTATTGCGCAAAATTTGTGGCATAACGCTTGCTGACCGCGTTCGTAATGAAGACGTGAGAGAAAGAGTTGATCTAAAAGACAGTGTCGGTGTTAAGATAAGAAAGGGCATGCTCCGTTGGTTCGGACATGTAGAAAGAATGTGGGACGAAAGAATGACGAAACAGATCTACAATGCAAAAGTGGAAGGATGTAGGAGCCGAGGAAGGCCGAGACTAACCTACCATGACCAAATTGGTCATGTTTTATCAGAAGGTGATGTCAGAAGCCCCAGGAACCGGCGAGCGTGCATGAAAAGAGCTATGAATGTCACAGAAGCGAGTGAAGTATGCAAGGACCGCGTTTTATGGCGCTCGGTTCTCTCTGCCTACCCCGCAAGGGACTTAGCGTGAAGATATACATACATATACATACTTCATACGCATAAAATAATTACTACAACATGATTGTATAATATGATATTTCGTTGCCGTAATATAAAATCTATATACGAGTATCAACGAATCAGCACAATTTGATTTCACGTAACATTCAAAATTATTTTTCGAGGCCAGAATTATTTAAAACTTGCGTTACCTTGCAATATGATAATTGTTAGTAGTGTAATTCATCTATAAATCACATCGCACGTGTGACTAATAGGTAAAAATACAATGACTCACGTGAATAGCGTGACATACTTACCCATTGTGATTTGCAGTAGAAGTAAGACTTCTCTTAATATAAATCGGATACATGTCGCAGTCTTGTTAATGGCAATTTTCGTAGAATTTAAGTAAATACAATATAGTTTCAGGTTGTGATCCTCATTGGTAAGATGAAGTGGCTCAGGTAGACTATAATTTGCCGCTCGGACTATGTTAGTACCTACAGCAAATATATTGTTATTATTTTCACTATAATGCTTCAACATAGTATTTATAACAGGTGTCAATAGGTTTTTACATGATAATATTAGAATGTCATTAAGATAAATGTAATTTACTAAGTAATATTGAGGTAATAAGAGGTGCCCTCCCGGCCTAACTGGGCCGGGGACCAGGACGAATCTGTGGCCATCGTCGCGAGGCCTGACGCCAGCCACTCGTGGTGAAGGGGAGGGGGACGGGTTACGTGGCGGCGGTTCGGGGAGACTACGCAATAATCGGTGTGTACTTCTCCCCGAACCGCGACCTACCGGCCTTGGAGCGGCTGCTCGACGCTCTCGGGTCGGCAGTGAGGCGGCTAGCGCCCGCCCAGGTTATCGTGGCCGGGGACTTCAACGCCAAGTCCACGGCATGGGGCAACCCGGCCACGGAAGCCAAAGGGCGGAAGGTGGAGGAGTGGACGCTAGCCGCGGGACTGTCCCTGCTGAATAGGGGGACGGTCCACACGTGCGTGCGGTGGAATGGAGGGTCGGTGGTGGATCTGTCCTTCGCCACCGCGTCCACCGCACGCCGAGTGGGGGTTGGAGGGTAGAGACGGGGGTAAAGACACTTTCGGACCATCGCTACATCAGGTTCGAGTTGTCTTGAGCCCCCGGGAGTCCGGCGTTTTCGTCCCGGTGGCGGAGCCGGTTCCCGCGTTGGGCACTCACCAGGCTGGACCGGGAACTGGCAGAGGAGGCGGCCATTGTCGGCCGCTGGGGCCTCCCGCCAATGGAGGATTTGGGGGCGGAGCAGGGGGCTAGTCGTCTCTGCGACACCTTCACGGCGGTGTGCAGGGCGGCCATGCGTTGGGCATCCGCCCCCCAAGGCGGGCGGTCTACTGGTGGTCGGCGGAGATAGCCGACCTCCGGGACACCTGCAACGGGGCGCGTAGAGCGTACACCCGGAGCAGGCGTCGCCGCCCCAGGGACGAAGGAAGGGATAGCCCATTTGCACGGCGTCTACGTGAAGAAGAAGAGAGCCTTGCAGATGGCTATAAGTAGGGCCAAGGAGGGAGCGTGGCAGGAGCTGCTGGAGGGCCTAGACAGGGACCCGTGGGGCCGACCTTACAGAGGAGCGCGGAACAAGATCCGCGCTCAGTCAGCCCCACTGATGGAGACCCTCCAGCAGACCCTCCAGCAGGGCCGGCTGGAGAGGGTTGTCGGGGAACACTTCCCAGACACCCCACGGGGTTTCGCTCCCCGAGGATGGCCCGATCGTCAGACTCCAGAGTAGAGGGAGAGAAGGAGGGCGCTCCGCCGCCCGTCACCGACCAGGAGATGGAGGCGGTCATTGACCGCCTCCGAGGCAAAAAGAGGGCGCCGGGTCCGGACGGGGTGCACGGAAAGGTGCTAGCCTTAGCCCTCGTGCACCTCGGAGACAGGTTCCGGGAGCTCCTTGACTGCTGCTTGCGGTCAGGGTGCTGCCCGGGACCCTTCAGGGTGGGCCGGCTCTGCCTTCTGTTGAAGGGATACCGGCCCCCGGACTCGGGGTCGGCGGTTCGACCAGTCGTTCTGCTGAACGAGGCGGACAAAGCCCTAGAAAGGGTTGTAGCTTCCCACCTCGCTCAGCATTTGGAGGAGGGCCCGAAATCCCTCCTGGACCCTCTCGAATGCCCAATTCGGGTTCCGGGCCAGACGGTCGACCGTCGACGCCATAAGGCACCTAAGGTCGGTGACGGAGGATCCGGAGCGTGAGGGGGAGGTAGTGGTGGCGGTGTCGCCAGACATCGCCAATGCCTGCAACAGCCTCCACCACAGTACCATCCTGGAGGCCCTCAAATACTTTGAGGTGCCTCCGTACTTTGGGAGACTCTTGATGGCATACCTAGAGGATAGGGAGGTGTGCTACGAGGACGCGAGGGGCCATATGGTCAGGAGGTCTGTCTTGTGCGGTGTCCCGCAGGGGTCCGTTCTCCCCATCCTGTGGGACCTCGCATACGACTAGGTCCTGCGGGGCCGTCTCCTCCCCGGGATGGATGTCATCTCTTACGCAGATGATACCCTTGTCACGTCCCGGGGTAAGACCTTTGTGGAGACGACGAGGCTGGCCGACTGGTGGTCAGCCTTATAGAGAGGCTTGGGCTTCAGGTCCGTTTGGAGAATACCGAGGCCCACCTCTTCCGCGGGACCGGCAGACGGGGCCCTCCCCCCGGAGCACACCTCCAAATAGGAGGAGAAGGTATAAGGGTGAGTGCCCAGATGCGCCCTTGACGGGAGATGGACCTTCGGCCCCCACTTCGAGCGGTTGGGACCGAAGGTCATCAGAGCTGCGGCGGCGCTGGGTTGCCTCCTGTCCAATGTGGACGGGCCCAGCGCCGCGTGCAGGCGGCTGTACTCCGGCATCTGTCGGAGTATGGTTACGGTCGGTGCCCCCATATGGGCGGACGCCCTCTGCGAGCGTAACAAGGCTCAGCTGCGCAGAGCGCAGCGGGTCATATCACAGAGGGCGATAAGGGGGTACTGGACGGTAGCATGGACGGCCGCGACTGCCCTCGCTGGCGACCTGCCCTGGGAGTTGGTGGCGGAGGTGCTCGCCGTAGTGTACGAATTTGTTGCTGACAGAAGGAGCCTCGGCGAGCGCCCGACGATGGAGGAGATAGGGCGGTATCGCCAGCGAAGGCATTCAGAGATGATGCGGAGGTGGGGGGAGGACCTGGCGCAGCCACGGTACGGAATCCGCGTTGCGCCCGGTCCTAGAGACGTGGATGCGTAGGAAATGCAAACCCCTCACCTTCCGCATGGTGCAGGTGCTCACCGGGCATGGGTGCTTCGGTGAGTATCTGCACCGGGTCGCGAGGCGGGAGCAGGAGCCGGGCTGCCACGATTGTGGCTCGGCCGAGGACACTGCCCAACACACGCTGGAGCAGTATCCCAGGTGGTCTCGACAGCGCCACGATCTGGTGTCCACGCTTGGAGGCGCGGACCTCTCGCTCCCGAGCGTGGTCCGCTCCATGCTCGGGAGCGACAGTGCCTGGCAGGCGATGGCCTCCTTCTGTGAGACGGTCATGTCCCAGAAGGAGGCCTCGGAGCAGGGCAGGGAGGATGATCCCGAGGCTGTCCCGCTTCGGAGACGGCGACCGGGAATGCGGCGTAGGCGCTACGCGCACATATTGCCGCCTCCCTAATATGGTCCCACATATTAGGGAGGCGGCAATAGGTGCGCGTGGTACGTACAGATTATGTTATGTTAATAATAAAGCGACAATCTGCTCGGATAATCGTACTGTATTTTATGTACAGATAATTGGTGTGTTTTGTACCTCAATATTACTTACTAAATTACATTTATCCTTATGAAATTCTAATATTATCATGTAAAAACCTATTGACAGCTGTTATAAATACTATGTTGAAGCATTACTGTGAAAATAATAATACATTTGCTGTAGGTACTAATATAGTCCGAGCGGCAAATTATAGTCTACCTAAGTCACTTCATCTTACCAGTGAGGATCACAACCTGAAACTATATTGTAATTACTTAAATTCTACGAAAAATTCCATTAACAAGACATGCATCCAATTTATATTAAGAGAAGTGTTACTTCTATTGCAAGTCGACAGAACATCAATCACAATGGGTAAGTATGTCACGCTATTCACGTGAGTCATTGTGTTTTTGCCCATCAACTTAAATCTGTCCATAATTAGGCGTAGATAGATACAGAATATCTTCAGCATTATAACATTTTTGTATATCCTACATACGTTTGCAACACTTTAAGTATTATGCCATCTTTAGCTACTCGTATTAACACAGCTATTCCTCAGGAGCTTACTGGTGACCTCAATCACTCGAATGAACATAATTACCCTCCTTGGGAGTTGTTAGTCCGTTGCGATTTTCTGTGAGGTCCGGGTACTTCCCTAGATGGGTTGCTTTGATGTGAATAAAACTACTTCTAACTACATAATAGACCCAACATTTTCTTGAAGGATTCCTGTATTCACACAAGTCTGTAAGGGCACCAGGGTTTTGCCGCTTAAGTAGCAGAGTGTCAATGAATGAGTTCATACTTATTGTGTATCAAGCGTCCATGACTACTGTATGTATACCTTCACGCTAGGTCCCTTGCGGGGTAGGCAGAGAGAACCGAGCGCCATAAGACGCGGTTCTTACACACTTCACTCGCTTCTTTCACATTCATAGCTCTTTTCATGCACGCTCGCCGGTTCCTAAGTCTCCTGACATCACCTTCTGATAAAACACGACCAATTTGGTCATGGTAGGTTAGTCTTGGTCTTCCTCGGCTCCTACATCCTTCCACTTTCGCATTGTATGTCTGTTTCGTCATTCTTTCATCTTGCATTCTTTCTACATGTCCGAACCAACGGAGCATGCCCTTTCTTATCTTAACACCGACACTCTCTTTCAGTCCAACTCTCTTTCGTACGTCATCATTTCGAACGCGGTCAGCAAGCGTTATGCCACAAATTTTTCACAGTGCTCGCATCTCGACCGCATTTATTCTACTTTCATGCTCTCTCTGCTATACCCAGCTCTCACTTCCATAAGTTAGCGTTGGGATTAACACCGCGTTGTGTACAGCGAGCTGTGCCTTCTGGCTTAGATTTCGGCTGCCAAACAGTTTACCCAACGCTCCATTCACGCTATTCCCTGCACTCACTCGTCTCTCTACATCAGCGGTGTACCTTCCATCGCTTCTAAAAGCGCTTCCAAGATATACAAACTCATCCACTTGCTCCAACACTACATCATCAACCGTAATCCTTGTGTTCGTTCTGGTTGTCTCTCTTTCAAATACCATTATTTTGGTTTTCTTCGCATTCAATTGTAAGCCTTTCTTCATACAATCGTCTTTCATTATTGTGACTAGTGTTTGCAGTTCGGATGATGATTCTGCTATTAATACCGCGTCATCTGCATAAAGCAGGCAGTTAACCACTGAGCCACGCATTCGCATTCCCACATTCATATTTCTCATTCTCTGAAGACAACTATCCAGATACAGGATGAATAGCCGAGCCGACAGCACGCATCCCTGTCTGACACCAATATTGGTATCATACCAGGGTGATGAACCAATGGGCCTTCGCGGGCACTTAGACACGTCTTACATTTTTTGAAATATAATCTTATTGTATTTTATTTAATTATCTTACTTTACTTTTTCCTTTTTTTTCATCTACTAGCACTTTGGAAATGACCATTGGCGATGAAGAAATGCCGAAAAAAGCTTGCCAATATAGGTCTCTTTTAAAATTGTCAATTACATATTACAAAAAAATTTTTGCATAATCCTATTGGTACAATAATGATATCAAATGGTAAAATTAAAGATTATTAAGGACAAGTAGTCTGCGCTGAACTATTTCCAGGCATCTTTGTCAGTTACATTTTCATCAATTCTATAATAAGTCATTCTTCAGGGAGTACTTTTAATGTACTTTTTGAATACATTGTCAGGAAAGGACAGAACTGTTTCAGGCAACTTATTATAAAATTGAATACAATTTACAAGAAAAAATCTCCCAGTCCTAGCAAGCCGATGTACGCATACACAACTTATTTCTATTTATAAGTTTTTCACTGAAGTTTGAAAACGACTTTAAATTTTTATGGGCATACATTATGTTTTCATAAATATATTGAGAAGTAACTGTGGATATTTATTTGTTTGAACAGTTCGCTCAGGGATTAATTAAAATATATATATATAAAATGAAAAAGTTCCACGCTAGGTTGTACATTTTCTTTTAATAACTCAGCAGCACCATCTGTATATGAGTTAAGGGAGGTGGCGATGAACGTAAGGGATATTGATGAAGTAGTCTTGAAATAGATCTGCTACTTGTTTAACGTCTGTAATACTTCGATTGTCATATTTTATAGAACACTCATTATCCCGTTGCTTATATTTACCAGTTTGTTTACTAACCATATCCCATACAGCCATAATTTTATTTGATGATCGCTTAATTTTGTTTTTAATATACATAGACTTTGCTTCTTTGCAAACATTTTTAAATATTTTGGAATACTTCTTGATGATAGATTTATAAACCTGTCCTTTCAACTTAACTGGTATTCTAGGGTCACAAACGACACCAGCCATCTCACGCCACTTGGCCCAAACTGCCGATATGCGCGCCTTGACATCGTAATCGATGTCTCCGGACACGTAGGGAACAGATCCCAAATAACAGCGGGCCGTGCGCTCGAATGTGTCTTCACCAATGCGAACGAGTGTAGGATCTGAGGTATTGCAGGCCAAGTACTCTTCGCCACATTTAGTTTCAGACCGCCGTTCTAAAGCGATTCTCCAAGCATTCACTCGTCGCACCAGGTGCCCCTAATTATCAGCATACATGAGTAACCACGGAAGCTGTCATGTCATGTGTATATCTGATGCTGTCCGACACCATGTTTAATATTACGCTGAACAAAAACAGACTAAGGATGGTTCCCTGATGGATCTCGACGATGATGGGAAAGAGCTGTGTATCTCCAACGGTGGTCCTAACTATGGAATTGGAATCGAGAAACATATCCCGGCAAAAATCGATATATACTTTAGGCACTCGTTTGGGCATGAGTGCCCACCATATCATCGCACGAGGAACACAGTCGGAGTATCTCCATAACAATCCTTAGAGCAGAAACGTGGTCCATGGTCCCATAACCAGGTCGAAAGCCATACTGACACCCCCGAACAATGCGCTAATTCCTGTTCTGGAAGTCAATAATACGCTCGAAGAGCTTCATGGTGACCTTTATACCGCGGTGAATACCACAATCCTGCAGTGACCTTTATCTTTGAAAACTGAAGTGATGACACTCGGACTCCATTGGTTCTAGATTTTTCCGGTGAGGAGAATGCGGTTACATAGGTCGGTCAACACTTGAGGACCTTGATGACCATGAGGTCCCTATCTCCTTCCAGGCTTCGATGGGCACTCCATCGGCCCCGTCTGCCTTCCTACTTTTCATGCGATGAAGAGTCCATTGGCCCTTCGAGCACCGTAGGTCATATATGACCAGTAAAATTAGTACCGTAAAGGCCCACTGGTCATAAAAAACCACCTGTCAAATCGTCATAAGTCAATGGTTTTTAGGTAGTTTTAAACTTTATTTGTGACGATTGTGTGACTAGAATGGCTTATTACTTGATTTTATAATGTAGTATGTCATTCCAGTAATGCCAATAAAAGTCCACGATACTCTAGTGGTCAAAACAAAAATTTGTAAATTCAAAGCGTCAGTACTAACGGCGGCATCGCCGAGCCTTGACGGAAATCTTTTTTGTGGAGTGTTTTTCGTGTTTTTGAGTTTTTCGGTGTATAAACAGGTATGTTTGTGTATTTTTTTTATGTTAGTTTATATTGTTTTATGATAGAAAATGCCAACAATAATGTAGTTTAGTGAGTTTATATATGAGAAAAAAAATATATTACGTAACGGGTAGGTACTTTCAAATTGCATATTTCCTTCGTGAATATTTCGTCTAATTGTCTAAAATTTTTTTATTGTCGAAAAATAAATAAATATCGTATTGTAGCTGAATAGATTATCAATAAAGTGAGGTAAAAATCAAATATATAGCTCCTATGTACTATTTTATAGGAAAAGTTTGAATAATTAGGTCGTTGCGTCGCACGTAAACCGATTTTCAAACTCAATTTTCAAATGCGAATGTTTATTTTCTATATATAATATGTACTATTATTTTTCGATTTATGTAAACTATGTATATTGTGGTACAAATATACAAAAACACTAATCAAAAATCATAACACGATCTGAACTTATATTCATTTATCTGAAATAAGTACGAGTATTTCATCGGCTCTGTTCGAAATGCCTACAACAAATTATACAAACATTCAAATTAGTAATTTGAAGCTTTATTATCAAACATACCCTAATCAGCAATCGAAATAAGTGCTTCACGTCCTTGTAAATGTAAACATCTGTCCGTGGGAATTTAAACAAAGCGATAAGACGGGCCTCGCGCTCAAATTTCAAGTGTCTTCGATCCTCGACACCACCTGGGCTCGCGTGATTTATGGCCGTAACGCCATTGGGGTCCGAAGGGCACAATCCTGCAGTGACCTTTATCTTTGAAAACTGAAGTGATGACACTCGGACTCCATTGGTTCTAGATTTTTCCGGTGAGGAGAATGCTGTTACATAGGTCGGTCAACACTTGAGGACCTTGATGACCATGAGGCCCCCATCTCCTTCCAGGCTTCGATGGGCACTCCATCGGCCCCGACTGCCTTCCTATTTTTCATGCGATGAAGAGTCCATTGGACTTCATCCGACGTTATAAGTGGCACTAGTCCCGGTCACTTGAGCGCTGGTGGCTGTACCTCTTTATGCGGCTAGTTCAGTAGCTCGTGAAAATATGAGCCCCATCTATTTTAGTGACACGTTTCGGAGTCATCTTCATCCCCTTTAAAATGCGACAAGCGTTAAGACCATAACGCTTGTCGCATTTTAAAGGGGCTCTCTTCACCCTAATCTCCCTCTGAACTGTGTCGTTCCACCACCAAGTCTCCTTGTGTTGGTGACGGCCGTCTGAAGCCTATCCTAGTGGTGCTGGACTGGTTCACTGTCGATACCAGTGCACATATATCGCAGGTAACCGAGGTGAACTCCTGTTGCTGAACCTGTTTCTGACAACTCATCCCACTGAGTATGCGGTCTCGATTGGGGCTTTTCTGGGTGATTCCGACCACTATATGGTGACGTCTAAAGTACACCGACCATCCCTGCCACCCATATTTAAGAGTGAGAGGCGAGTCTGTCACTACTCCTCGGCAGAATGGGCTGCGAGACTATTACTCCGCTTGGTTTCCAAAAATGAAAAGATTTATTACGAAATACGTCAAAACCGTTTACTATAAGCGCAACCTATACGCAATTATAGCCTACAGCCTAGCGGTCCAAAATAAGGTCTCCTGCATACAATTCGCAAGGTAGACAAGCCTTTATACTATTCATATACATGACTTAGGACCCTTTGTGAGAAGTACAAAAGAATATTCCTATTTCGTAGCTGTGTTTGATAATTTTTCAAAATTTAGTTTGTTATGCCACTTGAAACTTGAAAAGGGTACCCTATCATATGTATCATAGCTTTATAAGACGTCTTTATTAAATTTGGTTTTCCGAACAGATTGAAATCTGATCTGGGCAACACATTTCCTTCCGAGGAATTTAATAACTTTGCAATGATTCGTAATTTATACGCATATTAAATGCTGAATCTTCTCCATGACCCAATGAATACGTGGAAAGGTATAATAGAACTATATTAGATACCTTAACAGCGTACACATGTCACATAGAAGAACAAAATTGGATAGGATATTAGGAAAAAGTCTGTAGAGAAAGTTAGTCTCTACAGATTTTTTTTGACAACAAACACATTGAATATAAGTATATTGAAAATGCCAGCTGAGGCATTATTTAGAATACAATTAGCTTGGCAGGGCAGAAAAAATATTTGCTACTTTAAAAGAAACCAGATCTGCCTCTGATCTGCAAGAGATCAGTACACACATTAAGAGTAAACGACAAAAACAAAACTAAAAAACAAAAAAATAAAGATATGATCAAAACAAGATTAAAGCTAAAAATTATCAAATTGGGGATTTAGTAAAAATAAATAAATAATTTGCCAGTTGCAAACAATAATACCAAAAGCAGAAAATTGCACATTGACATGTAGGATGTCTTTATTTGTAGCTGATTAAGCATAGTTGCCGACGAAGTAGTAGTAAACAAAATCGGCACTATTGTCAATTGGACTAAATATCACGAAAAATAAAGCTAAAGAACTTGTAAACAACAAATTGTTAGTAGCCTACTTGTAACCCCACTTACCCGCAGAAGGTTGAGGTACTTCCCCAATCAGATTGCTTTGACATATTATATAGGTATATATACCCCTCAAAAATACCTAGGCCAAAACAGACAGACTTGTTCATGTATACAAATGTTTGTCTTATGTGAGTCGAACGTATGAGCCTTAGTGGCAAAGTAGCATTGCTAACTCCTCTCCGCTACAACGCTCATCAAATGATCATGGTTTAGGAAACACAATAAGCTAAATAATTTTATTGCCTGTTTTTGGAATAAACCAATATATTTTGTCGTATTCTAGTGTGTGACTCAGAGCGGCAATAAGCTTCCAAGGTATAAGGAGAATACGAAAATGACAAAAGAAATCAAAAACATACCTATCGTAGATTTAATATCATGATTAGAGTCATTTCTGTTTTGACTGTTGTTACTAATAAACAGAACCGCACTTTTTAAGTTTCTTTTACATGCTACCCCTTCTTGACTTTTACAGACAACTTCGAAGCAATACATTTTAGTGCCATTATCTTTTTCTGTTAATATTAATGTAGTATTGATGACATAGTTAAAATGTTTTACGTCTTCAATTACATTTTCACCTGAAACAATAACCATAGAAGATTTTTGTAATTGGCATACAACATATTATATAAGAAGGTGGTGAAGGATGCTCTTATTGGTGAGTATTCATAGTAGTAAGTTGACATAGCACGTGTGTCATTACCATTGTTTGTCACGGACGTTGTATACCTCACTTAATAAAAGAAAACGACATGGATGGCTAAAAAATTCACAATAATAAGAATATGTTTGGCTTATGCGTGTAAACAATAATAGTATTTATTTATTCAAGAAATAGGTATTTTTCTATTATTGAACTTTCTGCCTTTCTTATTTTACTATAATCCTCTCTAATTGTATCACCATTTAAATTATAACGTTTGTGAGCTGGATGTACGTTTGAGTGTCCTTGAGGTTTTTTGAAGTGCATGACTGTGGAACTCTGGTCAGGAGCTCGTGCTGCTGTCTACCTATTAAGAGGAAATAAGGTCACACAACCCGATCTAATGAAGACAAACGATAAATCGGCTGAAGGTTACAGAATTGTTTACTTTGACCGAAATAAAAAAAATATATGTGGATCAGCCTCGCTTTATAACTAATTCCACGATACCCTATAAAGGTAATTTGCGCACGTGTACACGTATAAAACATATATATATTTATGCAAGTGCATACAGACTCCTGACTCACCCACGATATTGGTATACAAACAAAAGTTATTATATTGATCGCGTGTACATTTAACGTATGTACGAAAGGAGCATATAAATACATGGCCCATGATACATAGCAAAATATTGAGCAAAATTGAGGCATACCAAGGTGTTAACCTAATAACAAATTTGGTCAGTGAAGGGTTCTGAAACATGTACACTAAAATAAACTATCCAAGTACCATCTGATGCTGTAATGTAAATGACGAGTCGTTTTAACTATAATTTTGCTCTAAACCACTCCCTGTGTTGCTAATTTACGCGCTAATACGAGTACGTTGAGTTCAAGTGAATAAAATAAAACTAGACGATCATTCAAACTACTACTTGTAAGTCTTAAACAATATCAAGGACACGGCTAAGATTAGAATAGACGAATCATAGAGTTCGTATTGTGAGACGCCGCAGCCTATGGGTCCCAGAGCTCTAGTTCTTACCTCACTAATAATAGAAAAAACTTGACAAAGGCCAAAAATGTACCTAAGTTTTTCTTGAAAAAAACCTTTGTTAGCGTTTTTCTCCCTATCATTATGAAAAAATATTAATGATCTATACAACATGAGTATTATTAATGCAAAGATTATTTAATATGCCGATGACACTGTCATTATTTTCTCTGTATCAGCTTCCTATATAAAGGATAAAGTTAGTATTGATGCAGAAATTGACATGACGCAGATCGCAAAGTAGCTTAAAAATAACTTCCTTTCACTTATCACTTCTAAAACCATTGGCTACAGTATTTATGATAATTAGCAACCGAAAAACGATAATTTTCACATATAAATACATGAATGTAGATTTTAATCACACCTATATATTTAAGAATTACTAGTTTTCACTACTGTATACTATTGATTCTGCACCGTATCTTATACTTATCAAATAACCAAAAAGTTAAATAATGTATGTAACTGTCCGATCATAAATAAAATATATAGTGTTAAATATATTGATTTCTTAGTTGACAAAAAATTGCCTTGGTATTCTCAAATAAATTGGTTAGCAAATCCGGATGTTTATTTCAATATTCAAATCTCTCAGGCACGTAGCACCTACAAATGTACCTATTCCCGTCAAACATTCAAAAAACCTACTAAATGATACATCACTCTGGTATAGTCGGTGATTTCTATTTGTCTACCGATATGGGGCTAGGGATAGCGGCTACGAAGACAAACTTTCTGGACGTGGAAAGGACTCAAAGGGCATTAATGCCGACGATATTCTTTAAAAAACTTAGCTTTTCTACAGCTAGTTTATATCAAATACATAATTTACTGTATGTATGTTATGTATATATATTATTGTCTTAGGCTTTCGCGATTGTTACACATTTAATTAAACAATGTTTAACGGAAATATCGCGTGTTTTATTTATTTTGTTTAACCTGACGTTTCCAATGCTTTGCAGCATCCGTGGTCGCAGGAAGACTAAGGTGACATTTGTCTTACATTGGTTATTCAATTATTATATCTACCGACATGGATGGATTAATTATTTATATATGTTTCGATTCACACCTACTCAAAAACGTTCGGACACCGTGAGCGATTTTTGTGTGAATACAAATTCTACTCTCTTCTGTAACATTTACTGCTCTTTTCATGCACGATCGCCGGTTTCTGGGGCTCCTGACATCACCTTCTGATAAAACACGACCAATTTAGTCAAGGTAGGTTATTCTCGGTCTTCCTCAGCACCTATATCCTTCCACTTTTGCATTATATATCTGTTTCGTCATTCTTTCGTCCCGCATTCTTCCTACATGTCCGAACCAATGGAGCATGCCTTTTTTATCTTATTACCATCACTCTCTTTCAGACCTTTCTCTCTTTCTCTCTCTCTTTCTCTCGGATATTCATTACGAACGCGGTCAGCAAGCGTTATGCCACAAATTTTGCGCATAGCTCTCATCTTGACCGCATTTATTCCACTTTCATGCTCTATCTGCCATACCCAGCTCTCACTTCCATAAGTTAGCGTTGGGATTAGCACCGCGTTGTGTACAGCGAGCTGTGCCATCTGGCTTAGATTTCAGAGCTGCTTAGAAGTTTACCCAAAGCTCCATTCACCTATTCCCTGCATAATTTATATATTATTATTTATTTATTATTAGTTATTTATACATTTATACATAATTTACTATTAGTTATAAATTATATTTCTTGAGATATTGTCACCAAGAAACATAAAAAAGTTACATTTAAACCTACATTAGAAAGGAAAAGAAGGAAATATGATGTTGCACACGTACCAGTAGCTAAAACTGTATTCGCTAGCAGACAATATGACATTCGTTCTGCGACCTTATACAATAAGATAATTAACAGAGAGATAAATGTTTACTGTAATACACACTATGAATGTAAAACTAAATTGATGATGTGAATAGGCACTTTAGATTATGATGAATCCCTTGCCTTTATATAAGCGCACGCGACAAGCGACTGCGCATCTTTAATCGTTTGGGATCCTTCCGGCTCTTTTGCTCAAAAATTAAAAGGCGTCCCTATCGTAGGTACCACTTAGTTTGATCATCTCAGCTGTATCCATATTCATTCCTGCTGACTTTCCACTTTTCAAACTTCGTATCGAACATTCTATTTCATTGATAGTAATGTCTTCATGGTACGCTGCCACTGCCAAGTCAGTCACAGACCCATTCACAGTGTTGCATCCTGGACATAATCATAACTTTATCTAAAATATTCACTACACCATTCTTATTCTACCTGAGTGTTAGCAAGAATACCACTAGCTATAGAATAGTATAACTTTACATTTTATCTTGTTCATTCTGGATGGCGACGGACCACTCCGAGACTTTTACAGCTCTTGAGAAGAGTGTAGTATTCGCTGTGAAGTTCTTCAACAGCCTCTTCCTCAATCATATTAATTCTTGCACGCTTCTCTTTCACTAAAGCTTTGGTTTAATTCTTGCATCGAGAGTATAATTATTTCTTTTCTCTTTTATACAATCACTGTCGTGCAAAGATACATAATCCAGCCACGCTCTCCTCTTTTTTCCATGCAGGGTTCAACCTCCGTATCCCATATCAGTATTGTACGTTTTCCTGCACATCCACATACTTCTTTCGCATTGTACACTATCCTTTCTTTTAGAACTTTGCAACATTCGTCTACACGTATATCTGAATCTACATGTTCGCAAGTCTTTCACTGAATAGATGTACATTACCAACTTCTATCACTTTCATTTTCTAATTTTCACTTGTTATTCTTTCATGATCTCCGAAAGGGATACACATTCGCCAATGCCTCCACTTCTTGAAAAGACCTACAAACCGGCTTACCACTAAATAGTGATCCATTTCAAAAGTAGAACCTGTGAACGCTCTTGTATGCATTAACAGTAGTCCATCAGTCAAAATCAAATTAATCACACTTTTCTGTTCTAACCGTCTCCATGTATAAGTGCGAATATCCTTGTAATGGAGCAACATGTTCGACATTTTATTAACTCTCTTATCTCCGTATGGACTAAGCACAACCTCGTAACTGCTTCGCTTACTAATTATCCGCTCATTCCCTTCAGCCGAATTCAGAATATTCCTTACGGCCTCTCAAAACTTTTCGAGCTCCTGGAGATCGGTTGAGCTCACTGCAACCAAAAAATCTCGCATTATCCCCAGTTTTATTTTAGCCGAGCGAAATCTTGGACCTACTTTACTGTAATATTTCACATCAGAGTCCAAGCAAGATGAATGCAGGACACGAACACGGGCACTGGCATGATCATGCTGGTTCACCCGGGGCCAACATGCCACTGCGAAGTTCTTCCCTGTAGCTTACTTATTGCTTGGTCTCTGGCACACACAAAGCATCTCTGATTCATTATATAAATCAACTCATTCATCTTATGTTGTAGTCCACCTCTCACATTTCACGTTCCTATACCACACTCAGTTCGCCGGGTTGAGCGTTACGTAGTGGATTATGGCTCTCACTACATGTATGCATTTAAGCTCGCACCGACAAGGGCGGATCGGAATACGTCGCCTACCGGGAACGCTCTAATCCGCGCGTCAATGTAGTTGGATTCCAGAATTGAAATCCATAAGTTTATTGGACTAGCAGAGTCGCGACGTGCGCGCTTCTCGTACCGACCCCAGATACAACTTACTTGAAAAACCCTCCGGTGTTGTCGATAATTACTTCTCGCTGGCCAAACTGGTAACTTATGTATGGTTTTGGGTATGCTTTTTATGTAATCGAACCCAATAATTTCACCTAAATGTTTACGGCTGGACCCTATTGCACTTCTTGTGGTGCAAGTCAAGGTAGCACTCTGGGGCCTAGTTTGTTCATGATAAGGCTGGATTACTTTTTCTAATTCCTGTTAAAGAGAAACTTTTCCCGTCGATCTCCATAAATAATGATTGCTCACCGAAAGGAAAATAATAATTGAATACAACATTACCTGACTTCTCAAAAGTAAGAGTAAAGGTAATGATTAATTTAAATGATACCGTAATAAAATTATAAGATCGTGTTCAGTAATAGACATCAAAATATCGAATGATACCAGGAATCTGATATATCTCTCTACTCTTCCGGGTTAGTACCGGAACCGGAACAGTCGAGATACATTCAATCAATTTAGCAGACTTCTATCCATTCTTCGTGGGCGAGGAGTGAGCAGGTAGTATTCCGTGGCTAGCTAGTACATTCAGGTAGTCATAAGAGCGAGAGTTTTTAGGGTTCCGTGCCCAAAGGGTAAAACGGAACCCTATTACTGAGGCTCCGCTGTCCGTCCGTCCGTCCGTCCGTCCGTCCGTCCGTCCGTCCGTCCGTCCGTCCGTCTGTCACCAGGCTGTATCGCATGAACCGTGATAGTTAGACAGTTGAAATTTTCACAGATGATGTATTTCTATTGCCGCTATAACAACAAATACTAAAAAATATAATCAAATAAATATTTAAGGGGGCTCCCATACAACAAACGTGATTTTTTTGCATTTTTATAGATAATGGTACGGAACCCTTCGTGCACGAGTCCCACTCGCACTTGGCCGATTTTTTTAGTATTAGGTAAGGTATCGATATATCGATCGATATATAATATCTTCGCAGAGAATAATGTTTTTAGAACTATTTAATTTAATGAGAAGTGAGTTGAGGGAGCTAATAAAGTCAGTTGTTGAATTGCTACGAGTATGATACATGTGTCTAAGTTGAGTTTAAGTAAGAGGCAGTTAGCATCTTTGAGTGACGGTTCCTCCGTACTCACTTTAAATTTTTTGTCGTAATAAATAACTACGCCTTCATTTTGCGTAAAGTTATTTTTAGTAGTAATTGAGTTACAACCGTGATAATATGGAATAACCTTAGCGGAAGGAAGCCAGCACTCTGTCAATACCACTACATCCCAATGTACACCTGATCTATGAATATGAGTAATAAGATTATTGAAATTACAGCCTATACTTCTAATATTTTGCGAAACCAATTTGAGTGTAGCTTGGTTCGAGTTTAGCAAGTAGTTTTTCATGTATTCACATATATCACACGTGCCAGAGTTAGCCACCGAAATAGAGTCCAGACCTGAATTAATTATATCTATATCATTCATAAAAACTACCATCGCTGCCTACCGATTAACTACGAACTATAATAATATGCAGGTTCAGTATTTGAAATGGCGGAATAATATCGAGTTTCCATATCATTGATCTACTGCGATTTCTCTTGCGCTCCATTCTGTCTAACAGCGTTATATAATTGAAGCTGATTCTTTTGCTTCTTTGCGACATGACAGAAGAAGACATAACAGAAGAGAAGGGTCCTTTGTTACAGAAAACTACCCTAGACTTAAGTCCAGTTCTACAAAGTTCCAAATTGGTCGATTTTTATATTGGTCCAATTTTCATTAAGAAAACTTTTTATATTTCAATTCTAAATTGTTAATAGATTCAAGCGTTATTTTGCGAAACCAAAATTTGCAGGTAATTCGATCTAAGCTGCTTTGTTTACTTGTGCTACCGTTTCGAGACCGAAAGCACACAAGTAGTTTTTTTTCTGTTTTTCTTTCAAATGTACATGTATATAGTAACATTAATATAGCACTAAGTCTGATGCCTAGCACTATTGTATCCTGTACAGGGAGGGCTTTATCACCTGTAATTCAGATTTCTACAAACGTATAAAAAAAAACAATAAAATACCTACCTCAGCCTACCTACCAGCCACACATCAAAATCAAATTGCCTATTTTACTTCTATCCTTGTGGATTGAATGTTTTACAAATGAACACTCCTACGGCCATACAATTCTTTCACATAAAACATTTCAATTAACCACTTATTAACTGTGTCATGCTAGTACCGAATATACTTACTGTTAACTTTAATTAAGAATAAAGTAGTATTTGAATATTGAGCTTCACAAAAAAAACTGTAGTTTCCCCGATTATAATAATAATGTTTTTCAATGTCCAATATTTTATCTGTAAATATAATAACAGTACATATTAATATCAACATTACAGTATAATTTATCTTTATCGGTGAAACTTTTAATAAATTGTGCCTCTTTCGTAAATATCACTAACGTTATTAATGTAAGTTATTACCATCTTTAAGCCAAAGTCAACCTCATCTACGAGTTCCTGATGACAAAGTTCCCGGGGTACAACACAGAACTCTTAAACGTCACTTAGCGCAAATGCTACCATACAACGATTTTGAGGCCAAATTCCCGCAGAAAAAAAAAATGTACTACATCACCACACATATTCAATTGTACTAAATATCTAATCATCACCTGTATTCGTACACTGCTGAACATAGGTCTCCCCTTTAGAGTGCCACTGCAGCATCTATCGACTCCCTACAAACCTATTGAGGTTGTCGCTCCATCTAGTGGGGGTATCACACCATTTGAGAGCTTTTCTTCCTCAGCGGTTGTCGGTTCTACGAACCTACCTGGTTGGAAACACTATTGAGGTCATTGAGCAAAGCGCTAAGTTTCTCCAGCGATTTCGCCATGACAACTATATCGTCGGCAAATCGAAAGTGAGCGATGTATTCACCATTGATGTTTATACCGTATCCTTTCCAGTCCAAGAGCTTGAAGATATCTTCCAATGATGCAGTGAAGAGTTTCGGGGATATGACATCGCCCTGTCTTACACCTTTTTTCACTTGGATCGGTTTCGTACTCGGATACATATTACCTTACTGTACATGCACTTCAATGCTTCAGTGTACCGATAGTCAATTCGGTAGTGTTGGGGAGACTGTAGCACTGCCCATGTCTCAACGGAATCTAAGGCCTTTTCGTACTCCACATACGCCAAATATAAGTACATATCTACTATCAGATACTACTCAGTCTTTTGTATAATCTGGCGGAGGGTATGTATGTGATCCACAGTGCTAAAGCCTTTTCGGAATCCGGCTTATTCGGGAGGCTGGAGTTCATCCCGTCTGCGTGCGAGACGATTTGTGATGACTCTCGAAATCAGTATATAAACGTGGCTCAGAAGCGATACCAGTCTATAGTTCTTTAAAAGGGTCTTATCACCCTTTTTGAAGAACAACATAATCAGGCTTCTGCGCCACGCTTCACCGTTCACCGATGTTTCACCGGAGTGTATGACGGAATTAAATAGCTTCTGAAGGACTACAAGTACCGGCTTTCCGCCCACTTTCAGAAGCTCCACCGTAATTCCGTCCTCACCCGGTGCTTTCCCATTTTTAAGCTGTTTGAGAGCCATACGAATCTCGTACAGACTGATGTCCGGGATATCTTTGGCATAGTGTCGGGTCAGTTTAGCTCTTGAGTCATTATTAGTACTGTTACCCGGTTGTAAAACACCGCATGATGATTAATCATCAGTTACATTTTAATTTTAACGTTTATTTTGTTAAATATAATTACGTAGAAATTTAATTAATATAACAGACTTACGTCTGTTACACCGAAGGCAGGATCAGCGGGGCTGCCAGTGACCGGGGGCCGTCTTTGTGTCACTCTCATGTTTTTGAGGGGTTTTTTGCCATAGTTGCCATGCTTGGCAGGCGGGTTGGCAACCGCAGTAAGTTATTGAAGTACGCAGGGGTCGCTGCTACCCGTCTCTTGGATATTTCCCTTAGTCGCCTGTTATGACACCCGCGGGTTGAGATGGGGCGGCCTATTCTTACGCCGAGGCCACACAATAATTGTTATTATCTCGGAACCGTGGATATTAATGTAATTTCTAAATATTTCTTTACAGTATCACTTTGTTTTAATAGATTTTTAACTTTTATATCCGTACGAAATTCATGAAGAATTATGATGATTCAACACTCCTTTGTATCTAAGTATCTCTTAACGTTTAGACAACGGACTGTTATACGATTCGGTCCTTACCTGTCTTGTTTCTATAACATTCATAACTCTTTTTATGCACACTCGCTGTTTCCTGGGATTCCTGACATCAACTGACATGACGAGATCAGTGGCGCAGTGGCGAATTACGCTGCTACGTTACTTTAACACCAACGCTCGTGGGTTCGATTCCCACACAGGGCAAACATTTGTCTAAATGAACATGTCTGTTTGTCTTGGACTGGATATTTTTAAGAGAGGTAGGGCGCATCAAAGCAGCCCGTCTGGGGAAGTACCTCTACCTCACAGAAAACCGCAGCCAAATAACAACTTCGTAGCGGGTTGGTGAGTTCCTGCGTGTGAGTGAGGTCAGCTCCCAAGGAGTTGCTGTGTAAGCAGCAGAGGAGGCATCGCACGAGTGATACTTAATATATCGCAAGTAGGCTACGGTACCCGCTTTGTATCAGGTGGGCCGTATGCTCGAATCCCTCCCGACGTAGTATAAAAAAAATAAGAGAGATAGGGCGCATCAAAGCAGCCGGTCCGAGGAAGTATCTACATCTCACAGAAAACCGCAGCCAAATAGCGACTCCCTTCTGGGTTGTGGTGTTTCTGTGTATGAGTGAGGTCACCAGTATGCATATAAGGAGTTACTGTGCTCAGAGTAGAGCATTCCATCAGATGGGCCGTATGCTTGTAGCCACCCGACGTTGTATAAAGAAACCTTGGTACTAAGACGTTGTACTAAGAAAACACGCCCACGACGACTTGGTCTTCTTTGGTTCTTACTGCCTTCCACTTTTACGTTGTATGACTTCCTTCCGCTTTTGGCTAGACTAATCGGCTTTCAATAATTGGACTTTTATCATCTCTCAAAATCGAATCAGTCAAACTTTTTGTACATTTCGTGTACAGATGTTTGCCTAAATATCCTTAAGGTGATTTCGTTCCATAGATACGAAAATTGAAATGAAGCATACATCAGATCAGAAGATCAAGCATACATAGAATCGAAGCTATCTCGGACACTAAGTTAATGGAAGTGAACGCTACGGCCGGAAATACTGACGCGACGTGACCACCAGTTTCATACAAATCCGGAGAAGTTTTCGGCGTATTGAAGCATATTATCTCACTCCGGAAGCTTAGCCAGAGGAGGACACATCCCACATCAGCACAGTCATGATAACGAGAACATGAAAATTGGTATCACTCCTCTGCCGTTTAGTGTCTAACATGCATAAAACATCTAAGCATCTCCTGTTGAATGTATATATCAGTTCATTCATCTTATCTTTGTGTGATTCATTCCATGTGGATAAATGGCACTCAACTCTCACTGATTTACCAGACTCAGCGGCCCTCCACAACCGCATGTATCCTAAATTCGCATCGACGGGGGCGAATCGGTGCGCATCGCCTCGAGATTGAATCCCTGATCTACACTTTTGTAAGACATCGGTCTAGAATTTCAACCGGTTTGATTGGCAGGTGTAGCAAAGGATCTTGCTTTTGGCACATGTCCTCCAGCTAAATGAAAACTAACTAAAATGAAAACTAATTAAAATGAGACTAAGTTAAAATGATACTGCACTAGATATTTTCTATAATGAAGACGAAAAAATATATATAATTACTTACGTCCTGCCCGTGTCTGCCCTTGTATTACTTTGCCATACACAGATAATCTTGTCTCCTTGTCATCACTTTGACAGATAAAATGTGTGTTATTATCGAATTCATACAACTTCATTGTGATATGCAATAATTTCACACTGGCAGGCGATTCAACTAACCATAATCGATCTGTAAGATAAAGAAAATAAACAGAGAGGTGGAAGCATTAAGATTAATAAATAAATGAATAAATATTGTCGGACAAATTACACAGCGCCATCTAGCCCCAAAGTAAGCGAAGCTTGTGTTATGGGTACTAGACAACTGATAAACATACGTAAATACATTTTTTTTTTTGTAAATACATACTTATTATACATAGAAAATACCCAGACCAAGACAAACAGACATGTTCATGCACACAAATGTTTGTACTGTGTGGGAATCGAACCCACGAGCGTTGGTGTCAAAGTAGCGTAACAACGCGTTTCACCACTGCGCCACCGAGCTCGTCAAGATTACATTTAGGTTTAAAGAAAGAAAACAAATTACCAATTTTTGGGTCAGATGCATGCTGTTAATATTTATATACATTCGATTTATAACTAAATATTAACAGTATTATATACAATTTATACGAACTTGATGAGATTTTTTCTACTACTACTACTACTACTATAACTTCACGCCAAATCCCATACGGGATAGGCAGAGAGAACCGAGCGCCACGCGACTCGATCCTTACATACCTCACTCGCTTCTTTAACATTCATTGCTCTTTTCGTGCACGCTCGCCGGTTTCTAGGGTTCCTGACATCACCTTCTGATAGAACGCGACTAATTTGGTCATGGTAGGTAAGCCTTCTTTTTTTAAGATTTTTTTCTTGTTTTATGATATGTATATATTCCAGAATTCAGAACCTGAGACAATTTTTATCATATATCAGAATAGGTGCCACATAATTAGCACATTATGCTATTGCTATTACCAGTACTGGGTACTAACCAAGTCTAGCAATAGAAATTTTCTAAATTATCCAACGTCAGGTTTTGAAAAAAATATTACCCCTTTCCCCCAAATCCATCGCACTGCATCGTCCCTCTTATTGAGTTGAAGACAACTCAATACGATGGATTTGTCATTCGTGCATGTTAATCTAACGACTAATATCTATAGCGTCTTAGATGCCTCGACAAGAGGCTAAACATGTATCGCAGATACAAACAGAGCAGGCAGGACAGCATCGGTCGCGGTTGCATGAGGTCGTAGAGACTACGTCAGTAGCAAAGTTTTTTTCTTCGTGTTACTCAATTCCCTAATCCATTAGGATTGACCGGGTCTGCTACCTAAGACTAATAATTTGATAAAAACACAGATTTTTACATAATTTTAAAAAGCGAGCCTCTAGCAAAGGTATTCAGTTACTACTTAAAAGGAGGATCCAACTTATTTAATGATAATTATTGTAATAGTGAATGATATTAAAGTATTATTAAATATTATTATTCCAAATCGATGTATCACGGCCCATGCAAACTACCTGCTGTCGACCCGAAGATAATCAAAAAAGCATTCTAATGATTACGAGTAAGATGTCATAGTCTACCATGTAGAAAGCATTTGAAAAGTCCATCAGAACTATAATAGTGATCATTCCATCCTCCATTCTTATTTGAACATCCTCTGCGACTTTTAAAAGGACAGTGTCAGTACTATGCCTAGAGCGAAACTCAGACTGAAATTGACAAAGTAAATTGTTATAAAATATAAACGGAAACCTGCTTATGTGCAACAGCTTTAAGAATTTTCGAGAGAAAGCGTAGAATAGAAATGAATTTATAATGAATGAATGAAAATGAAAATATTGATGGAGTTGGGTCATGGAAGAGATATTGGAGATAGTATGTATGTATGTATATCTTCACGCCAGGTCCCTTGCGGGGTAGGCAGCGAGAACCGAGCGCCATAAGAGGCGGTCCTTACACACTTCACTCGCTTCTTTTACATTCATAGCTCTTTCCATGCACGCTCGCCGGTTCCTAAGGCTCCTGACATCACCTTCTGATAAAACATGACTAATTTGGTCATGGTATGGTTAGTCTTGGTCTTCCTCGGCTCCTACATCCTTCCACTTTCTCATTGTATATCTGTTTCGTCATTCTTTCATCTTGCATTCTTTCTACATGTCCGAACCAACGGAGCATGCCATTTCTTATCTTAACACCGACACTCTCTTTCAGTCCAACTCTCTTTTGTACGTCATTATTTCGAACGAGATCAGCAAGCGTTATGCCACAAATTTTTCGCAGTGCTCGCATCTCGACCGCATTTATTCTACTATCATGCTCTCTCTGCCATACCCAGCTCTCACTTCCATAAGTTAGCATTGGAATTAGTACCGCGTTGTGTACAGCGAGCTGTGCCTTCTGGCTTAGATTTCGGCTGCCAAACAGTTTACCCAACGCTCCATTCACGCTATTCCCTGCACTCACTCGCCTCTCCACATCAGCGGTGTACCTTCCATTGCTGCTAAAAGCACTTCCAAGATATACAAACTCATCCACTTGCTTCAACACTACATCATCAACCGTAATCCTAATGTTCGCTTTGGTTGTCTCTCTTTCAAATACCATTAGTTTGGTTTTCTTCGCATTCAATTATAAAACTTACTTCATATAATCGTATTTCATTGTTGTGACTAGTGTTTGCAGTTCGGATGATGATTCTGCTATCAATACCGCGCCATCTGCATAAAGCAGGCAGTTAACCACTGAGCCACCCATTTGCATTCCCACATTCATATTTTTCATTCTCTGAAGAGAACTGTCCAGATACAGGATGAATAGCCGAGCCGACAGCACGCATCCCTGTCTGACACCAACATTGGTATCAAACCAGGGTGATAAGCTGCCGTCCACTCTCACACATGCTGTGCAATCCTCATAGGTGGTTAAAAAAAATACTAAACGTTTTCGGTATTTTAAAATTTGTACAAAATTTTTCGCCTTTATGATAGGTAACCATTGCCGAGACATAGGATTGACGGGCTGTGCAGCACGGAACAGTTTCCGTACTGCGCAGTCCACTTATAGGATTTTACAAGAATTGCTCAGCATGTATGCGGATACATGGCAGCTAGTCACCCTGGCTTGTCAAAATTGGTGTCCAACAGAGTTGCATGCTGTCTGCTAGGCTGTTTATTATCTTGACAGTTATCTGCAAAGAATAAGGCCAACGAATGCAGGATTACGCATGAATGAGCTACTGGTGAACTGTCTGTTTTATACAGACGATGTTGTGTCAGCAGAAACGCCATCTAAACAGCAAGCACTGGTCATAAAATGAAAGAACGGCTTACTAATGAATTCAAAGAATATAAAGATAATGGTATTGATTTTGTTAAGATATGGTGAAAGAGAAGAAACTAGAAACATTGTAAGGATTACGGATTATGATGGAGTATTGGAATAAGTACATGAGATTGTATATCTTAGATGAGCTTTCAGTAGGGTTGAAACACCGCTAATGTGAAAAGTCAAATGAATGCTGGAAAGAGTGTGAATGGAAAACTTCATGGCAATAAATGCTTGAGCCAGGAGGCACACCTGCGTCCCAATGCTTACTTATGGAAGCGAAAATTGGATATGGCAAAGAGAGCATGAAAGCGCAGGCGAAATGCGAGCGTGCACAAACTTTGTGACGTAACACCTAAATATCGTGTTCGCAAAGTTGATATTAGAAATAAAGTTGACCTGAGAGAGAGTCGGTGTTAAAAAAAGACGTTGGTTCGGACATGTAGAAAAAATGCAGGAAGAAAGAATTACGATACAGATATACAACGCGAAAGTAGAGCGATGTAGGAGCCGAGGAAGACCAATACTTATCGAACATGACAAAATAGATCGTGATTTATCAGAAGGTGCTCTCAGGAGCCTTAGAAACCGGCGAGCGTGCATAATAAAAGTAATGAATGTTAAAGAAGCGAGAGACGTGCGTACGCATCGAGCCATGTGTTCTCTATCTCTTCTATGTAGCTATGTAATGAAATACGTACGTTGTTTATATTCTTGTTTCATTTTTACCATGCTCCCACGGAATTTATGTGAACATACCAGATTAATATCTTCTCCAAAAAACGCATCTGAAATAAAACCATGATATTATTTTTCTTGCCATGTACGAATATTAGAAGAAGCAAAAATCTGATTACCAAAGTCAAAGTCAAAGTCAAATGTTAATAGATTTATTAACAATAACTTGTGTAGTTTTTCTTAATAAAATTATAACAGCAAATCATAAACAGCAAAATAAAACATGAATAGTGTCTATGAAATTATGTAAAAGAAAGAAATAATTGTAAAAGACAATTTGTAAAAGATTTTTTGGATCGGCATATTTAAGTAGCAAAACCAAGGCCTACGGATACATAATATAAAGTTTCAAATTAAAAAAAAAAGATAAGAAAATTATTTTCAAATCGACGGCTATTGTTTATTAATTTGTTTTTCGTTTCACATCACTTGACAGAATATGCAGCAGTAATAGTCCAGTGGATAAAGATCCGACCTATTGATCAACTCGTTTTCAGTTCGAATCCTGGCATGTGCCACTGAATTCGTGTTTTCGGATTTATGTACATATTTGTAATTGTCACACGTTCAGTGGTGAAGGAAAACAATATATATACAAGAAATTATACTTTGAAAGACGTGTAACCTTATCAAAGAAACGTCTTGTTTTTTCCCCTCTGGGTTGTGGAGAAGCAGTAATTCCATGTAATAATCAGTATTTTCGGCAAGTTCTTAGGCTTGGGGTCCTAAGTCAATCCTAAAAAAATTAAAACATCTTTTGACGGAATACAGCAAAACAATAACATATATATTATATTATTATTTGTGTAAGAGGCTAATATTAGAAAGCTACTGAAGAATTATTGCTTTGGTTGTATGAATGGCTGCAAATGGTATACAATAGTTAGATTCATATTATTTACCGAATAATACTTCGACTTCGAAAATCGGTTCTGGGTGTAATTTATAATATTTTTTAACGTCTGATATTACTTTGTTATTTTTAATTTTTGTTTCAGACATTCACTCCACATAGAAGAAGTGCTGCCATCTATCCGCTCTGCTCTGCTGTATTTTGCTGATCTTTTTGCGGTAGAATCGTTGCTTGAACTACTTGTACTCGTACAGAGCGATCATTTTCTTTTAAAATGATCGATTTTTGATTCGTTGTTGGTGAGTAGTTTTTAATACCATTGTTCATGTTTTAAATGTATGAATTATTACTATTTTAAAAATATGTAAAACACTAAAGATCTGTGGGGTCTATCTGTCAAAACCATATCTACTATTATTATTTCAATCGCTCCACATTTAACTACAATTTTCAATTGTTGTGTGGCATCTGGTGTATTTCCTGACTTGATGAAACATAGTAAAATCATTTCATTATTTAAATCTGGTGATAGTTCGGACCCTTCGAATTTTCGACCTGCTTCCATACTGCCCATTCTCAGTAATTTTTTTGAAAAACTAATGCTTAGCCAGTTGCTCAGACATTTCAATACACATAATTTGCTTCATAGGAGACAGTTCGGATTTACGAGAGGTTGTTCAACTATAGACGCAGGGATTCATTTGCTTAAAAGTATATTCGCGGCATGGGAAGGTTCGCAAGGTGCCTTGGGAATTTTCTGTGATCTGTCTAAAGCGTTTGACTGCGTGCACCATGACACTGGTGTCAGAAAATTACACCACTACGGTATCAGGAACCAGGCTCTCGAACTTCTGTCTTCTTATCTGAGCAATGGGATACATAAGGTCGATGTTAATGGTGAAAGATCTTCGGGGTCCCCTGTAGTTATGGGAGTTCCACAGGGGTCAATTCTAGGTCCATTCTTATTTTTAGTATATATAAATGACTTACCTTATTATGTAAAGGACTAACATGAGATTATATTATTTGCGGATGATACCTCTTTGACATTCAAAATGTGTTCTTGGGTATAACAATTGACTCCAAACTACAATGGGGCCCACAAATTGAAAAATTATCATGAAAACTAAGTTCTGCAGCCTATGCAGTGAAATCTATTAGACGGTTCACTGATGTTGATACGGCTAGAATAGTTTATTTCAGCTACTTTCATAGTATTATGTCATACGGAATTCTTCTTTAGGGTAACTCCGCGGACATTAACACCATCTTTTTATTGCAAAAGAGAGCCATAAGAGCTATCTACAAACTTGGTCCCCGGGAGAGCCTTAGAGAAAAATTCAAAGAAATAAATATTCTAACAGTCACATCGCAATATATCTATGAAAATCTTTTATATGTCCATAAAAACATAGACTCATTTTGTAAAAAGAGTGATACTCATAATGTAAATACTAATATAATACTAATATAAGCATAATCTTGTGATCCATGCAAGCCGTTTCCACAAAATAAGTAATTCTTTTATGGGGCAATATATACGGTTCTATAACAAACTTCCCAGCAATATAAGAGAATTGTCAACAAACAAATTTAAAACTACTATTAAAGCTAAATTGTGTAGCAGGGCATATTATAAAGTATCTGACTATATTAATGATAAAAATGCCTGGGATTGAGTCGATCCAATTATAATGTAATTAATAAATTATGTAAATTTGTTTGGATACCAAAAGAGGGATGCCTGAGTTTTTTGGCAGTATTTTTATCAGTGCTCACCTAGTCATGAACTGCACGGTAGGGAAAAAAATTGTGACGATTCCAAACAAATGTAGCCATTTTTACGGAATAAAAAGATTTTGACTTTGACTTTGAAATGAGCTATTTGAATAATTTTGCACAAAGTATTGGTCATATTTTTTTACAGAATATTGATTTTTTTTTATCGTGAAAAAAGTTGCTTGTTTAGTCTAGAGAGGCTTACACGGAATTCGTCGAGTTTCCTGCTAAATAAGTACAATTATTTATTAAAGATTTTAAGTTCGGTCTAAGGGCTTAGCCACAAAAGCTACTCCAATAAGGTTCAAGTGTCAGCACTACAGGACCTCTCAAGAACATTTCACGCAGATCCACACGGCGTAAGGTGCATTCACTCCTTTTCTTTTGTTCCTCACCATATAGACATACAAATATTTTTTGAATTGTCTTCAATACCAAGCGTCCCTTTTCCTTTGTTTAATAAACCAACTTATTTTTTATTGGCAAGAGCATATATTCCATAAGCATGCAATTTTCATTTCATTTCTTTCTAAATCAACTTTCCAAGAAGAAATTATTCATGTCAAATTCTTTACTTCAATAAAACATTGTAATTTTTTTTTAATTCTGCTCGTTTTTCTTTTCACCGTTTTCGAAGATCTTTGGGGAAGACAAAAGCTCGTAGCGCCCTTCTAGAAGTGACAGGTGATAAAATCTGACTAAGCCTGTACAAACCGAACTCATAGCTCTCTGCTAGGCTGCGTGTATAACATCCTTTAGGGTTTTATACATTAAACCCGAACACATTCGAATTAGTGACGCCACTACCATTAGTATGTGTATGCCTTATCGCTGCCATGGTTATTCCGATGGTCTCTAACTCGGTTGTACGGTCATTTTCTGTGTTTGCTCACCATCTGGAACCACATGCACCCGCCATCGATGCTGTTCTAACTGCTCTGACCAACTCCGCGATGCTTTTTTACCTTTCTACTACGCATCCTGAGATGATATAGATATTAGCCGTTAGAATAACATGCTAGTATAACAAATTCAACTGCGGATTGATAGAGATTAGTGTTCTCAAGTCGTTCGATGACCTTTACTGAACGACTGTCATCTATCGACAATAGCCAACATTGACGGCTTAATGTACACTTTGAAGTTCAAACAAGCGCGTGAAACATAAACCAGCCCATAGACAACCTAGCAGACCTTCAAAATGGGTAGATAATCATTGTTTCGTAGCCAAATGGTAAAAAAGGATACAAACCACATTCGCTTTCATCTGAACCATCTTCACAGTCTAACGCGCCGTCGCATACTTTGTCTTTTACAATGAACTCTCCAGAAGTACATGTATGTCTCCAATAGACATGGGATGTGGGCCATAAAGAGTTAACTGGAAAAGACAATTAAAGATTTTATAAATATATTTTTAATGTGAAGGCGTTGGCGTTGCGATTTAAGGGTTCAGAATACGACGATAACTTTTCCTATATTGGGATACTAATTTGATTTACATTATCGATATAGGGAATCACAATCTGTACTGGGTACAAACAGTATTTATTTTAGTTACATTCAGGCGTTCTTTTGGGAAAGTCAAATTTCAGGCAATAATTGGTAAGTGTAAAGACCATATTATAAATAAATAATATTTTCCAGACTGATGATTGATACTTCACTTATGTATCTGCTGCTGGTACTGTTGATGTATAGTGTAATATGTATATAAACTGACTAGTGCGCAACGTAACGTAACTATCTAGTGACTACCATTGCCGGTGCTGGGCTTCCCAGGGCCCACCATGCTAACTATGCGCAGACTGCAAGGCAGGGTCGCCATGCAGTGCTGAACGCAATACTATACAAAAAAGAACAGGTTAATGAAACAACTAGTTTTTTGAGTTACTCGAATAATAATTCTTTAAATTTAAATCTCTTTATATACAAGATGTAATGCTGACAGATACATTTCCTAGCTCACGTACAATTATTAAGTATACTGTACACTCTACAGGTCTACTTTCCGTGCTTCCGCTACCAAATTAGTTCATTCGAAATAGCGAAGTTTGACATCCACCGCTACTATTAGTATATGCAACTGATTGCTGTCTTGGTACGGTCATCTCTAGTTCGGTTGCTGCGATCGTCTCTATGATTGCATGATCGCCACCGTTGCTATTAGAAGTTAGTGAGACGTTAGTCGTTACAATAACATGCTAGAATATCAAATTCATCGCACTGTCTTCTTTCATATTGAGTTGAAGGAGGGGGTGGAAGGGGTAAGTAAAGAAATCTTTGTTAAAGGTCTCTCTTTCTTTTCGTTCATAAGATAAATTTTAGATTTTGTCAGAAATTAGGCAACAATTATAAATTATATAAAAATATTCAAAAGCGAAACTTACTCTTATGAACTCACAGACATTTAAGGAAGCATGCAAAGTATTTTAGATGAAATTATCTTATTTAATTTCTTATTAATACTTATTTGTTTCTAATAATCTTTGGTGAATGTACGAGTACGGTTGCGGTTATACTTAGTTGATTCAGGGATGTATTTAGGACAAACTACTAATAAATTGCAAGAAAAATTAACAAAGTGAATACGAGGAAAACAAAAAGGGGGTCTTTGACTCATGCCACTGTTTTTATGCCGACGTTGCTTTTGTGGAGGTGGTCCGATGGACTATTGTTACATTATCAAATAAGAGAGATAGGCGTAAATCGTTACAGCCAAGCAACAATGTTGACGGGGCTCTACAGCTCTACAGTGGCCACAGTTCCACCTTGAGCGAGTGATCGCTCAAGCAGTGTTTGGATGCATGCTTAGTTGATTTATAATTCAGTATGTATGATGACGTGCGCTATAGGTAGTGCCATTGAATTATGAATCTGTGTGTATATATACGATATACGCATTGCTGACAGATTATTAAAACATGATATCCTAGGTATTATTTTTTTGTAGATATCCATACAATCAATGTCTCTTTGCATGTGTTTAATTGGGAGGTACAAAACCAGTGCATTCCCGGAAATACGGTGTTATATTAAAAATTCTTATTCGTTTTGTAATAGCTAGTTAGAAATACACATTTCGTTATAATTCTGTCGTCTTCAAAATAAATCAATTTTTCCCCTGACAACCCTAAGTTTATATCGTAAACCAGACTCGCGCGCGCCTACGCTACGCGAACCAAATATACCTACGTACATACTTACAATATCTATGTTGACATGGAACAAACTGAAAGATGTTGGTAAACAACTATATAGCCCTGTCCAATCTCATTTATTTCGTTTGGTAAATTTAAATAATATGTAAAAACTGTTCAAGTTTAATTCTCACATATTGCCACTAGGTGGCGCTGTACTAAAGCTTGCTCATTTAACATGACCTGATTTGTGAGATTTTTAATAAATGTCTATGCGTTCGGAGAAGTTTGATTCTTCTTACTGCTCCTGGCTAGGATACCTTTGGACAAGCCCTTTATAACCCTTTATATATTACCTACAAGGAAATGCGTGAAATTTACCACGAAATACTACACATTACATTACACAATTGCAAATAAAATAATGTAGGAGTATACTGATTTTGTACAACTAAGAGCAGATCACGCTTAACATCGAGTCGATCCAATTATAATGTAATTAATAAATTATGTAAATTTGTTTGGATACAAAAAGAGGGATGCCTGAGTTTTTTGGGAGTATTTTTATCAGTGCTCACCTAGTCATTAACTGCACGGTAGGGAAAAAAAATGTGACGATTCCAAACAAATGTAGCCATTTTTACGGAATAAAAAGATTTTGACTTTGACTTTGACATCCGAACTTCTTGTATGTGTTATTACATATTCTCGTCAAATTGTTTTCAGCATTTTGTCGCATTTCATTTGACGAGCTCGGTGGCTCAGTCGGGAATGACGCGACTTTGACACCAATTCTCGTGAGTTCGATTCTCACACAAGGCGACCATTTGTGTGCATGAACATATCTGTTTGTCTTGGCCTGCATGTTAGAGAGGTAGAGCGCATCAAAGCAAGCGTTAGTTTTAATTCTCATTTTTTGATGCCTTTTTTAATAATATACTTATACCCTCTAATAAACCTATTATAGTGAGGTTTTGATGCAATAACAATCTAGGTACGAGTATTACGAAAAGTGTATCTGTTTTAAATGAAGGTGTTATGCTATTTAAATACCGGAAATCGAGTGAGTTCCAAAACCAATCGAAGAAGTGCCTGTCATTGACACGTTTCACATGCACGCATTTACGGTTGAGCATATCTCTTTTATATGAAAAACTTTGAAAAGTTGTAACTCGAAAACGGCTAATAACAAAAGTACACTTACTTTGGGGAAATTGTTGTATTACATATGCAAAATCTGTCTTTTTTCGCTGTGTCGCTCTTTTTTGACACTGTATATACGTTATTAAAATGAAAAATAGACGCATAATTGGAACGCCAGCGTTTTATCTTCGTATCAATTTGTAGGCAAAACAGAATATAACCAGTTGAGAATGCGCAAGCTTGCATTGCCAAAGGAATTTTAATTATTATTTTTTAATTTGTCGGCCATTTTGACCATGTTCCTTAAGAGATAGGAGGTTGGTTTTTCAGACATCCCTATTCTACTTTTTTATGCTGAATCCGAATCTGAAGTCAAAATTTGACACACAGACAAACATATAGATTTTATATAGGAACAGTGTTCCTGAAAAAGAGATTTTATCAAAATACTTCATTTGCTTCATTTGAAAAATGTAACTTTTTTTAATGCACTTATTTCGTCTTTAACTCATTGTTCTATTGGAGTTACTTACAATTACGTTCTCCGAAGGCCTCCGTTATGCAGACAAGGAAACACACCAATTTAACATAAAACAGAAACGTAGCGTAACGCCTCATCCTGCAACGCCCGAGAACTAACTTTCAGATTCAATAAATATAACGTCATATGAAATTACATTTAACCCTACGGCTGTCACGCAGGACTATACTGTCACAAGATGAGAAGGTAAATACATATGCGTACTCAAACGTTTGCTTTAATAATGATAATAAAAATTTAGAAACACTGTCTTACAGTACAGTATTCATCGTATACTGCTAATACCTAGAAAGTATTTTTTGAATACTATTTTGTTTTAATATAAAATGGATTTTTTATTACAATATGCTATATTTAATATCCAGGGATCATATCCTATTATAATATACAAAAAAACATTTACTATGCGTTAGTCTTGCAAAAACTCGATGGCTTGACCGATTTGAGTTTTTTTTTGTAGCATATCCGATACATTTTCAGAAAGGGATATAGCAACATCCCCGATTATAGATCGGGCTGGCTAGCGACAGTAACTCTTGAGTTATAATGCCTCTCTTAATAATTTGTAACGTTATAACCAACTGTTGACTTTCCACTTTGACATGATATGAAATGTCTCATGCTATTGTCAAATAAAAATGTATAATACGAGTATTTGTTCTTAATATCTGTTACGACGTCTATATAGTATTTATTCGTCGTCTATATAGTATTTGTAGCATATCCGATACATTTTAGGAAAGGGATATAGCAACATCCCCGATTATAGATTGGGCTGGCTAGCGACAGCAACTCTTGAGTTATAATGCCTCTCTTAATAATTTGTAACGTTATAACCAACTGTTGACTTTCCACTTTGACATGATATGAAATGTCTCATGCTATTGTCAAATAAAAATGTATAATATTTGTGCTTAATATCTGTCACGACGTCTACATAGTATTTGTACTTGTCTGTAATTATATTCCAATAAACATCGTGGCTACTAGGTACTACTTGAAAGACGACTTTAATTTTAATCCATTAAAAATTCACCATCCCTCCGAGTAATACATCCATTGCCCAATGATAGTAAGCTATTTATCATCCATGAATTATTAAAAATAAATATATATTTTAGGTTGTCACTGGCGGGTTAAATCGTAATAAACAGGATAAATATATTTTCCTGTTTGAGTCATAAAGGCGATAGACGTGCATATACATTTCTGACCTTATTATACTTGTGTTGGATATTTTATTGCCGTATTTCCTAACATTATCGGGTGACAAACAAGTATACAGTCAGCCTGATGTGGTACTCTAACCGTTTCCTATGGTTGCTGGGTAATAAATACTGTCTTTCGCATGTCATCTTCGCTCTGCTGGCGTAGTAAATAATCAGAACATTTTTTATGGAGTCTGGACTCTGGAGGTACATAAGCATATGGCTACATGATCTAAAGTGGTTACCATATCCTGTAAAAGCTTGCAATACAGGAAGTATACCAACCTAGCAACTCCTACAGAGCGTATTGGTAGCCTGTCTCACTCGTAAGAACACAACAACCCACCAGAACTTGTTATTAAGCTGCGGTTTTCTATGAGGCGGGGGATACTTTCCCAGTCGGGCAGTGGCCTACCTCTTTTTGCTTCGACTGTCATTTATTGAAATCAGTAGGAACATGTCAATCGTTGTTCGAAGGAAATTGGATATAAACTAAACTAAACATAGCCATAGATAGGTGTCCGATTAAACTGGGACATGTATTCTTGATTCTTCCGTTACCTTAAAAACCGTTAAAACAAGAACACAAGAGTTTTCAGAAACAAAAAACGAATAAATACATGTCACTTGGTAATCTGTTTCTCTTTACACACGTTCGTACATTACTTTGTCGTACCTTCCTGATAGGTTTGATTAAATCAGGTGGCGCCCCTTCTTACTTTTATCTATTCTCTTTGAAGCAGACAAATTATTGACTTTCCTGGCTTTTTTGGCCTCCATAACTACTCGAACCTACGCCTTGCACACATCCTAGCCACTACACCTTGCCTGGAGTCGCCCATGCAACACTGCATAAGAATGACACCAAGGCTATCATTCTTATGCAGGACAAACATGTGTATGATTAGACATGTCTGTTTATCTAGGTCTGGTTATTTTTAGTAGAGGTATGTTGCATCAAAGTAACCAGACTGGGCAAGTCCTCCACCTCAGAGAAAACCACAGCCAAAGAATAACTGTCTGGCTGGTTGCTGGGTTCCTGCGAGTGAGGTTATCAGTAAGCTCCTAAGGAGTTGCTGTATTAGCAGCAGGAGTTGCAACGCGTGAGCAACACTTCTTATATGACTGTTTTGCATGACGAGCAATGCTTCTTGTATGTGTAAGAATTGTAAGAATCTTCTGTAAGACGGAGGGCTTCCCGAGTCAGTTATTGATATACCCTACATCTCTCGCACCAGAATCTCATTTCCAAGTCATATTCAAATTTAAAATGATTGATTTTGCCATTGGACTCTATGCTAGTACCTCGACAAGTTTTATATCTGTAATTTATTAACTGTAATATTAGGCACACATTACAAAACACCAACCTCAGACTGATTGACAGTGTGCGATGACATTTTGTTCCAGTATTTTGTATGAAAATTTGTCGTGAAACGAGTAAAGATATTACAATAATATACATACAAATGGAACAGCTTCTAATTCCAAACAATCTTTTATATCAATATTTGACTATCCCTTTATACCTATATCTTTATTTGAAAATATCTCCACGATAGAAGCGTTTATAACGTACGTGGCGTGGTATACACATCAGCTCTAATGTTACTACTAACGATACTAATAATTGGGTAATAGCAACCCTCAAAAAAATCTGCAAAACAAATTACCTTGTCAATTGATTCTGCCATTTACTCTATAGTATCATGTATGGTGCCCCTTTATTTTTTAATATTTTATATATGTAACAAAACGTGCATTCAAATGATGGTAGACATAATATCCGCCATTTTAAGTTGAATTGCTGTACACAAGTTTTTTTAGCTGCGCTAAAAAAAGGAATAAGTAGAGCATAGCTACATTTAATAAGTACCAGTCTTGTGAGATCCTTAGGGTCCTTATGGAAAGTCCTGAGGTAAATTAAATCAATTAATTTTTTTCACGCTATAATTCGTAAGAAAACTGTATCCCTGATAAACAGAACGCGTGACAGTGGCAACAGCATCCTTGAAATAATCGCGGATGATTGGACCTCCCCACTATGGAAATGCTTAGTGGGGAGAGTAATATGAACTCATGTTGTCTCTTTAATTTAATTTATATATTTAATTTGAAACTGCACTAATTATTTTGTATGGATTTTAAATTATCGGAAATAAACAATTTTTACTTTATAAAACTACGTTTGTTTTTATGATCTTAAGAGGGTAGTTAAAAAACCATGTTCATTTATTTACCTTTTGTGCCCCTTGCGCCGCATTTCTATGTTAGAATTCGAAGTATACAGGTAATGTAAATTTGTGTATTACGTAACATGTATGTGCATTTAATGTTGTAAATATTCTTTTTAAATTAGGCTATTAATCTGTAAAGTTTTCTCGATCCCAGAATAGTGAAACAATGCCGATCATTCCAGCTCAAGTCGTTCAAGCTGTATTGCTTAGGAATCATCGGCGAACTCAGCCGGAAATCATTGAAAATTTAAATGTACCGCGTACATCTCTAGGATATATTTGACAAGGTACGATCAGACCGGGCTTTATACAAGAAGACCAGGAAGTGATGGAGTAAGGTATACGTCAGCGCGAGATGACCGATTTATTGCTCATGCATTGACATCGGTTTCTTACCGCCGTCGACATCTGACAGCGCCTGCAAACGCAAGGGGAGTCAACGCGAGTAAGCGCACAATTATACGAAGAATGGTGGAACGGGATCTGCGTGCTCGAAGACCAGCTCGAGGCTCAGAACTCTTCTGGCACCATCGCGTAGCTCGACTTCAATTTGCGAGAGAACACGCTAATTGGACGCATGAGGATTGGAGCAAAATTCTTTGGCCGGGTGAATGTAGAGTGTGTTTAAGAGCCCCGGATGGTCGTGAACGCATGTGGAGAAGGCGTGGGGAACGGTTTCTTCCAACCACTACTACTCAAACCGTTAGCTGTCATGGAGGTTCTGGTATTGTTTGGGGAGGTATCAGTTCTGACGCACGTATTGAGTTAGTAGTAGTGAAAGGTTGTATAACTGCAGCACGATACATTGAATAAATCCTGCAAGAATATGTTTTGCGAAGGATTCGTTGATCACGAAGAATTTCTTTAATGCAATGAATATGCCTGAGATATGCTCAAAAGAGAATTCAGAGCAAGCCCCAACCCTCCACAGACCCTCCGTGAGTTAAAAATTGAGTTAGTGGCTGCTTGGGAAGAAATTTTCCAAGTAGAGGTTAAAATACATAGTCCACAGCAGTAAGACTCTTCTGTAAGACGGAGGACTTCACTAGTCCGATGTAATGTATAGCAATAAGCTATACATTACATCGCTCGTACAAGAGTCTCATTTCCAAGTCACATTCAAAATTAATATTATTTATGTAGCCATAGGGGTATGAACACTTAAATAAGGCTAACATCTTTGTACTTGCTGCAGCCCGCGACTTCGTCCACGCGTATCCCGGTATAGCCCAGCTTTTTCTAATTTCTTTCTTTTTCCTCGAATTCTTCGGGTCATATCGTGATATTAAATAGCTATATTTTTCCACGAAAAATCGGCTTCTTTTTTGAAATCCGACTGATAGTTCAAGAGATTAGTGCGTTCAAATAAACAAGCATTCGAACAAACGACCTCTTCCGCTTTAAATAATTGTATATATTACCACACCAACACACGTTTTCACATGTCACAAAATACCAACTTTGTTGACGATGTGCGAATATATTTTGTTTCAATTTTTTTATTTAAAAAACCGGAACATAATGTTATGTTCCATTCCGTCATAAAACGAGTAAAGGTACTACAACAATATACATACAAATGGGACAGCTTCTATAACCACACAATATTTAATACCAAATAATATTTCATTAAGGGTGCATGGGACCCCACCAACATCTACAGGGCCCAAGTCATCCTCACCAAGTTGGTGCACCACATCGACAGACGAGGCTCTGGTGCGGGCTCTCTCTTCGAGGATGGGAGCGCATGCTGCGACGAGTGAATGCTTGGAGAGAGTCGCTTGAGAACGGCGGTCTTAAACTAATTTGGCGAAGACAGAACACTTGGCATGCAATGTCTCAGATCCTACACCCGTTTGCATTGGTGAAGATACGGTGAGCACACGGATCGGTGTAGGTATTTGGAATCTGTCCTCCACGCGTAAGGAAACATCGACTGCGACGTCAAGGCACGCATATCAGTGGCTTGGGCCAAGTGGCGTGCGATGGCTGGTGTTATTTATGACTTAAGTTAAGTTAAGCTAAAGGGACAGGTTTTTAAATCCATCATTAGACGTGTCCTTTTATACAGCAGCGAAGGGCGGCCTGAACTTGAGCGGCACAAGCAGAAGCTGCGTGTCGCGAAGATGAAAATGCTGCGCTGGATGTGCGGAGTGACGCGAAAGGATCACGCAAGGAACTCCCGCATTCGCGGTAGCCTTCGCGTCCGCGACATAATAGACAAATTGCAAGAGTGGTACATCTACACTGGTATGGCCACGGCTTATGAAAACCGGCAAGTTAAGTGAGAAACAAATGTCAACCCACGCCACCTCCGCCCGGTCCCGGGAGAAAGGGCAGCCCCAAGAAGTGCTGGCTTGACGACGTGAGGCGTGACCGCGCGAAATGTAGAAGTGAAAGTCGGAAAGTGGGCCTTGGTCTCCGAAGCCAAAGCGTTTCAATTTTGAAGCCAAAGTTTCATTCAAATGATACTAATAATTGGGTAGCAGCAACCTTCAAAAAAGATGTGCAAATCAAATTACCTTGTCAATTGATTCTGCTATTTAGCCTTTAGTATCATGTATATTTTTTTTTGTTTAATCATGGGTGTTAACCCCAGTCTTTTAATAGGCGTGTGCGTATGGATCCAACGCGTAGGGGCCCTTAGAAAATATTGATGTGCTGTGACCTGATCTAAGGGATATCAATGGAAGAATACACCCACGGACAGGTCACGGCAGGTATTGGGACTACAGCAAATGTGTCGGAAATAATTGAGGTATTGAAATGAGATCTGGAGGGATTATTAGTACTGGGCTATTACAGAAGAGAGACGAACACCTGCCATAACTATCACATCTGATGTTACTTTCGGCAGGCGGTGGCTCACTACTCACTATATGGACCCCTGAAATGCCAGAAAAGTCGGCCGGGGGCAACACCGATGTGAGTGACTCAGAGGTGTCGAGAGGTGTGCTTCGCTCTCTCCGAAGTTACTCGCGGCGTTATGCCCTTTAACACTTCCACCCCTGGAGCATATCACCTGCTAGAGCAATATACTCTATCGACTCCTCTCTGGACGGCCAATGAAGGCAAGCCAGAGCGGTCCTGCGGGCCTTCTTGACTTTTCACTCCGACCGATAAAGACACGCTGGACGAAGGCCCTGATCGACTCTCTGGAGCACTAGGATACCCGTGGTGTCGTTACGCACCAACAGCTCGCCACAAACTGCCCTGCGGGCTCATGTATATTATTATTATTTGATAATAATACATACGTACTCCCTTTACTTTCTAATATGCTATATAATAACATAACGCGCATGCAAATGACGGTAAACATAAAATCCGCTATTTTAACTCAAATTTCTGTTCACCAGCATACAGGTATATTTAACAAGTATCCGATCCGATCTGATGAAGCCCGTGACAAGTCAGAACCCGTTATATACGTTTTCCCATACATTTCGCGGTCATATATGACCACCCGGGTTTCGAAGGGTTAAGGAAAGTCCTGAGGTAAAAACTAAGCGCCGAGTAAGTCTAAGGAACCTTACCTAAAATTTCTTCAGTTTCCTGGATGATTGTTAAGTATTTGCTGCCTAATGAGGCTATCAGTAAGATGCTGTGGAGATGCTGCAATAGCGGTGAAACGAGCGGCGAGCGTACCATACTGCTTATATTTAAGCGTCCTTTGTGTCTAGTAACTGGTTTACAAAAGACAGGTATGATAATTTAACAATAAAGTAAGTTACTAAGTTATAGCAAGAATTTAATAGTAGGTAGTCATCCCCTTAACAAACACGGCGAAGCATTTTAGAATAATTATTATTGTCACTCTCTTTGTGATAATCTACGATGTTCATAGATAATTTATTAAATTTAATATACAAATGGCATGACGAATCTTTATAGATTAATTTGAACGCGTTCAACCACTATTTGTGGAAACATGTCTTCACTTGCTTTACAATCGGAAGTTGTACTTAAAAAATATGTTGAAAAAGATTTTCAAGCTATGTTACGACCACTGAATATATTAACTTATTTACATTATTTGTCAAAATATAAAATATCCGACAACTTTATAACTCCCAATGGAATGTTGTATAACTTGATGTCCTGTTTAGCTGCTGTTTTGTTTGCTATCACCATGTTAATACGACAACGAATATTTATAACAACAAGAATAACATTAAATGAATCGGAAAATAAAATTATCGTTTATACAATGGCGATTTTAGATACACTTATTATGTTAATAGGTATATTTCTAAACGTAATCGTAAATGTTAAACATAGGTTAAATCATGTCAAATTAGTTCTAACATTACAAGCTATACATAAAGAAAAAAATAATGTTACAAAGGAGTTGAGAAATATTACTAGAAGTAATTGGATAAGTGTTATAGCCATATCATTGCTATATTGTATTTATTTTGTAAATTTTGTCGTATATTTTCGTAACAATTCGCTGTTCTTCGAAATGGTATCAACATTTATATTCTATAGTTTTGATTCTAATATGATATATGCTTTATTCATTATCAACTTCATTACAAATGAACTTAAAATTTGGATTTCTGAATTTGAAATGAAAGAAAATACTAAATCAAATTTATGTGATGACACAATATCAGTATCTTTGGAAGAACAACTTCAAACGTATACATATATATTAGAAGCTTACAATATTTATAAGGAAATATTTAATAGTTTGGTAAGTACTTATGACTCGATAACTCGAAAAATATGTAATTATTTTCTAATTCCTATAGTAAAAAAGCGAATAATCATTCTAACTACTATTTCAGATACTATTTCATATTCTAGATACATTTTTACATTCACTTATGTATGTACAATATATGATGACGTTCGTGAAAACCATTGGAACTGAAATGTTTGTAAGTATTCACAAATAATTTCTGAGGTATTCTTCATGACCACTTGCAGTCTTGTATCATCTATTAGTCGTTACAGAGTAATAAAGTTTATTACATGAATATTAATTTAAATTGCTTCCATGAATCTTTATTTGTTTTAAATGCTTAACTGTGCACACTATTTCATAAACCTAGTAATATAGTGAAATTGAAATTAGTTACTAGGTTTATGAAATAGTGTGTTACCACAGTTAAGAGAGGACGGCTTTTAAGAGAATTGTTTTTTGTGGTGTACCATTGCTTCCCACATCGTTTTTCGCATTGCTATGTTAGGTTTTGCCGTTTCTTCTTTTACTAGACCTGGTCACGTTTAATTAGGACCTTGCTGGTTTGTCATTTTCCGTCAACATTCGCCGTTAACTTGGTAGCGGGTGATTTTCAACGTATACATCTTGTTAGAGAGTACAAGTCCCATGTAATTGAATGCATATAAGGCAAAATAGTCCAAGTGATCATCTGCATATCATTAAAAATGTTCATACAAACGCTTCTCTTGAAGCTCATCGACCATTGGAGAACCAAGAGCCACAAAACCGCAAAAACTTTCTGGTCTATAGCCTCCACGATATGGCGGAGCGGAACGTAATCCGTACATCCCCTTCCATTTCGGAATTCTCCCTGTGCCTCCCATAGCATTTCATCACATTTCACCCTAATTCTCTTACAGTCACATTTCCATATGCTTTTGCTGCTAAGCTGATCAAACTAATAGCCCTACAGCTGGCGCAGTCCATGTGTGACCCCTTGCCTTCATACAAGGGCACGATGAAAGAAAGAAAGAATGAAAGAAAAACTTCACGGATCGGCTGCGTTTGAAGTTTAAAAATAATCTTTAAAGAAGAGTGGACTCACTGCTTCAGTCACGGTTTTCACTGAATGCGACGAAACCACTGACGTATGACATTTATAACATAACGTAGCTTTTTAATAGATTCGTGGTTATTTACTATTCTAAAATACACCAACAAATCCTAAAGTATCAATCTAAATTAAAGGATCAGTTTTCTACAAGGCAAAGTACTTGGTGAGTTCTCTCAATATACTCGTAGCTGTGGCCTACATCCATTTTGCCAGAGCATTGTTTCCACGTTAGTAGGATCCATGCAAAGGCATGCTTGTCCTACCTCTAAAGATGATAGTTATTGTACTCTAAGGGATAGTAAGTTACCTACATCAGTTGATAAATCTTATCCTTATATTTACAAGTTTGCTATGGCTCGGTTAAATGTGATATAAAAATTATTCATATATCATACGATTAAGATATTTTTTTTAGATACAATACGTGCCATCTATGACATTAGCACTTATATGGATAACCAAAAATATAATCTTACAATGGTTGCTTGGTGTGGCCTGTGAAAAAATGTATACAACAAAGAATGATGCTCAAGTGACTTTATTTGTCGCATTGAATAACTGTTCAGGTAATAAATATTCTTATTATAATATAAAAGTATGTGTTATTTTATGTTATATTCACTTAGTATGGCGTCGTCGTAGTCGGACGTCTCTCAATGGATCGATGGCCTCAAACGAGGGGACCTCAAAAGTAGATTGCTAGGTGGAAAGCATTAAGAAAGATACATACAGTAGTGAGCAGATTAGTCTGATTGAAATTGTTGTAAGTATCAGAAGCAATGAAATAAAAGTCGAGCAATATTGACCGTCTTAGTATCTGTTTAGTTTAGCTAGTAAACTTAATGCTTCCGTAAGTCAATTTTAATTACATTACGCGTATGATTATATTACACGTCACGCCATGTCGAGAGAATGAACGAAGAACGATTGACGAAAAAAGTGTATAAGGCGAGTGTGAATGAAATTGTCGGAAGGGGTAGACCTAGGCGGACGTTTCGAGATCAAATCAGGGACGTCCTGAAAAAAGGCCAGGTCAAGAGTACCCTAAACCGAAGAGCATGTATGAAGAGAATAATGAGAGTGGACGAAGCGAAACAAGTATGTAAGGATCGTAGCAAGTGGAAAGAAGTGGTCTCTGCCTACCCCTACGGGATAGAGGCGTGATTATATGTATGTATGTATTATATTACACATATCATTACTATGAGTTATGATAACTGTTACTATAACTTCACGCCAAATTCTTTTTTTTTTTTTTAATGTAGCCTATCAAAATGTCCCTATCGCGCCTGATGGAAAGCGTCAATAAGAACCAGATGCGAGAACAGCCATCTCAGTGATTAGCGCTGTGCTGGCTGTCCCCCCCTTGACGGCCCGCTAAGGTGCCTCTTCACGCCACGTCTAAACGACCCGGGGTTATAGGAAGTGGGGAACTCATGCGCCGGAAGCGAATTCCACATTTTGATAGTCCGACAAAGAAACGAGTCGCCGAACTTCTTAGTACGGGAGGTAAGCAACCCAACTCTATGTGGATGTGATTTCAGTCCAGCGCGAGTATTCCGGAGGAGAAAAGGAGAAGGAGGGACGAGGTCAAAAAGCTCCTCAGAACATTCCCCATGATAGATACGATAGAGAACACTCAAGCTACCTATATCCCTACGCAGCTGAAGAGGTTCAAGGGAGTTAGTGACCTCAACGCTATCTATGATGCGTATAGCGCGGCGCTGCATTCTATCGAGAGCGTCAAGTAGATATTTGGCAGACCCGTCCCAGAGGTGAGAACAGTACTCCACGCATGGGCGAACTTGCGCTTTGTATAGAAGGCAGCGCTGCTCAGGCATGAAGAACCGTCTCACCTTGTTCAGGATTCCGAGTTTTTTAGAAGCCACGGAAATAACGCTCTCGATATAGTTTTTGGGGTTGAGGTCGCCCCTAATGTTGATGCCGAGGATGTTAAGACTATCTTGTATCTGCAAAGGGGTGCTCTGAAGAGAGGGAAGAGGATGGAATGGAGAAACTTTGGCACTAATCGCACACGCCTGGGTTTTATTGGCATTAAACTCAACCAAGTTGCTGGAGCCCCATCGAGAAACGCGATCCATCACCCGGTCGAGCTCAACGACAAGTGCACGTCTTTTCTCCTCTACTTCGGCCTGGCCTGCCGCAGGTCGTCCAACATATCGCGCATGAACTGTACTGTCATCTGCATAGCAATGTATGTTACCAAGTGATAACATATCATTGATATGCAGCAAAAACAGGGTGGGTGACATGACTGATCCCTGCGGTACTCCGGCGTTCACACGCAGAAACTGCGATGACTGGCCGTCGCAAAGGACTCGTATGCTGCGTCCCTGGAGAAAGGCAGCAATCCAAGTGCATAATCGAGGTGGTAGATCATATGCCGGAAGCTTGGAGAGAAGCGTGCGATGCCAAACCCGATCAAATGCTTTGGCAATGTCTAGGCTGATTGCCAAATATTCGCCATGCTTGTCCATAGCTTCACCCCACAGGTGAGTTACATACGCTAGAAGGTCACCCGTAGACCGATTTGGTCTGAACCCGTATTGGCGGTCGTTAATTAACGAGTGATCTTCCAGGTAGCGGATTAGTTGAGTATTTATAATCCGCTCAAATACCTTGCAGAGAATGGAGGTGACAGCTATGGGTCGATAGTTGGCCTTTTTTGGGGACCGGATGTGTGTTCGCCTCTCTGCAGGCCTCCGGCACGATCCCCGAGGCGTACGATACTTTATAGAGGCGAGTTAGCACAGGAGCAAGTTCAGGGGCACAGTTCCTGAGCACCACGGCCGGGATACCGTCGGGGCCACTAGCCTTTCGCACATCGAGTGATTGCAGCGCTGCGCGGACATCACGTTGCCTAATGTGTATGTCTGGCATCGTTGTCCCACAATTAGCAATTTCGGGTGGTAGTGCACCACAATCATCGATACGCGAATTGGCCGCGAAGAGATCAGCGAGAAGATTGGCTTTCTCCTGCGCCTGGTAGGCGAGTGTCCCGTCCGGATACCGTAATGGCGGCAACACAGAATTACAGAAATTGGATTGCACAGATTTGGCCAAGCGCCAGTAGCCACGACTACCCGTAGGATGGGACACGAGTTCCCGACCAATCCGCGCAACCCGTTGCGCATCAGCTCTTATGTAAGCCCTCTTACATTCCTTGGTGGCCTTGTTATAGGTCGCCTTGAGGGACTCCACGTGAGGGTCGTGACAACTGCGAGCCCTAATCCAAGCGCGATACGCCGCTTGTTTCCGTTCGACAGCATATTCGCGATTGAACCAGGGCCGAGATCTACCACCGCTGGTAACATTCGTAGTGGGTATGTAATAGTCCATACCCAATAGGACCTCACCAGCTATGGCCGACGCACTCTCTGAAACGGTTTTTCCCTCAAAGCAACGCTGCCTCCATGGAACAGAGGCGAAATAATCACGCATGCCATCCCAGTCTACCGAAGAGTAATGCCAGAGCCGTCTCCTTATTTCGACTGATGGCGTCGGAGCCGCCAGAGGAACCGTGGCACGAACCAAACAATGATCGGAGGATCCAAGAGGAGCACGCACCCGCACCTCATATCCGACCGGGTCACTCGTCAGCAGGAGGTCTAGTAACGAGGGCGCCTGACCAACAATATCCGGTATCCTAGTGGGTTGGTTTACTAGTTGAGTCAAGTCATGCGTGAGAGCGAAGGCATGTGTGGCTCGCCCTGCGTGATCAGTTTTGAAGGAACCGAGCCAGGCCTCATGGTGGGCATTAAAGTCACCCAGAATCACAATTTCGGCATAAGGGAACCGCTCCTGAGCCTCGTCAACTGCTCGACTCAGGTGTTCAAAGAGTCGAGATGTCTCGGTATCTCCAGAATGGGAACGATAAAGGCACACGTAAATTCGGTTCATAGAGCCCAGGTTTACGAGCACCCAGAGGGTGGATAGAGAAGGGTCCTCAAAACAGCTCAGGCGGCGACAGCAAACATCCGCCCTAGCAAACAAGCATACACCGGCTTTAGGACGGAAAGATTCTTCCAGTACATAGCCGGGGTAGTGTAAGTATGCTGTGTCAGCGGGGCGGCTTATTTGTGTCTCCGTGAGGAAGAGTAATGCGGGTTTAGTCGTCTCGAGATGATGGTGGACGGCATTGAGGTTAGAATGAAGTCCGCGGATGTTGGCGAACTCTACCTCAAAAAGTTTGTTATTGGTGGGAGAGAGAGATGCCGCTGTAGATCCTCTATACGTATGCTGTGCTGTCATTTTATTACGAAAAACGATTATTAGGGAGGAAAAGGAGTTGGAAGGGAAAAGAAAAAGAGGCGTGAAAAAAGACGATTAACGCAGCAACAAAGACGGACAAAGCGTGAATGTTAGATAGCGGTTGTAGGCATGTGCGCAGTTGGTCCTACGTAGTTCGAAGTCGCATTGGCTGACCCGCCGGACGGAAGGTCTCCCATACCCCCCCAGAAATAGTCGCCGGGTCCCACCATAACCGGGCACCACCCGGCATGACGAACCACTTCGGGATTATGCGTGACCTGGTAGGGCAGCCTCTTGGGTTGGTTAGACCCAATTGGGCCCTTGTACTATGCCACGGGCGGCCAGCGGCACCACCGTTTCTACGGGTCTCCCTGGCCGGCGGATCAGCTCGCGCGGCCCGAACATGCCTCCGTTTAAACAACCACATGGTCCCACATTTGTTGCGACGGTGATCCTCTCGGCCCAGTTCGTGCAGTGCTGACTCCGGAACGCGACTCGAACGGGGATGAGAACGAGTCACTATGGCGGGATTTTCACATCTGCATGGTGGTAACTGTCACTGGATGACCCTTCTACAACAGGGTCTACCACCAGAAAATTTGCTACTCGATTAGCACCACCCAGGAGTCACGTGCAGGGAAACTAGGGTAAAGCCTGCGGACGTGAGTAGCATCAACCCCCAAAAAATTCTTTGCGGTGTAGGCAAAGTCTTATGACTACCATGACTCATTGGTCATGGTAGGTTAGTTTTGGTCTTTCTCAGCTCCTACAACCTTCCACTTTTGGCATTGTATATCTGTTTCATCACTCTTTCATCCTGCATTATTTCTACATGTCCGGTCCAACGGAGCATGCCTTTCCTTATCTTAAAACCTCTTTTTCAGATATACTCTCTTACTTACGTCATCATTACGAATGCGATCAGCAAGCGTTATGCCACAAATTTTGCGCAATGCTCTCATCTCGATCGCATTTATTCTACTTTCATGCTCTCTCTGCCATACCCAGCTTTCACTTCCATAAGTTAGCGTTGGGATTAGCACCGCGTTGTATACAGCGAGCTGTACTTTCTAGTTTATATTGCGGCTCCCTAGAAGTTTACCCAATCCTCCATTCACGCAGTGCTGTTGTGTACCTTCCATCGCTGCTAAAAGCGCTTCCAAAATGTACAATCTCATCCACTTGCTCTAATACTACATCATCAACTGTAATCCTAGTGCTCATTCTGGTTGTTTCTCTTTCAAATACCATTATCTTGGTTTTCTTCGCATTTAATTGTAAGCGTTTCTTCATGCAGTCATCTTTCATTACTGTAACAAGTGTTTGCAGTTCGGATGATTCTGCTATTAATAACACGTCTTCTGCATAAAACAGATACAATGGTCACAATTAGTTTAATCTTAATTAATTATTGTAGAAATAAGGTATTTTGTCAACGCCACAGCACACAGCAAATGAAGAATTTGTGAGAAATCTCACAAATTCTTCACATGTTTTCTGTATATACGTGGCGTTGAGTATCGGCCACACGAGCCTATTTCTTCAAGGAATTAAAGCGCCGAATGTAAAACCGGTGGACCCATGACATAGCATGGACGTTGGTGTGCAGCGTATACGTGTTAATTTGTCTCGACGCAAAATAAACCCAAAACAGTAAATTTACAATAAATGTACAGTTTCTGATATTACAATTTATGCTATTTTCTGTACACCTAATTAGTTTGGAATACTTAAATTTGCCCAGTTTGCTGCAAACAGATTATAGAAATATCTGAAGTATTCTCTAGCATTTACATTTCAAATGTGTAGTGACGTAGGTGCCACCTAGTTTGATCATCTCAGTCAGTCAGATCATCATATAGATTCCCGCTGACTTTCCATTTTTCAAACTTCGTATCGACCATTCAATCTCATCCATGGCAATGTCTTCATGTACTGGCACTATCGAGTCAGTCCCAGAACTCCCAGACTTATGCACAGTGCCAGCGTCCAGAACATAGTCATACATTTCTCAAAATATTCACTCTACAGTTTTAACACTTCCTGAGTATTAGCAAGAGTACCACCAGCTTTACATTTTATCTTATCCATTCTAAATGCTAACAGACTACTGTCTCGAAGTGAAGTTCTTTACTCTCCAGAAGAGTTTGATATTATCCTACAAATTTTCGTGAGCCTCTCTTCCTCATTCATAAGTAGTCTTTCACGCTTCTCTTTCACTAAAGCTTTGGTTTCATTCTGGCATCGACGGTATATTTCTTTCTTCTTCTCTTTTAAATCCTCATTCTGATGCAAATATGATATGTAATCCAGACACGCTTTCCTCTTTTCTTTCACGGAGGATTCAACCTCCGCATCCCACCAAGCATCTCCTCTCAGTGTTCTACATCTCTATGGGCCACATGCTTCTTTCGCACTGTCCACCATACTTTTTTAGAACTTTACAACATTTGTTTACTTCTAAGTCTGAAAGACTCGCGTTCGCAAGTCTTTCAGTGACGTAACATACGTACTCCTTACACTTACATCTTCCAATTTTTACTTCTTATTCTTTAATTATCTCTGAAAGAAATACGCACTCGCCAGTGCCTCCACTCCTTGTAAAGGGCCACAAACCGGCTTATCACCGGACAGTGGTCCGTTTCAAGAGTGGGACCTATAAAAGGCTCTTGTATCCATTAATGTCTTTTGGAGGCGTCCATCTATCAAAATCAAATCAATAACACTTTTCTATTCATTCCATCTCTATGTGTACGTGTGAATATCCTTGTGAAGGAAGAACGTGTTTGACACAAGGTTTCGTTCCATACATGCGTCTAAAAGTAACATACTAGCAACGTTCACTCTCTTATCTCCGTATGGATCAAGCACAGCTTCATAATTGCTCCGCTTGGTCCCAACCCATCCATATAAATCTCCACACATTTCATTCATTCGCATCAGCCAAATCCAGAACACCTCTTATGGTCTCCCAAAACTTCTCGAGCTCCTGGGGACTAGTACAGCTTAGAGGAGCATATACTGCAACCAAAAAAACTTGTGTAATCCCCAGCTTTATTTTAACCGAGAGATGTCTTGGGCCTACTAAATCGTAATCTTTCACACCAGCGGCGAAGCGAGATGAACGCACGACACCTACGCCAGCGCTAGCATGATCGTCCTGGTTCCCGGACCACAGGACCATCATGATACTGGGCAGATCTTCGGTGTCGCTTCCCTTTCGCTTGGTCTCTGACACTCATAAAGCATCCAGGCATCCCTCTTTCATTATATTAAGTATAATAAGATTATATTTACGGAAGTATCGCGTGTTTTATTTATTTAGTTGAACTTGACGTTTGGTCACAGGAAGACTGTCTTCCTGCGACCACTTTTTAATTCAATGTGTAACAATCGCGAAACCTAAGACAATTTTTATCTTTTTTATCTTTTGTGGTAGTGAGTTCGTGGATCATACAAGTTTAATAGAAGCAGTGACATTACGAATATTTTTTTTCTCTCTTTCAGACGAAACATTGACGACTTTGAAGAACATGATTCGTTTAAATATAACGTTTACCAAGATGCGAGCAGGTGGTGTATTGTGCATGGATGCAAGACTGCCATTGGAACTTTTATCCTTATTAGTAACTTACACCATAGTACAATTACAGTTTACTTTGTAATTCAATAATATATTATATTGATCGATTATTTACTTTATGGACTAAAAAAATAATGCATACTAATAAATCAAAACTAGTAATACGAAAATGTATTACTGTACTGAAAGCAGTTGAAATGGACTGCTAAGCAAAATTTTAGAAAAAGATGTTATTCTCAATTAGAACTTTTTCATTGGCAAAAGTTTTATATTACACACGGAAGTCACTGTTAAATATGTATAGCTGCTGAAAACTATTGTTGAGATGTAATAAAGATGTATAATATCTATATTTTGAAAACTAAGTTTGATATAATGGATTTTAGCTGAAATTAATAAAATTCATTGTATGTCGTTCGCATGTACTGACATCTAACATTATGAAATTGAAAAGTTTAAATAAAGTGGCTAAATGCTAAACGTGTTTAAAACTGCCCAATAAAAAACAACTTCGGTCACTCCATTCAATAAATTTGATAACAGATAAATCTTCTTTCATTTTATTAGTTTATTATGGTTTTCGTTTTTGTGTTTTTAATTTATCAGCATTTCAAAATGTGCATTGGTGACGAGGAAACGCCGAAAGAAACTTGCCTATAGAAATATATTCCGTTTTTTTTTCCATTTAATGAAAATTTATGTCAGTGTAATAATAATGATGATATTAAGTAATAAGTAATAAAATAAAGAAATATTATGTAATATGGCATGAGCTCATTTCCAGATTTGACAGTCATTGATTCAAAACAATACCTTGACAAAGTATATTTCTGATGTGCCTTTTGAAGACATTATCAGGGTATGACAGAATAGTTTCAGGCGACTTTTCATAGAATCGAAAACCATTTACAACATAAGGCTACCAATATTTCTTCTTTCTTTCCTTACAAAAGCAATATAGGGCGATGAGTTGAGGGAGTCAGAGGTCATGTATTCTTTGTGTATGACTACTGTACAATCTGTGTAAGGCATGTATTTATTGACTTCATTTTATTAATATTCGCTACTTTTTTGTGGCAAAGTGATTGAGAATCTCAAAATGTAAATCGTCTATTAAATAGTCTATTAAAGCCAAATTGTGTAGCAGGGCATATTATAAAGTATCTGACTATATTAATGATAGAAATGCCTGGGATTGAGTCGATCCAATTATAATGTAATTAATAAATTATGTAAATTTGTTTGGATACCAAAAGAGGGATGCCTGAGTTTTTTGGCAGTATTTTTATCAGTGCTCACCTAGTCATGAACTGCACTTAGGGAAAAAAATTGTGACGATTCCAAACAAATGTAGCCATTTTTACGGAATAAAAAGATTTTGACTTTGACTTTAAATTATTTTCATATGTATTTATTTTTCTTTTATGATCTGTTGTCCATTGCAAAAATATTCTTATTTCAGCGGCCCAGTATTTCGTTCACAGAAAACCATTATTTTAGATAGATTAGAATAGATGTTAAGAAATAAAGAGAATAATGCAGAGAATAACTAAAAGTACACAGACAAACTAACTATGTAAATAAACAAATACATTATATAATATTTAAATACAATATATAAATGCATATGTTATACATAACTGAATGCATACATACACACAGTTACACATGTAATATATATACATATAGTTAATGAAACTAAAGAAACTGAGGGAAGAAAGTGAGCAATGTATCTGATTACTGAATATATGCGGATCAACAGACGAGACTTTGGCGCGAATAATTTTCATTCAGGGTTGGGAGGTCTGCAATCG